>JAWNNM010003460.1:0-49568 GCA_035044965.1 Lordiphosa andalusiaca
AGGAAATAGACAAACTATCGACAGTGCGAATTCTAAATAAAATTTGTATAGAAAAAAAAATAGATGTGAAAGGTAACAATTCATTAAATAAACTTTTCTCGTAAAGATGTTGTAACGATCCAGAATGCTATAAAAACATTCATAATTTCACCAACTCATGACTTTTTACTTAACGAAATTTCGCCGAAAATAAAGGATGTAAACACCCATTTAAATTTTATTAAGTTTTTGGAGCAGCTCTCAAATCCATTTCAAAATATTAACACTGAGCACAAATTTTTTAAATACATGGAACAGCTAGATTTATTCAGGCCACCTCAACTATTTTCGATAAGCAATGAGCTATCAGAAGTAGTGTCTAAAAACTCACCAATTATCGATACAAATATAGTGCAAGGACGCTTAACTGACTTACGATTTCTTTTTAAAAAATATTTTGAGGCTGGAAATATATTTGAAGAAACTTTGGAAAAAATTAAAACTATTCAAAATTTGAATGGAATTAATCATTTTATTAACTGTCAAATTTGGAAAAACAAACAAACCCAAAATTTATTTTGAATTGATTTTGAGATTAATGATCCATTAAGTTCTCACTCTGGGTATAAGTGCATTTGTGGCATTTATATTCTGTTCCCAGTTATTCCTACTTACCAACTTTCAAAACTGAACAACATATTAGTAGCAGGATAAAAGTATGTGATATGCGTGAGTATGGAAAACTCGCCTGCCTTAATAAGCTAATAGAACATTTTAAGAGCCTAGAAACTGATGGACTAATGATCAAATCAGCTAGGGTGCGTTTTTTACTTGGTTTAGTATTAGGCGACAATTTGGGCTTAAATTATGTTTTGGGTTTCACTAAATCCTTTAAAGCAAAATTTGTTTGCCGATTGTGTAAGAGAAATGGCGATGAAACACAAGGATTCTATACAAATAAGTGCATCTTTAAGAAATAAAGCAGACTATGATCACGATATAATGCTTAATAACGTCCAAGAAACTGGAATAAAAGAACCTTGTGTTTTCAATTCTATACCATCTTTCCACGTTGTAGAAAATGTATTATGTGACGCCATGCACGATATATAATATTTAATGGTGTATGCCGGTATAATATGTCACACATACTTGAGTATTTCATATTTCAAAAGAAATATTTTACATTAACAAATTTCAACTACCGCAAGCAAATGTTCAACTATGGAAAAACTGAAATTGGAAATTGTAGTCCAGCTATTGAACGAAATCATATTAAACTTGGAAGTTTCAAAATGACAGCTTCAGAAATGAAAACGTTCATGCATTTTATTCTTTTGATAATTGGTGATATGATTCCCTCGGACGATGAGGCATATATTTTTTTGAAAGACTGCGTAAGGCTAATTGATATAGTTTTATTACCACTGTTTGATGAAAATATTTTAGAAGAACTTCAAAACATCATCCAATCGCAAAACATTTCTTACCAGAGTTAATTTAAAGATACTCTCAAACCAAAGCATTATTTCTTAGTCCATTAACCGCATGTTATTCGCATGTCTGGTCCACTTAAAAATACTTGGTGTTTTAGATTCGAAGCAATGCATCAAAAATTTAAGACTTATGCGCGAAACACTAATTCAAGAAAAAATATTCCATACAGCCTGATGGTAAAATAAAATCTTAATTTTGCAAACCACATTATTTCCGATAACTTTTTCTCTAACCAAGTGGAATATAATAAGAGTGTTCCAATTGATATTCACAGTGAATACTTTATTCAGTTTAGAAATAATCTCCACGATTTAAGTTCATTCAGCATCGTTGAGGAAATAAATTTCAAAAATACTAAATTTAAAATTGGATTTATTCTGACTCTAAGTTTTCAAGACAAGACTATTCTTCCAAAAGTTTTCGAAATTGTTGAAATTATAGTGCATTCCTTACCCAAAAAAAGCGTATTTTTATGTGCAAGTTATGAGGTTTTAGAGTTTTTGGATCATTTTCAATCTTTTAAGATCGGTGAGAAAAAAGATATGCATATTGTAAGTCCCAATGAAATAGACGGACCTCCGATTCATTTTTATTATTTATGCGATGGATGTAAGACTCAAAAAAAGGTATTTTCATATTGTTAGTAATTAAGTCTAGACTAGTCATACTAATTAAATATAAGTATAAACAAAAGTATTACATGCGAACTATTTTTTTTATTAAATAAATAAATACTACTTTCACTTATATCCCGGTATCTTTTAATCTAAATGGAATGCTTTAAATTCAAGTTGGAAAGTGTTGTTTTTAATAACGCCTACATTTTTATTTTATTTTATATGGGTCTGTTTTAAATTCAAAGGTAGCAAGTATTGATTTTAATAACGCCTGCATTTGGATTTTAAAAGGGTCAGTATTGAATTCTAAAGTGGCAAGTATTGATTTCAATAACGCCAGCATTTTGGTTTTAAATGGGTCAGTATTGAATTCAGAAATAGCAAGAATTGATTTCAATAACGCTTACATTTTGATTTTAAATGGGTCAGTTTTGAAATCATAAATTGCAAGTATTGATTTCAATAGCGCCTACATTTTGATTTTAAATGCGTCAGTTTTAAAATCAAAAGTAGGAAGTATTGATTTCAAAAACGCTTACATATTAATTTTAAATAGGTTATTTTTGAAATCAAAAGTAGCAAGTATTGATTTCAAAAGTAGCAAGTATTAATTTCAAAAGTGGAAAATTTTGAAATCAAAAGTGCTGACTTCTTGTTATTAAATGGAAAAGCTTATGGATCAAAAACAACTACGGACATTGGTGATTTTACCAACGAAAAATGTTAAATTTACCGATTTTTTTTTTTTTGTGTGTAGCTATAAAAATAGCTAGATTCCAAAACTAGCTTTCTAACTAAAAAGTGTCAGCACTGTTAGCACATCACTGACTAGAAACAGGGTCGTTCTCGCACAACAATCAAAACAAAGCAAGTTTTAAGAATTCCAAGCGAAGTTTCGCCTTAAAACTTGCTCCACAATGCACCTCGGTGTGCTTTAACCCTCTCCCACCTGGCTGGTCTGAATTTATCCGTCCTTCGCTGCGTATTTGTGTCCACGGGGCAGAACTTTCACCGGCACCAACAACCACAACAAGTGCACAGAGAGGGGTAGGTTATGGTTTGCGCCAAAAAACAAACAAGCGGAAGAACAACCAAACCGGCACAGCACAGAGTCACTTATCACAAGCCAATTGGTTCGGGCCAAGGTCTAATCACTTCGAGGAGTAATTTCTGGTAATGTTCTAAAACACTTTTTCTCAGATTATTAAAAATAACTGACGGTAGAATTTTTAAAAATCCACTCACACAGTTCAATAATGGGCGGAAAGTTTTTGTACGAAACTTCTTTGCTCTTCAAATGGACAGCTTAATGCTCATTTTGAAAGCATCACATTAAGCAATAAAGAATGTAGCTCAAGCAGGAATAAAACATACTCAGTACCAAAGAAAATATACGCTTGGCATAAATTTTTATGTTGCAGTAGCAGCTGAAAGCAGCGCCGCTAATGCGCTGCAGCAGCGAACATAACTTGACAACCGCTAATCCAATCATCCCCATTCCCATGACGATTTTCAAAGTTGAAAGTAAACTTTAACTGCCTGCATGTACATATAGTACACCTCAAACCTCTATCTTTTGCCTTCTTTGAGATCTGTGCGTTCATACGGTCAGACAGGCGGACAATGCCAAATCGACTTGGCCGTTGATGCTGATCAAGAATATATACACTTTTTGGGTTCGGAGATGCTTCCTTCTGGCTGTTAAATACTTTTGCACAATTTTATTATACTAGCATGATAAATAAATCAAATATCGATGCCAAAGCGAGTGAAGCCGCGGGTAAATATAAGCTAGTTTGTTATAAATATTCAAAAGCCTGTCATTAGGCCTAGGCCAGTAGGTCTTAAAAGCAAATCGCAGCCATGTCAAAGTAAGGAGTTTGTATTTGAGAGATGACCTGAAGAGCATTGTTTTGAAAACCATACAAAGAAATTCATTTTTCGCACATCCATAAAATATTTTATTGGCTATGTTACAAGATGATGCATCCCATCCCACATAAGGAATCTAGCTCTACGAAAGATATTGAAGGCTCGAAAGGAGAGAAAGGAAATAAATGTTCGTGAGTTTCGACTTCCAGAGCTTAATGCTTATGCATCGAAATATTGGGTGGGGAATTTTCCAAATCTGTGTTGTGTTGTTTTAAAGCATATGCTTATACAATATATATACAATTCAATTGGGTCAATTGTGAGCATAAATGCGTATTAGAGAAAGCACATGTGTTACATATATACATATGTGTACATGTAGAGATGTTTTTGTAAGTGGTTGACTTAGAGTATTCTACATGTACATGTGTGTGTAAATTTGTTTCAAAACAAAATTTTTCGCAAGAGACCCTATTAAGCCTTTCTTGGCCACAGTTAAGGCAAGAAATCCCAAAATCGTTGGTTGGCCAAGCAGTGATCTTTTACTGTCGCTTGCAAGAGTGGAAACGGCAAGCAAGTATATTTGCATACACACATACTACTGTTTTGTGGCAGGACTGTTGATGACATCTGGGCCAAATTTCATGTGAATGTCATTATCAGTAATATAATATATTTACGTTTGTGTTTTCCAAACGACCAAGAGTGCATTTTTCGATTTTTACAATGTCTGATTTAATTGAGCAGAGAAGTGCCATCAAATGTTGTTTGCGGAATGAAATTTCGGCTGCGGAAACGTTGAGGATGTTGCGGAAGGCCTTTGGTGATTCTACCATGTCACAAAAAAATGTTTATAAGTGGTACAAAGACTTCAAAGAGCACGTCAAAGTCGTTCAAAAATCAAGGTCATGATGACAGTTTTTTTCGTTTTTCGTGGTGTGGTGCACTATGAATTCCTTCCATCCGGCCAAACTGTTAATAAGGAATATTATTTGAGCGTTATGCGTCGTTTGCGTGAAGCAATTCGTATAAAAAGACCAGAATTATGGGCCAACAACTCTTGGTTTTTGCATCACGATAATGCACCGTCTCACACTGCACTCGTTCTTCGTGACCATTTCGCCAAAAATTCGACGCATATCGTTCCGCAACCACCGTATTCGCCTGATTTGGCTCCGTGTGACTTCTGGCTATTCCCAAAACTCAAGAGACCACTTCGGGGAACGCGTTTCGAGTCGATTGAGGAGATAAAAGCTGAATCGAAGAAAGCGCTGATGGCCATACCGGAAAGGGACTATTTGGCATGTTTCGAGGTTTGGAAACAACGTTGGCATAAGTGTATTTTATCGGGAGGGGATTACTTTGAAGGGGATGAAATTGATTTAGAAGAATAAATAAAGATTTTTCATTCTACAAACAAATTCACCTTACTTTTTGCCCACAGTAGTACATACAAACACTTGCATGTGCATGAGATTGTGTATACGCATAATGGGTGACCTTCATTTCGTGAGAACGAAGAAATTTTATTTGTATGGCCCAACGAAAAGTTTGTTGCAGCATGATTATTTTAATTTTGTATTGATGGCTCGAGCTTTGATGCAAATAATAAGGTGAGGCAACTTCCTCACCTTGTTATCTGCATCAAAGCTCAAGCCATTAAAACAGTAATTGAGAACAAAGACAATGGCCTAATGAGTGTTCACAACTATTTCATATTGTCGATCTTTTTTTCATTTAGTATAAATTGAGTTTTAATACTCAGAGCAGCGAATACGATAGCACCGATACTGGCTCAATTCTTGTTAATAATATTGTTGCTGCTGTTCACTAATATATTCTTTTTTTTTCTTCCTTTATATTATATATATATATATTTCAGACTGACTTGCCAAGCATTTTATCGCAGAGCAATAAAACGGCGATGATTTTCAAGTACTATAAAGAAAATAGGAGCCTTAACAATGAGTATGGGAACATTTTGAGCAACATTATTGCTGAATATTTCCTGTTTAATAGCATTCAAATAACCAATAACATGAATATAAAAACTCACAACATTTTTGGTTTTATTTTTTTTTTTTCAGCATTCAAACACCTTCGGAAATAATATTTATATATTTTAAATAAATAGTATCACAAATTCCAAAATTTGTATTTCTAAAGTTGAGAAAAATATGTACCTAAAACCTTGAAATAAATTTTCTTAATTTTAGAACAGCCTAAAAACTAGAAACAGAAACTTAATTTCATTCTACTTTTGCCATCAAATTTAGAAATAGTATTTCCTAAATATAGAATTTTTTTTTTAAAATTTAGCAAATTTATTTCTAGGTTTGAGAAATTTTTTCTAATATTAAGAAATGGAATTTCTAATTTTAAGTAAAATTTCGCCATAATGTCAAGAAATTTTTTCTTAGTTTCAAGAAAAAAATAACACTTAAAATAATGGCGAGATTTTCTTGGCGACAAAATTATGGCGAATTTCTCAAATTTACGGCGATTTTTTTTCTGAGTGCACATTTTCTCAATCAGTCGCACTCACGGCCTCAGCCGATAACTCTTTCGCACTCACACACACACTCATACATACAGACGAAGCTCAGTCGCTCTCTGGCTTGATCAGCAAGGTTGATTGGCGGTTTGGCCTTCCCACCCCTTTATACGCTTCTGCGTGGCCTTGGACTAGCTTTGGCGATTCGATGCTAGTCCCCTAATGCAGTCCTGGTCCGTCCGTTATCCACCAATATTGCTTTCTGGCTGTGTTTTTACCATTCTCGCCCCACCAGCGCAGACACCCCCCTTTCATTACAACTCCAAAGAAATTAACTTAGCACTTCATGGTGAATAATACAATAGTGTGTACGCATATATTTCAGTTTGATTCATAATGCTGCTCCCATATAATTTAAGTTTAAAAGTATTCATGTATAATTTTATATAACTAAATTTAAATTCATTTCATTTCAAATTAATTTTTTCCTTTTATTCTCTTGTCATCTGATTATTCAAAAAAAATAAAACAGGTTGTAAACATGGACTTGTGTAGTATAACTTTTGGCAGCCACTATGCGTTAGAACAAAGCTCAGCATTTAACTCACAAAGCTCAATGCTCAAAGCTCAAGCTAAAAAGCTTCAAGCTAAAAGCTCTATCTTAAACACAACCTATTATCTAAGCTTTGGTGCCTGTGCTTCTAAGCAGGCACGACATACTCCTAATTACCGTAATTACGCCTAGCATAAGTATAGCATTAAGATCTCTTCTATCACATGTAACCATATGTAGCCCGTAAGAACTAATGTAAACAAAATCATATAAATAGCGGCCTTGGAACTCAAATAAAGTCACTCAAGGGTCCCACCTCAAACCGCCTCCACTACACTTGCAATTTTGCTGATGGCCTAGTACTTTCTTTTACAGGTGACGGCAGATACTTCTATGTACTGTGTTGGGTCGTATTTAGGTTGTGGTATTCAAGATAATGTGCATTTATTTATTTATTTAGAGTATTTCGCCAACGAATAAACTTATCTGGCTACTACAATAAAACTAACAACTAACAGTAACAATTTAACTACAAAAAGAAGTCCCTAAGATGTCGCTTAACAATAATATTGTCCTTACTAAAGTCGAACCGCATGCCAACTGGAAGACGATTATATGTTAATAGGGCTCTACATTTGTACATGCGGATTACTCACCCGCCTTATGTTGGTGGCGCCAGCAACGGTAGACGAACCTGCACCTGTTATGAGCTGAAGGGATCGCAGTAAATAAAACGCCAGCCAGAGCAACAGCGCCAGCATTGCTCATTCCCCCCTTGTCACTCAGCATGAAATTTGCCCCTCTCCCTCTCCCACAGCCAAGATGCACACGTCGGCGCTGCCGAAGCCTTCTCCGTCTCCGTCTGGTGATCTGTCGTTGTTCTTTCCGCCTTCGCTTGCAGTCAAACGGTACTGCTGACTTGCGCCTGGTAGATTAGCTAGTAGTTATTGGCAGTCCATGGAGAGCCACCAATTCGCCGGGCATCGGTTGCGGAACGTCAGCTGTCGTTTTGGTGAGGTCGGTGACCTTCAGGAGTTCTCGCCTTTCTGAAAGTGAGATTTCAGCTGCGTCCCAATGTGTTGATCTGGAGAGAGTGCACTTGCCTGATTTTCCGAATACAATACAATATCTGTTGTTTTTTTTTGTCACTGCCTTCTTCTATGTATCTGTCGGGCTCCTGCGCTGATTTGGATGGGCCACAAAGCTGGGCCAAAGCAAAGCACAAACAACAGAATCCCGCACAGCACAGAAAAACTTCGACCTTTTCGATGGCTTTCGATTTGACGACCGTTGAGCCGATCGATTGCTTTCTTAAGCATTTCTTCGCAACTTCTTCGCTGCCTGTGGAACATCGGCAACTGTTTGGACGACGCGATACAGTCATCTCTGCATATCGCAGTCTTTTTTTGCCAACAGGCCTACATAACATAATTTGAAATAATTTGATAATTCGAAAAAAAGGTCTTGACCAACCATTTTGTTCGCTCTTTTAAAGTCATCTCTTTCAAACCCATCCATATATGTTTCGTCTTTTTCATTTAGTTTTCAGCAGATTTATGCAATTTTAAAGTGCTAGCGTGTGGCAAATTTAGGTTAAACTGGTTTCGTAAAAATATATATGTTGACTGCGAAACATGAAATATATTCTGAGCTAAGAACTTGTTGTCGTCTGAATACTCACACCAATTTTTAACGAATCAATCTTTTTTTTCAAATCTATATCTTTTTATCAGATTAGAATTTGCTTTGCAGTTATTTAATTTTTTTTTAACAAAAAGCTGTTCTTTTTCCTATAATATCTAGCTGCTTTCAAATTTTTTCGCAATTGCTACATCTTAATGTTTTATCTTTTGATTCCTTTGAAGGGGGTGGAACTCCCGTTTTACCAAATTCATCACAACTGGATTTCATGTCTTCGTCCAAATTTAATGTTGGAATCGCGTCCTTGTACAATTTTTTATTTCCTAAAAATGGGAAAACGGTTATCATGAAGTTGTGCGAATGTATGTAACAGGGAGAAGGAAACATTTCCGACCCCATAAAGTATATATATTTTTGATCAGCGTTTTTTGCATGAAGGTAGATGCATTTCGTACGCAGATCAAATTTTTTTCAGATTTGGAAAACTCCCACCCCACCGCCAAATCCAATTCACGCCAAATTTGGCCAAAAATGGAATTGGCATTAGGAAATCTGAAGAATTTCTTATGGGGAAATATTCGCCTTGATTTTTGGCATTTCTGCACGCAGCATTTCTCTCCGTTCGTTCTTCTCATCGTTTCGGCAGAGCGGCTCAGCGTAAATTGAAACGCAATCGTCGTCAACAACAAAATGGCTACGCCTCACGATGTTGCCCAGGCAATGTCAGATGTTGCAAAGACGAAGACAATAACCGAATTCAATAATGAAATTAAACCAAAGGCACATCGATAAGAAAAACAAACAAAAAAAACGAGAAAGCTAAGCTAATTTCGTCTGTGCCGAAGATCTTTATACCCTTGCAAGTGCTTGCTTAAATATTGTCACAAGTAATCTTTTTCCCACAACGACAAACTTTCCGACCGATCTATATGATTACGGTTTCTTTATGATATACTCATGCAATTTTGACAAAATTCATTTAGAAATATGTGAAAGCATGTGAAACAGTCAAACATAAAATTGCAGAATGCTACCATTAAAAACTAAAATGTTTTTCTCACTAAGACTGTTTTTTAGACCTTTTTTTTGTATGGCAGCTATACTATATAGTTGTCCTATTTTCATCAAACTTGGCAGAATTATAAAAAAGCATAGAAAGCCTTCAAATACAAAGTTTGTGGATGAAATTGATTTGAATAAATTTTTCTTACTAAAACTAGTTTTCCGACCGATTGCTCCTATAGGAGCCATGAGATAGTCAACCGATCCGGTCGGTTCCGACAAATACTAGTATCGGGCAGCGTAAAGAAGATCTGTGCAAAATTTCAGCTCGATAGCATCAAAACTGAGAGACTAGTTTGCGTAGAAACAGGCAGACAGAAAGACGGACGGACAAAACTCAATCGACTCAGCTCGTCACCCTGATTTATAATTAACTTGATCTGCCGGCAGATATAAAACGATTTTGTCCCACACACGTTAAACTTCTTTCTTTCAAACTTGAACTAATTAGTTTAGGATGTTTTTTTTAACGATTTGAACTATTTTTGTTCCACACTTCACCGTTCCAATTCGACGCTAAGTCGCCGTTGCTACTGTACTGTACCTAAGATTCAAGCAGGTAACTGATATTTATTTCAAAGTAGGCGCCTTCCTCCAAGTATCGATAGTTATCGACCAAAATGGCCGAAGGCGTTAGGGGTTTTCTATCAACAATGGCGGAAGCAGAAGGCAGAACAGCCGCTATATAAGACGTCCCTGCACCACAGACCAGAGAGAATCTAGTCTGTGGCTGTGCGAAATCTTGAAGGGTAAGGTTGTCCGCGGATGTCGATTTTTCGTTTGTTTTGTTTATGTATTTGGGGGTGGTTTTTTTGCGCTGTAGCAAAAAAATGAATACAAACTTAGCTGTGTATGCTTTGTGTTGTTGTGGCCAAGGCCATGATCATGATGCAACAAAAAGTGTATACATTTTTCTTGTCTATCTTTTTGTACATCACTTTGCACCGCGGGAATGCCAATATCCCAATGTTAGTACGAAGCTGATAATACAAATAATTAATTTTTATTAACATTACTAATGTTTAAATGGTTTTAATTAATATTTACACTAAAATGTATTTTTCTTCTGATTAAGCGATCGCTTTTGTTGTTCACACACACAGACACACCCGCATACATAAAGTGCGTTCATGTGCGCCACTCACTCTCGCTCTGCCACTCTCTCTCCCAATCTCTCTCGCAGCTTTAGCAAAAGTACGCATCACACTGGCTTGGCCTCACCTTTTATAGTTGCATCATGCCTGCACCCTTGCGTGATCACTTCTCGCTTGGAGCTCTAAGCGTGCAGTCCGTCAACATCGCAGTAATGAGTGTTGCCAATTTAGCTATTTGAAACGGTCGAAGCCGGAAACTGGTTTTTAATACCCTTGCAAGGGGTATTATAATTTTGCACAGAATTTTGCAACGCAACTAAATAATTATTTCGACCCAATAAACTATATAATTCTTGAACCAATGACATTATCATAAATTTAGATAAAGATCTCGACCATATTTCATGATTTCCATATTATTCAAACCTGTTTTCTTATTCGAATACTTTTAACCAATGTATGTTCCGTATTCAAATAAGCGATTTTCACATTAACGCTCAGAGCAAATGTGAAAGTTTAAAATAAATCCGGAGAGCCGTACAATTGGTTAGTTTGTTTAAATATTCATCAATCCCTAAATTCTGCAGGAACAAAACAATTAATTTATTTTCCTCAATTTTCATCTTAATACAAAAATAGGAAAAAACAGATTTTGAAAAGGCACCGCAAAATACCAAAATAAATGTGCTCATGATATTGATTGGTTTGGTTTTCGTGCTCACGCAACTCACGACGACTCCTAAATAAATGTAATGTGTGCGCGGAAAAAGTAAGGAGTTGGAGGCTGGTTTCGATTTGATGACATTTTAGTGTGCTGAGGTTCATGCGCCCCGCGCTTTAGACGTTGCTTAAGTTAACAGCTGTTACTTAGAGGTAAAAAAGTTGTAATTTTTTACAATCTGTACGAAAGGTTCACAGAGAATAAGTTTTTGCAAGAAAATGTGACAGGTAGATGGAATCATCTACGACCCCATTTATAGTATTTATTTTTGATCACCATTAACAGTCGAGTCAATACAGCCATGACCGTCTATCCGTATGAATACAAATTTTTCAGATTTGTCAAAAGATAGACGATTCACTTGTATGGGACAAAAACTTCTTGTACTTTCAGGCAGATCAAGTTTATTGTCAAGTTTCGCCGCAACTTAAAAAAGTCGTCAAGTCTCCCACAATGTTATCGATAAAAGGCTCGTACCTTCTGGACATATTTGGTAATCAGTATTATTTATCGATTAGCCGAAGGAATGGTGAAGATCGGATGAGCGATGCAGATGGCATCTGGATCATCGCTGACGATGGCAGCCTTTTTCTGGGTCGGTGAATACGCGCATACCGGATCGGAGATCAGTAATTCTTCCTCTTTTCCTTCTTAAACATTTTAATGTCTAGCTGCCACCCTCGCTAGCACGGCAGCGTAGATGGGGCACGTCCCCGAGAGCATATGATGACCGTCGGGTAGCCTCCTCTGTCTGCAAATTCTGCAGCTCAACTGCTTCGTGCACTTCCCGCCAGTGTCGCCACATTGACGGTATGTGTCGTCCTTCGATCTGCACTGAGACACCTTGTGGTCGAATCCCACGCACGTATGAAAAGCATAAGTGCGGACGAGCGACCGGTAGCGGAAAGAAAATCACTTCGTGTAGACCCGTCCGGTCTTCTCAAGTACAGCCAGTGCGCTCGCGTCAACCTCAAGCGTCAGATTTACACTGTCGCCATCGGTGATCGACCAAGGCTTCGTCTCCAGGTGGACCTTCCTTTCAAGACATCGTTTGCTGCTCCTTGAAATGGTTCGCATACAGCTCCTGCATAAAGTCCTCAGGGGAAATGCTGGTGTCCATGTCCAACACAGTGATCCTTGGGTTGGAGTTCCGGTTTTGTTGGACATCCAGTCCAACTTCGCCCTTGCGACTACCCTCTTCATCTCGCCCACCGATGGTGTGCGGATGATGGCTCCACTTCGACGCAGCTCTTGCGCATCGTGGACACGGACACCGAGGGCCGAAGCAACCACCTTCCGAATCTTTTCGGCCACCTGTGAATATGGTGCAGCGGGGAGCTGGGCAGCTGTAGCCTGCGAGGCCATCTCCAACGCAGAGTTCGTCATAGCGCAAAATCGCTGCGTGAACTACATAAGCAGCCCCCGGTTCCAT
Source organism: Lordiphosa andalusiaca (assembly GCA_035044965.1). Lineage (NCBI taxonomy): Eukaryota > Metazoa > Arthropoda > Insecta > Diptera > Drosophilidae > Lordiphosa > Lordiphosa andalusiaca. Next base: position 12,963 of record JAWNNM010003460.1, read on the forward strand.
GCACGGCATGCTTGACACTAAGCTGCACTGCCGACAGCTCAGAGAGCATGGCCGACGCACCCAGGGAGACTATGCTCGTCGCGTTGCAACGCGGAGCGTCAGCCCTTGGGAGGGCAGCAGCAGCGGCGGCAGAGGTGCAGGCAAGGGGGGCGGCGGGGGCCACAAAGGCAAAGGGGACTACGGTGCTGGCCTGGCCTAAACCTGACGACACTTCGTCATCCAGGTTGGCCCGCTTAGAATCCCAAGTCAGCGACGACTCTGGCGACTCATCAGGCAAAATCCTGCCCTTCATCTTCCATCTACTTCGATTCCGGGTACTCTTTGAGCTTGCCTCGCTCATCACGCTGGCCATGCTTGAAGAGCGGCTCAGCTCACCCGGTGCCGCCGTTTCGCTCATTTCTGAGCCACTCTTTCGTTTCTAGCTGATTTATTAATCAAAAGCGATAGCATGTACACGAACCGGGGAAGACCGACCTCTGCATTTGGTATTTAGCCAAGATGCCAACCATTTAGCCGGAAAACGTACGCACGAACACAGTTGTCAGAGGCTGGCCGATACGGAATCGCGGACACGAACCGTTGCCGTAACACACACCGCATGCACACTGTCTATGGCTGGCAGGCAAAAAACGCAAACAACCGCAGTACATTTTCTTGCTTGGTTTACGTTTTGCCAAACTAGCGCGAGGCACACACACACACGCGCAATTCACCGCTACAAGATTGCTATCTTGTTTACGAGCTCGTGACGGGGTTTTATGGTCCTTATCTCAGTTTTTGTTGCTTTGCTCACACCGAAGTGAGACACAAAGTGGGAGCATCGCTGGGCAACCAAAACAAACAACGACAACGAAATCTGAATTTGGTGATTTTTCGGGACCGCACAGAAAAACACGTCTGTTCACTCCGACGATCAGAAACGGGCTGAGTATATAGGGACGGAACAACTCTGATCGCTCAGGTTTTATTTAACGTGGTATGTGCCATATATAGGCTTAAAACCACGTTACCTGAATATGCACATAAATTTGCATATTGTACGATGAGTCTGGATTTTTGCCGCCAGACTAGCGCTTCTAGAAGACCTAAGTCCCCTAGGTACCAATTTAAAAGTCAGCTTGTCGGGCATAACAATCCCCCTTCGTGAGGGGGAAGGTTTATCTAAAAACTCTGCTGATCTATGGGTCAAAGCAGGCAGTTGATACGCAACTCCACGTCGAGCCTCAGATGAAACTCTACCCGCGATTTGAGTCTCAACCACAGCCACCACGATACTCCCACAAGGGGGCCGACCTCAATGAGTAGCCTTGGAAACTACTCAACCCGTGGTACCGATAGGCTCGGTGGGCCCTCCCCTTTTGGCCCCGACAGGCACAGGTACAGCAAGCACCAGAAGGATTTTGCCAGTTTTAGCCTAACCCGGGAGTGGCGGCCCACTCACCCGCGAGCGATCCCGCAGCTGCAAACGTCTTCCGAACGCAGCATCAGCAAGGCCTGCTAGCAGCCTCACGAGTTAGCAGGGCGAGATATGCGGGAGAAAACTCAACCGCTCGCCGGCCGTGATGCCGAGGTACCGGTATTTGTCAGCATGTGGTAGGCTTGCTCCAGCAACCGTACCAAGGGCCGCCCGTTCGGTGATATTGCACATTTCAGCAACATGACAGCCGTCTTGCTGGTAGAAACGGATACATCGACTTCTACTCCCCAAGCACATACGATGGACATCAGTTCTGCTCCTCTTGGCTCCAGTCCAGCTCGGGAATTTCCCTCGATGAGGGATACGCGCATCCTAGATGGGAGATCCGTTATCCATCCTCCTTTGTCCATGTAGGGCTCCTGCACAAGTGCGATCGAATGGCCAGAGTCGACTATCAATCATAGAGACTCGGCCACGACCACAGTTTGCCTGGATGAGGCTAAACATTTTAAATGTCGACAGCACGGCAGCGTAGATGGGGCACGTCCCCGAGAGCATATGATCCCCGTCGGGTAGCCTCCTCTGTCTGCAATTTCTGTAGCTCACCTGCTTGGTGTACTTCGAGGCTGTGTGGCCAGTATCGCCACATTGACGGCATGTAACGTCCTTCGATGGGCACTGAGACACCTTGTGGTCGAATCCCACGCACATATGACAGGCATAAGTGCGGACGAGCGACCGGCAGCGGAAAGTGAACCACTTGATGTACGGCCGTCGTGAACCTCAAGCGTCAGATTCACACTGTCGCCATCGGTGATCGACCAAGGATTCGTCTCCAAGTGGACTTTCCTCTTAAAGGCTGTCATCGACTGCTGCTCCTTAAAATGGTTAGCGAATGGCTCTTCCATAAAATCTTCCGGGGAAATGCTGGTGTCCATGTCCAACACTGTGATCCTTGGGTTTGGGCTCCGGTTCTGCTGGACATCCAGTCCAACTTCGCGCTTGTGACTAACCGTTTAATCTCGCCCACCGATGGTGTGCGGATGATGGCTCCACTTCGACGCAGCTCTTGCGCATCGTGGACATGGACACCGAGGGCCTGAGCAACCACCTTCTGAATCTTTTCGGCCACCTGTTTACCCGGGACGGCGGGGTCCTTGCTGGTCACCACCTTGAACCACGACTCAACTGGTTTGTTGAGCCGCGGGGCAGCGATGGGCCCAGCTTTTACAGCATTAGTGGCAGCGGAATATGGTGCAGCGGGGAGCTGGGCAGCTGTAGCCTGCACCTGCCAGACCATCTCCAACGCGGAGTTCCGCAGCAGCAGCACTACGACGAGCTCGTCATAGCACGCAAAATCGCTGCGTGAACTACATTACCAGCCCCCGGTTCCATACGTCCTTGGAACACGGCATGCTTGACACTAAGCTGCACTGCCGACAGCTCAGAGAGCATGGCCGACGCACCCAGGGAGACTATGCTCGTCGCGTTGCAGCGCGGAGCGTCAGCCCTAGAAAGGCAGCAACAGGAGCAGCAGCAGCGGCGGCAGAGGTGCAGGCAAGGGGGGCGGCGGGGGCCACAAAGGCAGCGACGACTCTGGCGACTCATCAGGCACCGGGTTACTCCTGCCCTTCATCTTCCCCTTACTTCGATTCCGGGCACTCTTTAAGCTTTCCTCGCTCATCACGACCGAAGAAAAGCGACCTCTGGGAGTGGTGTTTGGGACTATTAGCAGAGTTACAAACCTTTAAGCCGGGATTCGCACGTACACAGCTGTCAAAAGCTGGCTGTTACGATATCGCGGACACGAACCGTAGCCTTGATACCCACCGCACTCACATTGTCAGTGGCTGGCAGGCACAAAACGCAAACAACGAAATAAGTTTTACTGCTTTGTTTACGTTTTCCCTAACGAGCGCGACGCACACACACACGCGCAATTCACCGCTACAAAGATGCTTATCTTGGTTTACGCTCTCAAAACGGGTTATATTACTTTTCTTACCTCAAGTTTGTGATTTTGCTCGCACTTTGAATTTTCTGAACTGTTCCACGCATGAGCTTTGAAATGCCTTTGCGACTTGTTAATGTAATTTACGATATAGCTGCAGCAAGCTTACGGATCCAATATGAACTGAATGTCCATATTGGCTGTTTGCATGGAAAGAATATGTTTATTATAAGCATTAACTTTAATTTCAGCGAAACTCCTCTTCAGAAAAATTTGAGGCTTTTTCAAGCTAGATCCATTATTAAAATCCATCCAGCGTATAGGGTTGGAATCAACGTCTAGAATCATGTCGAGGGGTCTTGGCCTTCACCTGGAGCAATTGTGATTCTCTGCATGGCAACATCCTCAACCATCTCAAGCAGAGTTTCTTGACCCCCCGGATTAAGATCCTCGGCTTCGACATTCTTTTCAGAATTAGGTGGGTTCTCATCAACTTCCATATTCCGATCAGGATAGGATACTAGAAGATTTTCTTCTACAAACTTTCTGTCTGCTTGAGACACTAGGAATGGAACAGCTTCGGATGCAAAAGAAAACATCCACTGCTCATTTACAGTGACATTATGCGTCCTATAAAGCTCAGTGCTTACTAAAAAGCGAACTGCGTCTTATATTTTGGAAGGTCTAACGGTCTCAGTCATGAAATTATAACCATATTCCATCCTACGTTTGAGGTGGAGCTGGACAACCTCGGCCTCTTGAAAAGTTCGTGGAAGAGAAGTCACCAGATTGCTCACTGGAATGGGGACATTAACAACAGCTCCTTTTATTGCACGCTGACGCTCATGCCCGATTGATTTTATAATCATGAATGGGAGGCGAGGAGAAATCAGTCGTTTCTCTAAAGGCGTAAGTCCTTCGAGACATTCGGGCAGCTCCGGGAAATCTAAGCCATTCGCAATGGATAGTTTTGGTCTATTACCAGATTTAATATTTCTACTACATGTCCCACAAAACTTAAGGTTGCCGTCAGCTGGAGAAAACTGAATTGCCAAATGTAAATTTGAGCGCTAAAATCACAATATTCTTCGATATAGCTACGAGATGTCTTGGAAATCTGTTTAGGAAACCACAGGCCTTTACAAGAAAGTCAAATTTGATCAGGACCCATTTTTACTAACCTATGTATTTCTTCTGTGGTTCAAACGCCACTGGGTATTAGCTGCTAGTTCAGCTTGTCCATCTTCCGTATTTGCTCGTCTCTCTCTGCGTGCTTCTGTGTTCTGTCTTTGTTCATTCTCCCGGTAATTTTTGCTAGTTCTACGGGTCGATCGACGCAAAGTGTTATTGACTTGATTCCGCTGTCTAACTTCTGAGTCCGCCCGTCTCTCTTTGTGTGCTTCTGTGTTCTGTCTTCGTTCGTTTTTCCGGTATTGTAAGTTCCTTCTACGGGTCGATCGTCTTAAAGTATCTAATTCTTGATTAACTGCCCTAAGCTCGATATCTGCTCTACGAACTCGCTCAGACTCTGCATTTCTTTCCCTCTTTACCACTGCATATTGCAAGCTATCCCTGTTTAACCTATTGTTGAGAAGAAGTTTGCCTATTCAAGCGGGGCATATTCTCAAAATATATCTTTTATTATTGTAATAAAATATAATATAAGAAAAAGAAAAGTGATTTCTAAAAATCAGCTTTGTATATAAAACTAATTATTAAGTCAATAAAAAACAGAAATAGACAATATAATATAAGAGAGAGAAGAGATAATATAATATAATATACAGATAAAATAATATAGTCAAGAGTCTTGAAAAAGACTATTGAAAAAATTATTTTATGAAAACTTGCGATCTTCCCAGCAGCACCACCGGCACCAGCACCTGCAGCACACAACACTCAAAACTCAACAAAGCTTATATTGAATTATACTAACACAATAACCAATCACAATTGAATCACTATTAAAAAATCGCAATTTAATGGCAAAACGCACAGAAGCAAGTTTTAACCATTCGAAGAATCGAGAGACTTAACCCTGCCTGGGAATTTTAGTTTTTTCCGCCGTTTTCATCTTCTTTTAACTCTTTTCCCCCTCAACTACTCATTTTTAGCCCAGTAGTGAGTAGTGAGTAGTGCGTGCACTGCACACAAACGTGCACACAAACGCCCTCCCCCATCAATTATATGAGTGCTCAAATTATATGCTCTCTGCAGCAGTATAACGTAATGCTCTCACTACGTCTTTGCTTTTGTTGCTATGGCAACACCAGCTTACACACGACTTAAAGTATACTGTTGAGTATTGCGCGCACTGAATTCTCGCTCCCACATCAGCGAAAATCATTAGCCCATAAACTCTCTCACACATACTTCCACCCCCATCTCATCCATCAAAATGCTCTCTGTATAGACAGCAGTGTTACCTAATGCTCGGACTTGTTGCTATGGCACCAGCCTGGCATTTTTGCGCGCCTTTTTATGTTCTTACTCTGTTTGCGCGCAAATCATGGGCGCCCATCCTCTCTCACTCTCTCTCTTACACATGTCTGGATTCTGGAATGTTCGTTTTCGTTTTTGACCGTTTTTGGCGCGTCTTTTTGCGAGCTTTCATGGTGTTGAGTAGTGTGCTCACTGTATACAGTGCTGAGTAGTGCTCGCACTGATTCTATTTCAGCACAAATCATTGGCGCCCATCAGCGTTCTCCCTTTCATGAATGAAAATTGCAGTATTGGGCACTTGTGCTGTGAGATGGTCCCAGTTGAACCCGTTTTTCCACATATTAGGTAGATTCGACACAGCAGATCGCTGCCGCCATGACGCAATTTCGCCGTTGCGACGTCCAGTGGTCCAGAATCGTTTTGCCTTAGACAAAATTTTGTAACTTTTGAACCGCTCAATATTTTGAATTCATTTTTTTGATTAGGAACTGTTCAAGATTTGAAATATTAAAATTAAGTCAACATTTCGTACAATAAGTTCCTTTTGACGCTCGTGCAAGCCATACTATTAAAGCTAAAGTGCTGATTTCTGGTCAAAGTATACATATTATGCTACTCAGCTGGTTTTTCAAAACTAGAACTTAATCGGTCAAGGCTTAAGGCATTTTTTTACAATTGTAATTTTCCAACCCTGTTGTTACCTTTTATTGCACCTGAAATCCACAAAAATTAATGTACGGTGCCACATTTCTGTCAAACTTATTTGTTGCTTTCATAATTTTGCCAAGTTTCAAGCTAATCGGATATCATTTAGGTTAGCTCCCATGCAAATTTAATAAATTTTCATACATTTTATGGAAAAATTCGCTTTTTTTATTCTTTATCTATATTTCATATAATTAATAAGCTTCTAAAAAATCTGAACGATACAAGTCAGGCATTTCCTTAACCACTAGATTCTCTGCTTCCTTATCCATGTCAATTGCATCTGATATCCACATATACCGTTTACTTGAAACAAATGGATCAGATGAAGATAAAAGCATATGGAAAAGATCTTCAGTCGTGGCACTTTTCGAAATTTTTCTGGTGTTATGTTCCCTATAATATCAATAATCTTTGTTTCATTTCTCCTGTGCTTCTTCAGACAGCTCCCAAAGTGGAAATATATTATATTCAATAATATCCTTGCCATGATACAAAATCTTGTGAATTGTTGGGGACATGTTTCTCCAAGGATGTTATGTAAATTTTAAATTGAAAAGAATTTCAAACGATTGGATAAAACACAAATCTCTTGAACAATTCGCAAATTTAATGTTAATTAAATAACAAAACACACAGCAGCACTTGGCCTTTACCGTTCGGAGAATCGATATAAGCTATTTTCTATGCAAACACCTCTCCAAGCACTTTTTGCATCTTCCGTTGCATTTCCGCGAGTTATGGTTTTGTTTTAAGAAGTGTCAAGTCATAAAAAAAGGTCGAGTCATAAAAAAAGGGGGAAAAAAATCAAAAAAATTCAAGCAAATGCAGATCTATCCGGTTTCTTCTTTCGACGTTACGACGCGTCCTTTTGGTGCCTGAAAACCCACAAGTCAAGTAAATTCATCATTTCCCGATGTACCTGATATATCGTAACGACTTTTTTTATTTTTGGGTTTTGAGAGTTTATTACCTTGTCAATAAAAATGAAGGAATGAGCAAATATCGTTGAGAGAATGAATATTGCATGTGTGCAGCCTCTCAGTCTCTATCCTCTCGGGCCAACCATCCATGCTGCTCATTCTGAAGCCTCTTTCTCTCTCACACAAATTTCTATTGAGTTGTTGTTTCATTGTTAATGATCTTACAAATATATTAGCAAAACACATCAAATTTTCAGTAAATTCATTAGATTTTTATCAAAAGCCGCAGTGGCATGATCATTTCGATCCAACTTGGCAATATTATGTGGAAGGATATAAAATTGATAAATGGCAACTTTGCCAGCTTATGTGAACGATTATAAATTGAGAAGAGGCAAGTTTGAAGGCGTTGCCATTGAACACATAGATTTTTCTCACAAGAAATAGCTTTTGCACCCAACATTCCTACGGCAGCTGTACGCTATATTCATCCGATTTTGGTCAAACCTAGTATGATTTTGTAAAATCATATAGAATATATAAAAGACAAATTAGAAGGCCTTGTCATTCAAAACAAAAAGTTTTTCTCACTAGAACTAGTTTTTCGACCGATCGTTTCTATGGCAGCTATATGTTATAGTCATCCGATCGTGCCGGTTCTGACAAATGTGCAGCGTTTTGGACCAGAAGACTTCGTGCAAAGTTTGGTCGCGACAAATCTGACCAAAATTACATTGCGCTCTGCAAAAGTAAAAAAAAACCGAAACCGGTACCAACGTTTCGGTTTCGATCCGGTTCTATCGGTTCCAATAATAACGGTAAACGGTATTCGGTTCTCAAAAAAAAAATTTGTAACGGTTTCGGTGCGTGATTTGAAACGGTTTATTTCGGTTAACGGTTCCGGTATTAATCGCTGGCTCTTGGTCTTGCATATTCCAAGGTCTAGTGTTCCATTTTCCAATTTGGATTGTACTGAAATCTGACATTTTATCCGATATCTCGGCTATATATCATTCGATCTTTCTGAAATTTTAACAGATTATTGAAATTGGGGACACACATGTTTGTGAGCTCGATTTGTGATATTCAACATTTTTTATTGCGGGGGCAGGAGCGGGCGTGGCCAAAATTTGAAATAATCTTGATCTGCCTCCAGACAATACTTACTGATCTGCAACGTATGCAACGTATTTTACAACATTTATAACTCTGCCAATTATTACCCGATCCTTATGAAAATTTGAGAAGTTATAGATATGGGGCACATATACTATAATGTAAAATGAATCGATCGAAATCTTAAAAATTGTGGGAGGTTTTCAACATTTTTATTGCGGGGGCGGGAGGGGGCGTGGCCAACACCACGAAGATATTGAAAATGAATATCACATTAAAAACCCTAAAAAAAATATTAAGAGACCGGTAAGTACTCTCATTGTTATGTAGTTTTTCAACAACACTGCTACTAAGACTAATTAGGCTTTATAAATATCATTAAAGAGCAGTTTTGTTGAATACACATTTATGTATTGTACAAAAGTATGTATGTATCTGAAAACGCATTAACAACAACAAACAAGAAAGAAAGTCGGTGAAGCTCGAATATAATATACTCTGTACCAACGAAATTATACGCTCTGCATAAATTTTGATGCTGCAGTAGCAGCTGAAAGAACCGCTGCTACTGCGCTGCAGCAGTGAAGAGTCTTTTGATCAAAGCTTGACAACCGTTCGTCCGATCTTCACCATTCCTTTGGCGGATCGATAAATAATCCCAATTACTAAATATGTCTTGAAAATACGAACCATCTATCTTGAAAACTGTGGGAGATATGACGATTTTTCTGAATTGCGGGGTGGGAGAGGGCGTGGCCAAAGTTGAAAATTAACTTGATCTGCCTGCAGACATAAGAAACATATTTCACATACATATCCAACCTCTATCTCTTACCATCTCTGAGATCTGTGCGTTCATTCGGACAGACAGACGGACATGACTCGGTTATTGATGCTGTTCAAGAATATATATAATTTATAGGGTCGGATATGCTTCGAGCCGTTGCACTTGCCCCGTATCAATGTATGCATAGGGTTAATTAATTTTGTTAAAGTTGTTTCATGGAATTCTTGTCAAATATCTAATTTATTGTTGTTTGTTAGCCCCCTGAAGACGGACCCCGATGGGGGCTCGAAATGTATCTTCGCTCTCTATCTCTCTACATATATAAGAGTTTGTCCTGATTTACTGATTGTCAATCATCGCACAGCCTAAACGGTAAGAGATAGAGGTCTGAAATTTGGACAGAAGTTTCCTAATGTGGTGAAAGAGCGCACTAAGACGGGGTTTTGGAAAATTCCACCCGAAAAAGCGTCGGATTTTATTTTTCATCCGATTGACTTGAAACTCGGTTTGTAAGCAAAGTATGCGAAATAATTGGACACGTGTTTCCCGATTTCAGAAAATCCGCCAACAAGGAAAGTTGCCGGAAAATAAAATATGCAAAAATCTATTTTTCACCCGATAGACTGGAAATTCGGTTTGTAGGGAAAGTAAGTGAAATAAATAGAGATGTCCTTTTCCGATGTTGGAAAACTTGACAGTAAAATTCCGTCAAAAAAGATTGTAAGGGAAAATTGGTTTTTGATTCGACTGACTTGAAACTCGGTTTATAAACAAAGTGTGCAAAATAACCAAAACAAGTGATTTCCCGATTTCGGAAAATCAGCCAACAAGGAAAATTCCGGGAAATTTCGAAATTTAAATATCTATTTTTTATCCGATTGACTTGAAATTTGGTTTATAAGGATAGTAAGTGAAATAAATGGAGATGTCATTTTCCGATGTTGCAAAAATTGACCTTAATTTCGGAAACTTCACGGAAAAGCGTCAGAAAAGTTTGTATGGGGAAAATTTTGTATCCAATTGACTTGAAACTCGGTTTATAAGCACAGTATTAAATACTACTCCTTCATCATTTCGTTTACCCCAATCTGAGGTATTCTCTGTGAACACGGCTCTTTCTGGTAACATTTCCCTTACTCTTTACTTCCAAAATATCTCCGGTATGAGAACAAAGGGAGAAGCTGTTTTTATGGCCACCTCTCAAAGTAACTTTGATGTCGTAATTCTTGTTGAAACCTGGCTCAGCTCGAATTTCTATTCAATTGAATTCTTTGATCCAATGCTCTATCAAGTATTTAGGAAAGATAGAGATTTTACCAGAGCACAATGTACACGGGGTGGAGGCGTCCTTGTGGCTGTACGGCGAGGTCTGCGCTGTGAGTCCATCCGCTTGGCAAATGAAGACTACTTCCTGGAACAACTTTGCGATTCAATAGCTGGGTCTACTGCAGATATTTTCATTGTCGCTTCATATATACCGCCGCGCAGTGATTACTGAGTTTATGAGGAGCATATGGGCATTTCCACCGAAAGGTCCACCGAGACCCAAAAATTAAAACTCCTTGAAAACACGTTGTTTCATACTATTTTTATTAGAGAATCTATTTAATTTATCTAATGTATAAACAACCCATTTTGAGATATTCGAATTCAAAGAAGCGCCAACGCAACTTATCTCATTTATTTAGAAATCTATTGCACTTTTTGTTTTGATAAAAGTTCTTTAAGGGAAGCACCATGCTTTGACTTTTGCTTTCTAACATATTTCTGATGGCACAAAGAATTAAAAAAAGAATTGCTCAAGAAAATATGCGATTGCCAATAACTGTAAGTTGTTGCTTTTCTTTATCGAATTTTTCGACGTCCAGTGCGACCTCGAAAATCAACATTTGTTATCAGTGCGTCGAAAGTACATTCAGAAAGCTCATCAAATATTGAGTACACACAGAGATTTTCTCTACAAATAAAATAAAAAAACTTTGCTGAAGAACAGGGCTGCAAACCGGTTTTGAACCGAACCGGTTCGAGCCCGGAATTCCGACTTTTATTTTACTATGAACCGAACCTCTTTAGAAATTAAAGCTGAGCCCGAACCTGTTCCGAACCCAAAATTTCGGTTCGGTTCAACAAAACTGACACAAAAATTTGACCTTCTGTTTACCGACTTCATCTTTTATTTGGTGCGACGGACTCCTAAAATGGGAGGGGAGACGAAAACGATTAGATTTCCTTTTAAAATCCCTACCCATAGAAGTCTCTGCATTAAAGCTCCTCGACTCTAAAGCTTCTTGAATAATTCTCAAGAGCAATAGTCTAACATTATTTTGGTAATATTTTTCTATGTTAACCACGAAATGGAATTTCACTAAACTGTATTTCATGTTATCCATGTGCAGAAAGCAACAGAAATGGAGCTAAAATGTATTTTGTGCCATCTGATCAGATTGAAAAGCAATCATTGTTGGATAAATTAGACGAACAATGGAGAAAAGTAAAAAGCATTCCCGGTATATCCCAGTTTCACTTTTTTTGTTGCGATGGTGAAGAAGTTATAGCAGCTAGGACTGCCTATTCTGGACAAAAAAAACTGTGTTAAAATTCCTGATACTATTACCACTTAAATTTATTTTGGTTTCATATTAAATATTTAATACTACACAATAATGGTATTCCTGAAAGAGATTTAGATTTGATTTAGATTATTTTTAAGCAAATCTAAATCATCGGACTCACCCTTTTTGTGCACCGATTTGATTTACATTTCGTGAACAGCTGCCAGTGTTCCCGTACAGCTAATTGGCCATGGGCGCGAAAGCAAAAACATGCCTTTTATCGTGTGAAAACTATTTTTCTTAGGTTCTTAAATTGTAGCTGCATGTCAGGATATGTATGTTATTTTATTATGTACACAATGTTACAACAGTAAATTCAATCACTTACGTATTTATGGTGAATTGAAGTCACCTATGCTATTCAGGCAGATCATAAATGAAAGAAGCGGGACGATATTGTGAAAGCATTTGTTACTTAAGACATACTAAGAGAATTGCGTAGAGTCAAGCACAAGCTGTAAAAACTTGAGCTCTTTTGTCTCAGTTCACTTCAGGCCACCGGTCATTCTTTTCTTTAAAGCAGCGATGTTGAAGAAGTGAGGCTCTCTGTAGCTCTCTGTCTCTCTCTGACACTCACTGAAGCGTTACTTCGGCAAGCATTCGGCATGAATTGCCTAAAGTGTTCTGCCCCTGGGGGCTTTGGGTGAACTTCGCTGCTTTAAAGAGACTCGATTGCTTTCTAAAATCCGTTAAATAAAAATGCATTTAATTACTAAAACTTTAAGTGCAACAAGGTGTGACATTCTCCATAATAGATTGCAGATTTTAAACTATTTATTTATTTATTTATTTGCTGTATGCTTATAGTTACAAACTAAAGCTACAGAGGGGAGACAGCCATAGCTACAGCGGCTTTTGGCTGGTATTTGTGATTATGTACAATGTGTTTGGGTAGTAACTCTCAGAATAACAAGTTAAAGTGTATTATAACTATATATATAGAGAATAATTATGATTAAATTAAGTGATTAATGTTGGACGATTTGAGAAATTGAATTATGTCTAAAAGGTTTTTTGCAGAAGGATTTTTAAGGAGGGTGGTTAGGTTGCGGTCTGTGAAGCTGTGCCTTTGGCTTTGCAGTGATATTCATTCGTTTAAGAGGTGTTCTATTGTGAGAGATTCAGTTGTGTTGCAGAGATGACAGTTGTTACTATTGTTGTTATTGTTTTGTGCAAATCTGTACTCGTGGGTGAGCCTTGTATGTCCAAGCCGTAGTCTGATCAGTTTTACCTGTTCTATTCTTGGTAGGCGACTGATTTCTGCCTGCTTGATGTAGTGGTCTATATTGTTTTTGTTCTGATTTAAGGACTGGTACCAGAGTGAAGTGTTCTGTATTAGGTTTGTATTATTATTTGAGAGAGCATGTTTTATGTATCTATTAATGTTTGTTTTATTAATGTTTGGTGATGTGATAAGCGGTGATGTTGTTGCGCTTTTCGCTTCTTTGTCTGCATATTCATTCCCTAATATTCCAACATGACTAGGTATCCAGAGTATTTTTTTATACTCTGTACCAAAGGTACATAGAGTATAATAAGTTTGTGCAAAAGTATGTAACATCCAGATGAAAGCATCTCCGACCCCATAAAGTATATATATTCTTGATCAGCATCAACAGCCGAGTCGATATAGCCATGTCCGTCTGTCCGTCTGTCTGTCCGTATGAACGCACAGATCTCAGAGATGGTAAGAGATAGAGGTTTGGCATGTATGGGACATATGCTTCTTATGTCTGCAGGCAGATCAAGTTTATTTTGGCCACGCCCCCTGCCGCCCCCGCAATTTAAAAAAAAACGTCATATCTCCTACAGTTTTAAAGATAGGTGGGTTGTTACTTCTAGATATATTTAGTAATAAGGATAGCTTATCGATCAGCCAAAAGAATGGTGAAGATTGGATGAACGGTTTTCGAGTTATGATCAAAAGACTGTTCGCTATGCTGAGCATATAATTTCGTTGGTACAGAGTATGTTATAGTCGGGCTTGACCGACTTTCTTTCTTGTTATTTTTGGGAAGTACCCAATTAAGAGTGATCTTATGGCTGCATGGTAAAAGGATGAGTTGTCTATGTTCTGAATCGCATCAACAGCTGATAGTGAGTCAGAGCATAGGCATATTTTGCCTCTCTTTTTAACTGCTATTTGTACTGCATCTAGTAAAGCTATTATCTCCGCAGTATATACAGATGAGTAGCTTGGCCAAATCGCTAGCTTAAGAGCTTTGTCCTCGGTGATTATTGCATATCCAGTTACATTTTTGTTTAAAGATCCGTCGGTATATATAAATGTATGGTTGCTTAGGATGTGTTTTGTTTTGTTGAATTCTCTTATGAAGATGTATTTGCTTGTGTTAGATTTGTTAACGGATCTAAGGTGTGTATCTATTATTTGATTTTTGAAGTGCCCTTTAGACCGATAAACTTTAAATATAGTTGGTTTTATATTTAATGCTGACGTTTATGCATTTGTGAAGGGCGGAGGTCCTGAATCTTGTGGTTTTATTCTTTGTGATGTTTTCTATTGTTTTTTTGAGTGGTGTGTCATGTGAATGTGCTATTGTGTTAAATAGCTTAGCTAACTCCAAGCGCGCCATGAAAGAACGGTCACACCAAAACGAAATCAAATCTAAGCCAAATATTAATCAGCCTTCTTTTTTTTTTTTCGCTTTGTTCAACGCAGGGTTGAAAATTTGGTTGGTCGCATCAAGTAGTGCATTGACCAGTAATCGAGTTTGAAAGCGCGCGCGGTCACTTTCAGGCAAAAAGATTGGCCAGTGGTAATCCACAATGATTCAGTTAGATTAAATTATTTTAAAATTACAGGACTACTATAGCTCAATTTTAGCTTCATTTATGAATTTCACCAATTCTCTGAAAAAGAGTAATTCCTTTGACAATAATAGTTCTTTAAGATTTTGGAATCGATTGAAAATTTTATATTTTTTTCTTAGGGTGGTAAGTCTTCGACAATTAAACAAAACATGATCGGCTGACTCTAAAAGACCGCATAATTCGCACATGTTGGAATTTGCTCTCCTTATTTGATGCAAAAAGACCTTGTCATATGTGTGCCCTGTTAATAATCTGTTTATTAGTTTGATATATTTTGCCTTCCAGTTTAAACGCACATGCCAAGGTTTCTCTGGGATCTCTGGGAAGAATCCTGCAAAAGGACTCCCTTTTTGACGGAATATTTCTTTGTAGTGGTTATTCCAGAGTGAGTACAATCTCTTTTTTATCATTCTTAGGGCCTCTCCCGTGTTTTGTTTGATATTTATAATTTGTCCGTCTATCACTGCCCTTTTAGCGATTTTGTCAGCCTTTTCGCTTATTTCTAAGTTTTTGTGACCAGGTATCCATACTAAATCGAGTCTTTTAATGTTTGCATTCTTAGCTATGCTATGTATCTCTGCAGCAACATAGTTATTTGTGCTTTTGTGCTTTAGAATGGATAGAGCACCCATACTATCGCTGAATATAACAACACTTTCATATTTTTTCCTATGTGCAACTAAAACAGCCATTTTGATGGCTATTAGTTCGGCGCACACCGAACTTAGTTTTTTCTCAACTTTATACTTGTAGTTTGATTTGTCTAGTGTATCTAGAATACCCATACCCGATGAGTCATCCATGATTGATGCATCAGATGCCATTATCAGAAATTTTTGTACCTTATAATTTGAGATCAGTTCTCTGTATCTTGCATTGTTTTCTTCATTTGCTTTCTCAGTCTTTTTGTTTCTTAGGATCTTAATATTTACCTGTATTTTTGTGCACGCTAAGACATTTGCCACAACTCCTGTCGTATCAAAAATGTCTTTAAGTCTTCTCTGAAGACTTCAGAGTAACTTGTTTTAACATTTGTGCAGTTGATATCAATATACAGCGACGGATTCGTCCGTTTGATATTTAGAATTTCTTTCGCTGTGAGAAGTTTTGCTCTGTATTCTGGAGGTAGGACTCCTGCCAGAGCGAAAACTATGTGTTTAGGAGTATAAGGGTTGACCCCTATACACCTCCTTAGTGCCTTGGCCTGAATTGTTTGTAGGTCCTTTTTGCTTCCAATTTTCAAGTTAGCGAAGGTCGTTATCGCATACTCTTGTTTAGATCTTATAAAACTTTTGAACACATTTACTGCCACCTTAGGTTTCAGGCCTGCCTTAACCGCTGTCGCCATGTTTAATAATCTCATTCCACTTTTACTTTCTGTCTTTATTTTTCCTATTTGGGGTTTTTGAGAGTTATTTGATGCGATAATACTTCCTAGAAATTTGAGTTCTTGTTTTTGTTCTATAATCTGGTTTTCTATTGCTAGGTTTAGCAGTCTTCGTTTGCTTATACTCATGGACAGAGCTGCCATTTTGCTGGGGTTGAAACTCATACCTAGGTCTTTGCAGAGCATATTGAAATCCTCAATTTTGTTTTGCAGATTTTGACAGGCTTGTGAGAAGTCTCCTGAGCTGGACATTATTATGAAGTCATCTGCAAATTGGAATACTTTTGTTTCATGGTTTGCAATTTGGTGCAGTCTTTTGGTGTAAATGTTGAACAAAATCGGTGAAAGTACACTGCCCTGGGGTATTCCTCCTCTTACTTCCCTTGTAGCTTCACCCAATCGGAGAATTCTTCTTCTAAAGAGGTTATATATCCAAATGATGTATACTTTGGGAATCTTTTCCCATCTCATGATTTGTTTTAGAAAGTTTAGATTTACGCAGTTATATGCATTGTTTACGTCCAGACTGACCATGACAACTACTTTCTTAGCCTCTTTTAGCATTTCACACGTGTTTATTATGTCATTGATGCACATTGCAGCTGATTTGTTTTTCCTGTATGCATATGTTCCACAAGGTAGGGTGTTGTGCTGGTCCAACTAGTCATTTAATCGAGTTTTGATCATAGAATTTAGTGTTTTTGCCATGACAGGAATTAACGATATCGGTCTAAAACTTTTGTAGTCATCTAAATCTTTGTCTTTCTTCGGTATGGGTACAATTTTTATAATGCGCCATTCATTTGGAATGTTACAGTCCTTCATGGCCTTGTTGAGTTCATTTAGCAAGTTCACTTTCGTGTCCTTGCTTAGATTCCTCAACATTTCAAAAGTGATACCATCAAAGCCACCAGCAGTGCTCTTTTTGTTTTGTAACATTTCCTCTAAGTCATCGAACGTAAAATCTTCTATACACTCAATGTCGCTAGGACTCGCTGATTGAGCAGCATCACCTGCCTCCATTGGTACTTGGCTGTTTAGGAATTCTAGAAATTCTGCGCTCCACGATGGATTGAATGAATTTTGCTCCTGTGTGCCTAGCCCTTTCAAGGCTTTGAGAAACCTCCAAGCTGACTTTGCATTTGGCTGTATATTGATTTCCTCGATTTTCTCTTCCTATAACTGGATCTTTTTGCTTTTCTCACTGCTTTTTTCCATATTACTTTCAAATCTACTGCTTTCATGTAGGCTGCCATTGACGGTTCTCTTAAGGCTTTGGTTTGAGCTTCATTAAAAGCTTTATAAGTAGTCTCCAGATCATCAGACCATCAGGATTTTGGTGTTCTGTTGCTGGATATTTCATATGTTGAGCTCTTGATCCTGTTTTTGATATTTTTTGTAAGAGATGATATGTTGCCTGAGAACTCGGATTTTCCCAGTATTTTCAGAAGTTTAAGTTTAGCTAGGAACTTCTTAGGTATCACTTGAATGTCATTTATACCAATTTCAATTGGATAGTGATGGCTGCCGCCTATAAAGTATGGCTTGCATGTCCATGATGAACTAAGGTTTGAGTTCGTGAAGGCTAAGTCCAGAACTGACCCTTGTTCAGCATCTATGTGTCTTCTGTAGGTGAACTCTCCTGTGTTTAAGCATTGAAAGCCAGCTTCGCTCATAGATTCACGAATGACACGACCTTTTGCATTGGTTGTGGTATCTCCAAAGTGTGAGTTTTTGGCATTGAAATCTCCAATGATGTATACATCATTCAGATCCTCCAAAAAGGCATATAACGTATCTAGTTCACTTTTAAACAACTCTGTTGACAGAGTTGGTTCAAAGTAAACCGAAACCACAGTTATGTTGGGATTTTGATTGGTAGTTTTGGCAACGATGATGTCTCTTTCGCTTCTGTATTGCATTCTTTGGAATTTAATTCCTTTTTTGAACGCAATAGCTACGCCACCATAATTGTCATCCCTATGCTTTTCTATTATGTTGAAATTGGCAATTTTTCTCCCATCATTGTAATCATCATGAGAAAAACTTTCAGAGAGAACTGCCTCGACTATGTTTTCGTTGATTAGATTGAATTCTATGTCATTTTTGTTGGCTCTTAAGGACTGCACATTATGTTGATAAAACTTAAGGCCCATTCCTTGTAAGAGTGCCGAAATTCGGTTCTTTGTTTGGGGCGGGATTTATTTTCTTTCTTCTGTTTCTGTTTTCGAACTTAGCTCTAATCTGTTCAATCGCGTCAAGAATTCCTTGATTGTCTCTTGCTAGAGGCATGATTGCTTGGACTATTTCTTGGATGATGATGGCAGTGCTGTCACCATCCTTTGTGGGGAATTGATATTCCCACTCACTTGCGTCATTTGTGGATGACTCAAGCCTAAAATGAGGTATTTGTTTGGGTATAGTGGGTCGGTTAATTACCCGACTGCTGTATGAGTTCTTATTAATGATACTATTAACCTGGCTGTTCCTGTTTACTATAGGTCTGCTTTCCTTTGTCAGACTAGGAAAATTTTCCTCATATTTGTGATAGTTGTTGTGTTCCCTGTTAATGGAGTACTTGCTAACTACCTCCTTCCTGGCTAATTTTTGAATGGTCATTATTTTGAGTATGTCCATCTCTTTGGCCCAAATGGGGCATTCATATTTGTTCCATGAATAGTGATCACCACTATTACATAGGATGCATTTTTTAGTCTGACAATTTTCACACTCATTTCTACCGCAGTTGCGGCACCTTTTCTTTGATTTGCACCTCACAGTTGTATGGCCTAACCTGCCACAGTTGAAACATTGTTTCACAAATGGTATATAGTGTGAGACTTTGAGTCCACACACACCAAAAAGGACAATTGATTCGGGTAGCTCAGGGCCCGCGAACCCTATCTTGACTGATTCAGTTGGTTCTAACGCAAATCTTATTTCTTTTCCTGCTTCTTGAACTTTGACCTTCCTCATAATGCGTTCCAAGGATTTCACTTCAATGCTTGATTCAATGTTGTATTTGAGATCATCATCTTTGTAATTCGTGGGTATCCCTTTGATAACTCCAAAGGTTTCAGTAAAATTTTTTGGAATGAATGTGTTAATTTTGACCTTCTTACGTTTTCGTTCATGACGGCATTGTTTGCGTCAAAGCACGAATTAAAGTAAACTTTGTACAAGGTGGGACCTAAAGCTACAATTTTAGTCATGTTCCTTAAGTGGCAGTGTCTTATCTTTTCGAAGAGGTATAACCCATTTTTAACATTTTTATTTTCGCATAAATCGCTTTCCTTTGTGTCAAAAAGAACACAGGCTTCTCCTTCTTGTGTTATGTCGTATAAGTTTACTTCCTTTTCCTTGTTAATTAGAGGTTTTTTTTCCCCTAGTGCTTCATTGTTGCCTAGTTGCTTTTCGACCATTCCATCAGACAAATTATTTTTCTCAGTGTGCTTTTCATTCTCTTTAACTACCGCTACATTATTTTCATTTCTCTTTGCTGTTACATTTTCTCCCTCTCTCCCTTGTATGTCAGCCATTTTTTTGGCAGGCGAGACTCTTGTATTTACCTCCTCCATTTCTATTTCAGAAGTTGCATCACTTCTCCATCCCTCTTGACCAGAACTTTCTTCCATATCGCTGCCATCCGAGGTACTCTCAGATAATCCCTTAGCATGTGCCTTTTTTTTATTCTTGGCAAGTGAGTTATTTTACCCGATTTGTTGATTTTTTTCTTTTTAAAATTTAGCTCTTTAGGTACGTTAGTTGCATCAAAAAGGAGAGAATCCTCTTGCGCAAGTCTTTTTAGATTTGTCTTGTTTGTTTTATGGCCTGGCGCCGACGCATCGGTGTCAGCCATAATGGCTGGCATCACCAGCCTGTCGAAGGACTCACCCGCCCTTTCCACTGTAGGAATAACGGTCGTCTTAAGAGAAGTCCAACGGAATTTCCCTTCCTCAGGGTTTAAATGAGAATGCGTTTATTCACTACTTTTTCCACTATTTAAAGATTTTTTTTTTTTCACAATTATCTGGAGATGCTTCTCGAAACACACTGGCCTCACTCGGCTGCCAAATCGGAAGTGATTAATCAGCCTTCAAGTTGATTACTTTTAATCAATTAGTATGACCGTCAATGCCTCACTTACTCTGGGCACACTTGACATTTTGTATGGAGCAGCTGTGAACAGCTGATCAGCGAAATCTCAAACTAATCTAAATCAAATCTAAATCACTTTCAGGAATAACATTAATATACTTTTTCATTTTACTTATTTTTGTTAAGTTTGTTATTATTATGTGAAAATAAATAAACTGAATACTTCTGTTGGTTTAAAACATAGCTGTTAAATAATGATTATTGATCATAGTCATTAGATATTTGATTACTTTTATATAAAATGAAAAATAATCATTGAATTACGATTATTTTTAGATTATCTCGACTACTAATCTAATACCACGATTAGAAATAATCAAAAATAATCGGGATTATTGGCAATTACCAAAAATTAAATATTTAGCCTGTAAATACACTTAAGACAATTTTAGAAAATCGTGCAAAAAAACAAGAAAAAAAGTAAGTCAAGCCCGACTATAGCATACTCTGTACCAAAGAAATTATACGCTCAGCATAAATTTTGATGCAGCTGAAAGCAGCGCTACTACTGCGATGCAGCAGCGAACAGTCTTTTGATCATATCTCGACAACGCACTATGGTTTTTTTCCCGTTTTTTTTGGCATAAATTCTAATTTTAAACCTATTGCTTTGAAATTTGGTTTGTATACATTTTGTCTGCTCCCAAGATGACCTACCAAGTTTCAAATGATTTGGGGCACTATTTCATATAGCAGCCATATAACCGATCTGGCCGACATGCAACAAGGCTCCATTAAACATTTTTATTTTTTATTTTCTATTATATTTAATGAAAAAAAAAAACAAAAACAATTATACAAATTCACATTTTAGTGTTCATCTCCATTATTAGTGCTTCATTCTGAAAGTAAAGATACATTTTACAAAATTTTAAATAAGTTTGGTTATGTTACTTACTATAGAAGTTACTCAATTTTCTTCTAGCTCAAAGTATTCATCTTCTGAAGCAATAATCTCAAGTCCGTCCAGTTCTTCATAACTTTCGTCGGACGAATTCTGTGTGGAATCTGGATCATCATTTTCACATTGAATTTCTAAATGTGGTGCTTGTAGTAGAGATATAACTTCTGCTGGAATGGTTTTCTTTTTGATTGTATTTGGTCGTTCTTTTAAATAGGTACTGGACAGCAACGGATCAGAACTATCCATGGATCTATTGAAAACGTCTGTAATATTGTCTAATCGACTGCATTTTCTAGCGTGGCCCCTTCTATCGCTCTTATATAATTTATTTGTTGGGCTCATCCGCAAAAATCTTCTTTTTTATTTCAGTAATGCTCTCACAACTCGCAGCTGCTTTTAAAACAACAGCCAAGTCTTTTTCGTTAGATTTTTTAGCTGAAACTGCGGCAGCATGTATGAGTAATGGAGATAAGTTGTTATTCTCCTCTGAAAGTTCCGCGGCTAATTTTCTTTTCAGACGAGGACCAGCGCTTTCGTAATCACATTTTGGGCGACCCACTTTATATGCCAATGCATAATGACCAGTGATTTCTATGAATAAGCTTTTCCCAAGCCGTTTTGCGTGCTTTCCCTTAAATCTTTCTAACGTTGAATTACATTTAGGCAAGTGTTTATTTAAATAATTGACAAAGCCTTTCACTTTTTCATTTATCGACTTTATGGTTTCGTCATCTAAATGTTTTTTTGCGATCACTCTCAATATGTGCTGTTGTACGGCGTCTCCTGAGCGATTGTTGTTGCTCCAAATGTCAACCAGCTCAACACGACTGAACACATATGGTACTAGAAAAATTTGATTTTTTCGAAAACGTGTGGATTCGGACAAAAAGGATTAGTTTCTCATTAATCTGCACACTTTGGTTAATAGTTTTCCACTTACAACTTTTTGCAACGCTTTGCCATGCAAAAGTACTGATCCACGAAACACAACTACACTTGTTAAGCTCGTTCTAAAAATACACATAAACAAAACACGGTACAATTGGACAAAAACACACAACAACGACACAAACATTGGTAAACTTTAGTTTAACATACCTAGACTATCGATTTCCATATTTATTTATTTCACTTTTGTGTAAACTTTCGCCAGAACAAACAATCAAAGTCGCAAAATTTTTCCCGCCAATTTCATACAAAACAGGTGGAACATAATCAGCTGACTTTAACAGCGTGCAAGCAGAACAGTGTTGCTCCACATGTTAAAGTTAAATATTTTTATACTCTGTACCGTAGGTACATAGAGTATTATAAGTTTGTGCAAAAGTATGTAACATCCAGAAGGAAGCATCTCCGACCCCATAAAGTATATATATTCTTGATCAGCATCAACAGCCGAGTCGATATAGCCATGTCCGTCTGTCCGTCTGTCTGTCCGTATGAACGCACAGATCTCAGAGATGGTAAGAGATAGAGGTTTGACATGTATGGGACATATGCTTCTAATGTCTGCAGGCAGATCAAGTTTATTTTCAATTTTGGCCACGCCCCCTCCCGACCCCGCAATTTAGAAAAAACGTCATATCTTCCACAGTTTTGAAGATAGATGGCTTGTTCCTTCTGGACATATTTAGTTATTAGGATAACTTATCGATCCGCCAAAGGAATGAAGAAGATCGGATGAACGGTTTTCGAGTTATGATCAAAAGAAATTTTCTTGGTACAGAGTATGTTATAGTCGGGCTTGACCGACTTTCTTTCTTGTTTAGTTTATAATTTAAATAAAAAACGACAACATCAACCAGCCGCATTTCGTTGTGCAGTATGGAAGCTAAATTTAAAGGAATGAAAACTGTAACGCGTACTTTTCCGTCAAATTTTGTTTTCATAATCTGGTCACACCAATTTGAACACGGACTTTCATAAGTGAGCGTGCCATGTGAGAAGACGCAGTGAATTTGAAAATTCTAAAAAAAATCGCGTAAAGTGAAGTTTACCTCAAGTGTTTGTGATTTCAATTAAATACAGGTAAGTTTGGATAACAATGTGATGACATAAGTGAATATACATGTGACACATGTACAAACTTTGACATATGTATGTACTTTGGTTGCTTTGGCACAATTAATATGCACATGCATACGTACGTTCACATGTACACACAATTTCAAGGCTAATGTGTACATATATCTGTACATACCAATATGTACAATGCACATACATGTATTTACATAATAACTTGCCAAAGCAGCCAAATTTATAATTAAGTTTTCTTGCAAGCATTGAGCATGTTCTTGCAAGTCGATTTTAATTTGAGTATAGTGCTGACCGCTTAGCTTGAAAAAGTAGCTTTTTTTAAACATGCCACACCAGTCTATTTTACTGCTAACTTCGAATAACATATGGACTCTAAACATATAGCTTTAAAAATTGGCTTTTGTTTGTTCATTCCACGTAGTACCTTTTTAAATTATTGTTTTGTATTTTCAATTTAATTTTACTTTAATTTTTAATTTTATACCAGTGCTTGCAATTTGGAAAAAATTCTATCTATTTTTTTTAATAATATTAAATGTCTTTGCTTAAAAATTGCTAAAATAACTATAATTTTTAGAAAATATCTAGTAGATTGATTTATACCCATTTGTAAACAGCTCACGGAATAGACGAGGAATCTGTCTTGCTTCTTACCAGCGAACATTTAAAGGAGATCGTATTTTGAATCTGAAAAACTTCAAATTAAAAATGTCAGCGCGGGAAATGGTTACATTCGTTCATTATCTTCCCCTTATGATTGGCGATAAGATTCCAAACGACAACAAAGTGTGGAGTTTTTTCATTAATTTGTCCGAGCTTTTGGACTTAATTTTGCTATTTCCATATACTAAAAGTGACATTATTAACTTAAAAAATCATATTATCACTCATAACAGACAATACATCGAATTATTCAAAGATACTCTTAAACCGAAACACCATTTTCTTAACCACTATTCTAAAATTATTAAAATGTCCGGGCCTCTACACCATCTTTGGACATTTCCTTTTGAATCGAAGCACAGAGAACTAAAAACCTATTGTAAAAATATAACCTGCAGAGTTAATTTAAATTATTCATTGGCTGTTAAGTTTAATTTTAATTTTGCTAATAAAATCCTAAATTTTACTGAAGTTAATATAAAGTTTAGCAAAGCCAGTTGTCTGTTTAAAAGCACATCGTATTTTGAGCAGTTTAAGTTAAGTTTTTCCGATACAGACATTTCCTCAGCAAGATGCTATTTATATGTAAGCCAATTGGGATTCTGCTTTAAACGTGGTAACATTATTTTTACACTGATCCTCAGTATATATCATTAATTATGAAAGAAATAGTATCGACTAATGAAAAAGTAATTCTGATTTGCCAAGAATTGGAAACAAAATTTTGCAATCACTATAACAGCTATAAATTAATTAGTTATGGTAACTGTACATTAATAGACTTAAGTATTGTTAAACATCCCCCTATTCATACTCATAAAATTATTACAACTATTTTTGTTAAACCTAAGCTAGTATAGTGCACAATAAATAAAAAAATTATTGGAAAAAGTATTTTTTTGGGATCACAGATTACCTAAAAATGTAGGTAATTAGGGGCATAAATTTAAGGTGCTTTATTGCCTAAATTTTAAGGCTATCATGGCATGAGTTTTAGGTCCTTTATTGCCTAAATATTAAGGCTTTCAAGGACTATTTTCAAGGAAATTAAGTCCTTATATAATAGCCTACATTCAAGGCCACATATTTCCTTAAAACACAGACTCGATTTAAGGCCATATATTACCTAAAACCACAAAAAAAAATTTAGGCGTCCTAAATTCTTCCGAAATTCCTTAGCCGTTAGTTTAGGCAAAATTACCTAAAACTTTAGGTAATTTTGGGCAATTCTAGTCCATTCTTTTTTCTGGGTGTAGGACTAACCTCACACGTACGCTCACCGATTCATCGACTTTCGGTTTGATTTTTCCCGACGCCCATTTGCGTTTGACAAGAAACATACCGTAATTTACCAGTTAGCTGTAACAGTTAGCGTTTGAGTATTTACCAGTTAGATTTCTTGTATTTCTTGTATTTGTGAATTCAAAAAGGTATATTTGTATTGGGTACTTTCAGTATCGATTTCTTGCTGGGAAGTTCAATGGGACACTGGTCAAAACAGTAATCGAAGGAAATTTGTTTTTCCAATTTAACAATTTGACATGTTTTCAATTAGTCAGGTCTATCATTTGGTTAAACAGTTCGGTGAGCAGCTCCAAAATTACAGAATTTTGTCCAACGCAAAACGATTCTGGACCACTGTGCGTCAAGAGAACGACAGACATATGTATGTATAAATAAGCCTATGCTTTTTATACCCTTGCAAAGGGTATTATAATGTTGTCCTGGAGTTTGCAACGCAAAGAAATAATCATTTCCCACCCCATAAACCATATATATTCTTGATCAGTGTGACGAGCTGAGTCGATTGAGCTTTGTCCGTCCGTCTGTCTGTCTGTTTCTACGCGAACTAGTCTCTCAGTTTTAAAGCCGAGCTGAAATTTTTCACAGAGTCTTCATTTCGCTGCACACTACTTATATGTCGCAACCGACCGGATCGGATGACTATATTTCATAGCTACCATAGGAACAATTGGTCGGAAAACTAGTTTTAGTGAGAAAAACTTGTTTCTTTTCAATGGAAACGTTTCCAAACTTTGTAATCGTAGGTTTTCGTTTTATTTAAATCAGACAACTATTTGGAATAGCTGCCATACAAAAGATAGGTCTGAAAAACAGTCTTAGTTCGAAAAACATTTTTGTTTTTAATGGTAGCCTCCTGCAATTTTGTATTAATTTGCTTCACATGCTGTTACATAATTTTGGAAATTTTTGGAAAATCGGATGACCATATCATATAGCTCACATACGAACGATCGGTCGGAAAATGGGAAAAGAGTATTTTTTGAAAAACTTTAAGCGAGCACTTGCAAGGGTATAAAAACTTCGGCACAGACGAAGTTAGCTTAGCTTTCTCGTTTTATGTGTGCATTGCACATAAAAAAGTTACACACACGCATAAATAATGCCGATTGTTTTGCAGTGTGTGTGTAAGCAAATTGGACCGCTATTTGCGTGCCTGTGTTTGATCGTAGCAAACCTGCTCTCTCTCTCCCTCTCTGTACACATTACCGAGCGCAAACCGCCCCCGTAGAGTCTGTTGAATTGGTTTTGTTTTTTATTTGCCAAAGCGGGTAAGAGTCACTTGAAAGATTTTGATTGGTTGAATGAATCAAATATGAAGGCGATCTTGCAAACTGAGTTGAGCAACCATCTCGAAAGACCAAAACCAAAGAATATACATTAGGAACGATTGCTATCTTCTCTGTTTAAAAAGTTCACTTTTTTTGTAAACTTGTGTTATTTCTCATTCCATCCAACCAACAACAATCCTTACAAATCGATATTTAAGTCAATCGGATAAAACATGGTAATTAGCATGCAGAGCTTCCCAATGGCTTTCCCAACCTACATGGCAATTTTCCAACATCGGATAATGACATCTCAAATTATTTCGCAAACTTTACTTACAAATCCAGTTTTAAGCCTTTTTCCAAGTGGGCAGACTTTCCAATTACCTCGCTAACTATCCTTGCGAACCGAGCTTCAAGTCATTCGGATCAAAAATAGTTTTTGCATGCAGAGTTTTCCACGAATTTTCCAACATCGGAAAATAACATCTCAATTTATTTCACTTACTATTCTTACAAAGCGAATTTCAAGTCAATCGGATGTAAAATTGATTTTTGTACATCGAATTTTCCTTGTGGGAGGATTTTCTGAAATAGGGAAAATATGTGTCCAATTATTTTGCATACTTATTTATTTATTTATTTAATATTATTCGCCAAATGAACAAAGTTCTTAACTGGCTACACTAATTCTAATCTAAATTACAACATAAGTAACATAAAAATGTATTTAATGCCTAATGGAGGAGAAATACTCAGCTAGCACTTTTTTTATACTTTGTACCGTAGGTACATAGAGTATTATAAGTTTGTGCAAAAGTATGTAACAGCCAGAAGGAAGCATCTCCGACCCCATAAAGTATATATATTCTTGATCAGCATCAACAGCCGAGTCGATATAGCCATTAGGGTGGAGTGAAAGAGGCAAAAAAAATGTTTCCCTATCTCCCCTATTATTAATCGAAGACCCGATAGAAAATCACCATCTAGCCAAAAAATCAGAGTTTTGCGATTTCATCCTGTGGTGGCGCACGAACGGTTTTGTTTGCAATTTCATACAAAAAATTAATTTTTTTTGTTAAGTTCAAAATCGTTTGAGGAAAAGATTGTGGTGATTTTGAAGTTGGTGTCTTTGAATTTGATCTTTGATGTATTTTGAGTATGTATAACCTTAAAAGTGCGACGGCCCAGGAGCTGGCAACATTAATCTATTTAATAATAACATAATTACTATTAACACATAAAGTCACACGCTACAATTTTTCTAGAGTTAATAAGTCTTTTAAAGTAACTTGTTAACTAAAATACGCGCGCAATTGTGGCTATCGATCACTAACAGCTGACGATAAGCCAGTCGATTATTATTATCGACATCGCAGTCGACGCCGACCGCACTCTGCTGCCTATAAAAGCAGAGCCTGGTCGAGCTGGCACTTCACTTATTGCGCTGCATCGGTCGACTCAACACCTTGGAGCAGCAGAATAGTTAGTACTACCTCGCCAACCAAAGATCTTGTGCGATTTGCGAATCAGCTTCCGCGTCTGGACGGGATTCCCATTCCAGTAAAGAAATTCTATTAAAACACAAGTAAACTTTATCTAGCATCACCTAGCCGACTAGAGTAAAGACAAAAAATGCCTAAAACTCGGGGAGCCTTGCGTTGCCCTGTGTTTGGCGATCCAGTTAAACTAAGTGACAATATGTTACCAACGTTATTAAACATTATTTGACTGTAAAAAACGATTTGCTTGAGTAAAAACCCCTCAGTAAAGAAAACATGTGAAGTTACTGTAACTGACATCGAAAAAATATGGAAAAGGGCATCCATACCCACGGTTAGTCATGAACAAGTTGTCAAAAGATTGATTTTATACTACAACAAGAAAGAAAGTCGGTCAAGCCCGACTATAACATACTCTGTACCAAGAAAATTTTTCTTTTGATCATAACTCGAAAACCGTTCATCCGATCTTCTTCATTCCTTTGGCGGATCGATAAGTTATCCCGATAACTAAATGTCTAGAAGAAACAAGCCACCTATCTTTTAAACTGTCGGAGATATTGCGGGGGCGGCAGGGGGCATGGTCAAAATTGAAAATAAACTTGATCTGCCTGCAGACATTAGAAGCATATGTCCCATACATGTCAAACCTCTATCTCTTACCATCTCTGAGATCTGTGCGTTCATACGGGCAGACAGACGGACATGGCTATATCGACTCGGCTGTTGATGCTGATCAAAAATATACTTTATGGGGTCGGAGATGCTTCCTTCTGGATGTTACATATTTTTGCACAAACTTATAATACTCTATGTACCTACGGTACAGAGTATAAAAAGTACAAAGGGCGAAGAAATTACATAATGTCATCAAAAAGCAGACTTTCTATGAAAACTATCTTAAAAATTTGTTCGACATCGCTACATGTAAATGCTCATCCAGACCATTATGTAAGTGTCCTACTAAAGTACCAGTTTCAGAGGAAAAATTTTGAATGGACCAACGAAATTATCGTAAAATGTATATTGGTACTGTGGATAAATTGATGACAAAATCTCTGCAGTGTAATGAAACCAGGAAGCGAAAGCACGATGAATTTGTTAAGAAAACGGTTGATACTTCCTTTACTTTGTCATCTCCCCAAAATGTAAGCTGGTCCTCTGAGAGTACTTCCAGTGAATTTTCGGAATCGGATGAATATGAGGGCTGTTTAAAAGCTAAACGAACACAAACGGCCAAGGAATAAAACGAAAATAATCAGATGAGACTTGATCTTCAAAATCTTGCAACAGCGTGGGATAGAACTGGAGTTTCTGATCGATCTGCTGCTTTCATCGTGAACGCTGCAATGCTTGATTTGAATATTATTAGTGCTGACAACTCATCAAAAGTAATTGACCGGTGTAAGATTCGTCAAGAGCGGCAAAAAGTACGCAAAGACTTGCAATGTGTTGATAACGATAAAACCATAGCGGCTACTTATAATTTTTTCAATCAAAAATGGATGGAGGAAATGTCTAATTTTAAGTTTATTTTTATATTTCTTATTTTAAGTATCTAATAATATGCTAAACATATCAAAATAAGATGTGAAAACATATGAAAAATAGTTTACTTGTACCACTAAAATTGAAGTTTTTTATAAACTTCAAGTCTATTGCGCCACCATAGGATGTTATTTTAAAAAGCTGAAATTTTGAACGATTACTTGTTAGACTATGATGGGTCATCAATAAATAATAAGGGAGAAACGAATTTAAAAAAAAAATGTTCACTCCACCCTAATAGCCATGTCCGTCAATCCGTCTGTCTGTCCGTACGAACGCACAGATCTCAGAGATGGTAAGAGATAGAGGTTTGACATGTATGGGACATATGCTTCTAATGTCTGCAGGCAGATCAAGTTTATTTTCAATTTTGACCATGCCCCCTGCCGCCCCCGCAATTTGGAAAAAGCGTCATATCTCCGACAGTTTAAAAGATAGGTGGCTTGTTTCTTCTAGACATTTAGTTATCGGGATAACTTATCGATCCGCCGAAGAAATGAAGAAGATCGGATGAGCGGTTTTCGAGTTATGATCAAAAGACTGTTCGCTGCTGCAGCGCAGTAGCAGCGCTGCTTTAAGCTGCTACTGCAGCATTAAAATTTATGATGAGCGCATAATTTCCTTGGTACAGAGTATGTTATAGTCGGGCTTGACCGACTTTCTTTCTTGTTATAATTGCTGTGGTGCAACTTCTGAATTTTCTAAATCCCGACTGTTTGAAGTTTAAAAGTGAATTCATTTCCAAAAACTATTCATTTGGGATGATACAATCTGTTCGAATGCTTTGGAGAGAAAAGGCAATATGGAAATTGGTCGAAATTCGTTATTTGATTTTGGAATTGGAACAATTTTGGCTACTTTCCACATATCTGGAAACTCAGAGGTAGTAAGGATTGTATTAAAAATGTGTGTGATGTGGCCTAAAGTTTTTGGTAAGAGGATTTCTAAAAATTTTGTATCAATGTTATCTAGTCCAACAGCGTTTGACTTAACTTTCAGGACTGATTCTAAAACATCACATTGACTTACACAAGCAAATTCAAATACGTTTTCACAGACACGGAGTTTAAATATGAGATACAGGTAGTTTCAGGAACGGTTGAAAGTAAAAATTTACGGTTGAGAGCATCTACATCAATGTCATTTAAAAGCGGGGGCTGTGCCTTGCCAATTCCCAGGTTTTCAATCTCCTTCCATTTCTGACCCACCGATATTGCACTGTTAGTTTTAGGATTATAGAATGTCCGTTTAGCCCTGTTAATCAATTAAACGACCACCCTTCTTTTTGTTTGAAAATCTTTGTAAAAGTAGTCCATTCTATATCGTTTCCATTTGTTATATGTCTTAACTCGAATTATAATGGCATCTTTAATTTGGTCGTTAAACCATGGTTGTAGTGATGGTCTTATAGTTTTCTGTTTGACTGGTACAAATGTTTTGTACAGACTGTCTAAGCTAGTTTGAATATGCATCAATTGAAGATCAGCCGTCGGTAAAGAGTAAATTAAGTTCCAGTCACATTGGTTGCACTCAGCACTTATTTTGAAAGTCTCTGTATTGAGTCATATATTCTTCTTGAAATTCCAGTTTAAAGTTGTATGTCAAGTATATTAAGTCATGTTTTGAAAAAGTGGGCACTGAGTTTTGATCATATAATAAAATATTGTCGGTATTGTTTACAAAATAAACGTCAAGTAGGGTATCAGATGTGCAGGAAAACTGAGTGGGTTGAGTGTCGTTTACAACATTAAGCGGATTAGCCGGGTTTCATCTCGCCTGCAGAGTTTTCTCGCTGCCGTTTCGGAATAGGTCTCATTGGTGAGAGCAAGTTGCGTGAGTGTGTATGTGAACAGCTAATCAGTCTTAAGCCACTTTCGTTGTATGATTGTGTGTATCAGAATCAGGCCCGTAGAGAGGAATTACGGCCCCCATTTAATGAGAAATATTTTTCAACATAACTAAAATCATGTTGAGTTTTGTTAATGGTTAGATACATATATAATGAATATATACAGATGAGCAATAGGTATTCTGTTGCAATACAAAGGCATGGAAAAAGGATTAATTTTCAAGTTTTCGTCTATATCGCGGTTAGTTGTCCTCCAATGAAATTCGCTTTTCGCAAAGGCAAAGGATTCGATTATTACGTTGAAATCCAACTGCCTTGCTAACTCGGACTCCAAACTTAACATCGCCAGACCAATTAGACGCTTTTGTTTAGAACAAGATCTGTGGAAGTTTTTGACTCGCGATAAAAAACTGAAAGAGCGTTCTCCACTAGCGACACTGACAGGGAGAGTACGAAAAATTCTTAATGGAGAAAGGTTCTTTTCAAAATTATCTACTTATATAGTACATATATGCTTGAGGAGGACGATTTCATCTTTCAACTCTTCGGAAACATCAGCTTCGTACTTCTTCGTAAATTCTCCGGCAGACGTCTGGAGAGTATCTTCATCTAACGTGGTGAATTTCCATAAAAAAGAAAACACTTGATTCAAATATTTTACTGCTTTGAATCTTTTTGTCATTCCAATTACCGAATCGATGATGCAGAGGAAAGTGCCGGTCTTAAATTTTTCTTCTTCAGAAATGATGTCGATTTCTGGACTTGCGTCTTCATCATCCAAAAATACTTTTGCACGTTTTCTGTTGCGAATGGTTGGCAAAGTTTCAGGAATGTTGCATCCTCTTGCGACAAGTTTACATTCACTCAGAATGAGAGCCCATCGATTTCGTATAAGCTGCAAATCTGAAAGGAGAGCATTCAGATTGTCAATTTCAACGTCTATTGGAGTTTCTCTTGCTTGAAGGACGACGTTTCTCTCATTGATAGCACTTAAAATTTTGCACCAAATCGACGACATCAAGATACATTCGAACGAATTCATGTATTTTTGAATACCGTTGATGTCCCGGAGAGTCTCCGCTGTCAAATTGAGTTCCTTTAGTTCGTCAAGTGCATCTTGTATTCCAGAAAGATGTTTCGCGAATGGTTTAACGGCGTCAACTCTTGCAGACCATCGCATTGCAGCAGACCAAATAATACTAAATGCGCCACTTGCGGCTTTTGATAGACATGATTTTTTCTCATGTTGTACAATACATAGTTTATTTAAGTTTTCGCCAAAAATCCGGGCCCCCCTCAGAAGTCCGGGCTCGGGGGGAATTTTGGGCTCGTCTAGCTTCGATGACCGATGACGATTATTACAGAGACCTACCAACTTTGGTTCTAATTACTTATGTTTTTTATAGCATAAGTTAAATGACCACAGTAAATTGTCTCTATTTCGACACATACAAAGCAAACGTCATTTTCCACTTTGCCAATTTGATTTCGTAAGCTTGAAAACTTCAATCGGGTACAATAAAACAAAAACCTCTTTTATCAAGTAGACTTCGCAGTTTAATGCAAGTTATATTTTCAATATTTGGAAAAACTTACTTAAGGCCCTATTCTCCTTCAGCTTGCTGTTTTTGGACCTTTTTTGAAAAAATTCTCATTTGAAAACGCAAAAAGATATTTGAATTTTGTTTTTGAATTAGTAATGAATGAAAGAAAATAAAAAATTTAAATTTACTACGGGCCAGAATGGTGACAATTCTACGTCGATTAAACTTTGTTTCATCCAAATCGGTTCAGTAGAACTGGCGGAATCGTGGCCGCCAGCTCGAAAAACGTGGTTTCGAGATAAACGCGTTCAAAAATTGAAGTTTATTTTTCGAAAAAAAAAAGCAAAAATGTTGGAATGCAGTTTTAAAGAGGCATCAATTGTGCGATTTTGACAAAACAAAACTCACTCTTTTATGAAAGAAAAAAACTGTTTTTGGAATACTTACCCAAATTATTCAGCGATGAAAACTAAGCAACATAAAAACTACTCATTTTAGCGAAGACATGACCCCACAAAAATGGCCATATCTTCTAAAGTATTTCGAATTTCAAAAAACTCTTTTAGGGTTATATTCTTAAATGTCCAAGCTATAAAAAAATGCAAAAAAGAAAGTCGAAAGCAATTTTTTGCTGAAAGAGAATAGGGCCTTAAGGTCATCGCAAAATAACTAACCAAGCTCTTTGATTAACTATAATATATAATATGGACTCGACCTCAGAGTTTTGGAAGAAATGAGAATATTGATGGCACATTTTAATTAATAATGACGAAATAATGTAGAAGAAATAGATGGCCCAAACTTCTAAAAAAGCGTTAGCTTCCACCATCTCTAAGAATAGTGTGTTTGTTTGTTCACGGATTGACAAAAAGAAAAACAGACGGAAATAGCTATTTTGCTTGGATGCTAATCAAGAATTTGTATGCTTCCATCTGGCTGCTATATACATTTCCACAAACTTAAAATACACCTTACTTACGAGGTCGAATCCAAATGCCTGCTTTCAAATGGGAAGTTCTTCGTATGTAGAGCTTGGACTAGCATCCGACTTGAGAATTTGTTGATGCTTTTCAAAAGTGAGGGACCTCTTTTCATAAGCCTCCTCCTTGGGCTCTATGTTCAGCTGAAGCTCTTCACCTGAATTAAAAAGAAAATAATGTTTAACTTTTAATTGATACCAAAAATTAAAGTTGATCAAATGATATGAATGATTCTATGTAAATTCATACTTAAGTTAAGATAAAACTGTTTTCGACAACATGAGAAATAAGAAAATATCAATCATCACGATCAATAATATGTGATGGTCGTGACCACTCATTAGGCTATTGTCTTTGGTTTTAATTATTGTTTTGATGGCTTGAGCTTTGATGCAAATAACAAGGTCAGGAAATGCTGAAAAGTTGGATCATATTTCAGGAATTCTCTCGTAAACTTTCTTGGCCAATTGTAAAATCAAAATGTTAGAAAGTGGTCCAACTTTTTAGCATTGCCTCACCTTGTTATTTGCATCAATGCTTACGTACCGAAAAAAAACAAGTCATCAGTAACATAAGTATTTTTGTCAATATGTAATACCATTTTGGCGGAAAAGAGATATGTATGAGCATGCTAACTTCTTCGTTCTCACGAAATAAAGGTCATCTATTGTGCGTGTACACAAACTCACGCACATGCAAGTGCTTCCCATTCTTTTCATCATGAAAGAAGTACACATTTCATGCCTACTTTTCACGTGTGAAGGCATTCCAAAGACGTGAGGCTTCGGCTTCGTTTTGCAATGGAAACGCCGAAAGTCTCATGGGTTTCAACCGTTTCCGTTTGGGTGACGTCAGACCTGAGACGTTGGCTGACGAAATGAGGCATTATTCACTCCTAACTTACGTAGGCATGCGCTACCGGTGACTTTGTCATGTATGCAGAACCCCTAACTTTTCCATGCATGCGTTACAGCGCATTTTTGCAGGTATGTGCTACCGGTGGCCTTAGTAGGCTTCTCGGGTTATTTATACTTACTGTATCTTTTTTTTATTAATTTTTTACCACAGATAAAACAATAAACCAGGAACCGTAAGTAATAGATTTTTTTCGAAAAAATAATCTTTTTTTAACTATATGAGAGATAAATAATGATAATGATAGACGGTTCCGTTGCTTATTCATAGACAGTTGCCTTGTAATCTTATATTTTATTATAATTATATTATTGATTTGCAGTAAATGCAGTAACTAGTAACCGTGATTTAGACTTGGAGTTCTTTGTAACCAAAATATAAATTTTTCTTAAATGAAACTCAAAATAAGAAAGTTAACAAGAAAACCGACTCGAAATAATCAACGGAGTCGAACATCCTGTTCCAAAATGACAGTAATAATAAGAGAAACACTTTAAAGCACAATTATTTTAAATATGTGAAGTACCGTGTTGAAATTAAAATTTGTCTTTTGAGAACATTCCTTTAATAATGAAATACATCGAAATCTTTTTCTATTTCAACTGAAGAAACATTGATTTGTTGGGGAAAAAGTAACCCAAAGATTGTTTTAGTTAATACTCAAAAAATAGTGATTAATTGTTCAAATTTAACAGGCTTTAATGGTTTTCATATGCGGATTTGCAACAGTTTTATCAATGATGAGTATATCAAATATACTCATAAAAACCGTGACTAGTTAATTGAGCTTTATCTAAAACTATTTAAATAACACTTGGGGCCGATTTTACATCTTCTACTTACAGTTATCTGTCATTTAAACTTACAAAAAACAGAGACAATTGCTTTTATTTGCCCTTATTAACGATTATTATTCAATGCCTTTTATATAATAGACATTCATTGAGTTAAGGCTTATTAATTAATCGTTACGGTTCCTGGTATAAACTTATCATTCATGTAAATTTGCTCAGGATGAAGTCTGCGAATTGATCGGTTTTAAAGTGGCGTAAGGCGTTATCACAGAATTTAATTAAACCTTAAACTTGAAGTTTGGTGCTCAGGTTGAATCAAACTGGTTATAAACCAACTAAAATTAAATCACAGCTTTCATAGAGTAATTTCACATGTTTAAAAACCAATGATAGGGATAAGAAACCGTCTTTATGATTTATTGGGCGCTGAATTGAAATTACTTAAACCTAAATATGTAAGAATACATCGTTAAAAAAACGCTTAACAAAATATCACTTGAACTGGAGGATGTGGGTCGAAACGAACCACTAATTTCAATTCAGCACCCAATTAACCATAAGGACAGTTTGCTTTCTTTTTGGTCCAAATACTTACAAGCTTCTCAAAATGCAACTTTTTCGCCAAAGTATTTCAAATGGTCAAGTATTTTGTGGAAGAAAGTATAAATGCCTGATCCGAACTCCGAAACGATTTTCGTGTTAATGTTTCTATTTCGAAATTAGGTTGTATAAATTTAATTATAAGTGGCAAGGAAATCAGTGGTTGTTAGATTCCGTCGTCCTTTTCTATCGAATTGAAACCGTACATTCTATACATTACAAAATTCGAATGGAAACGTTACACGAAAATCGACTCGAAATTCGGAGCAGAGCTGTAAAATAATTTTTACGGAATCAAGCCGGATCTCAATAAATTTATGCTTCTTCTGACTCCTTAAATTTTTTTGCCTCCGCTTTGGCTTTGTACACC
>JAWNNM010003462.1:1800000-2121570 GCA_035044965.1 Lordiphosa andalusiaca
CCATATTCTTTACCAACCAATTCAGTTGCACTTCATGCACATAACAATTACACAACTGTCCAATAGCAAAGGTCCCCACAGAGCTCAGTTTATCGCATAATCAATTGCAGACAACAGATTTAAATTTTATACTAAAAAACACATGTTAGAAAATTGTCCAGAGACCGAAAATGTAAGCAAAACCGCCAGAGCGGTCGTCGAGAGCGCGCGCACCCAGTCTCAGTTCAACCCACAACCCACATAACAAAAGCCACAACAAGTGAAACATTTAAATGCGGTCGGTTTTAAAATCAAGTGTCTGGATGTAATGCGATATTTAAATTTGGGATGAAATAAAAAAAAAACGTCCGATAAGGCGAGCGGTAGGACAAGTGGTGGGTTGGCTAAACCTGTTAATGTAAATACAATAGAGCTACTTGAAGCAACCGCAAGCCTCAACGACCCCCCCGCCCTGCCAAGCCAAACGATCATTTAATCAACCCTCCTGCCCAACCCCCTACCCTATGCTGCATAAAAAAAAAGGTCGCCTGACTTTCAATTAATCAAATTATCGCCCGCCTCGGGGGTTGGCCGAGTAACCGACGCCGCGCGACACTTGAAAATTGCAGACAGCCCAAAAACATTTGTCCACTTTTTCGCCATTTGTACAGGTCAACATCAGTTTTGCAGCTACTTTTTTAATTTGTATTTTTAGTTTTGATTGTTGTTATTTGTCGCGCGCTCAGTGGCAACATCAATAAATTGTCAAAAACTGTCAAAATTTTTAATGATTGTGTGACGCTTAATAGCCGAAAATCGATTTGTTCAAGGCGCGCCATCGATATTGATTTTGTTGTTGCAATTTTGTAGGCTACTGTGAACATTTTTATGAATTGCTCAGTTTAAACAATTGACCGACATCGGTTGGTTGGGTTTGATATGATCAGGAGGGGAACATTTTAGAGTTTTTAATGTCAAGGAACTATTTTTCATTTAGCTTAGAAGTTGAACATGTGGGCAGTAATGATATGGTGTGGGACAGAGGGTAGCTGGATCCATTCAAAATGAAGTAAGAATATAAACTAAATTTGGCTGAAGTGGTTCAATGGTTTCAATGGTTCCAAGAATGCGAATCTAAACCAAAGTAAGCAAGTGGCAAAAATTTTTAAAATTCGAATTTTTTCAGTAATTTGAGAGGTTGTTGGTGATGCTAGATGTGTTTTGTATGCTGAAGTAAATGTTAAAAAACTTAAGCTTCAAGTTGCTTTTAATGCATATTTTTACAGATTTTTTTGGCACTTTTTGTGGGAAACCTTTGTTATTATTTGAAGTGTCTTTGATATTTCCACACAGTGTTATTCTTTAGCTTTAAAATAAACTATCCCAAACAATTGTGCGATTTTTGTGAGCAAAGATATAACATTTTATATACAAGTGTTCAAAAACATTGAATATTCTTTGCCGAAAAGTATGCTATGAAAAACCACAAGTCAATTGTATTGAATTTTTATGACTAGACAGCGGATTTTGCATATTTTTAAACCGATTTTAATCCTAGTAGAGTCGTAAATATGTGTTTTTATCAAAGTATTTCACATCATTTAGCCTCCAGTTCATGTAATAATTACATAAGTCATCTTGGAATTGAGTGCAGAAATTTTGGAATTATATTCAAGTAAAAAGTCAGCACTTCACATAGGGGCGTTTTCTAATCTTCTACATAGAGCTATCTGTCACATAAACCTACAAATAACAGAGCAAAATCTGAGTTTATCTAACACATAGCAGCTATGTAGAAGATGAGAAATCGGATATTAATCTAGTAGCCCAGCAAAGCCCGGCGGCTTTTCTCATATAAACTAAGCAGTTTTAGCTTGAAGTGAAAGCATTTGGACGAAAATTTATAGATATGTTTGGGACACACCCGAATATAAATCTATAGCCGACTACAGTCATTTTGCATAGCATACTTTATGTCCCATAACCTGGCACTTACCAACTACTTTGTGGACACTCTTGGCGTCTACAACATAGGAAACATTTTCTGGGAAGTTGCCCTATTTTAAAAGAGATACGATTTCTGCACATTCATCGTACATCAATCGCAGAGGAAGACATTGCCCGGGGAAAATTGGATGGCTTTAGCGTCTTACATACGTGATGCACAACGGTATCGGGAAAGGTGCCTAGATGATGATTTCTAATCACAAACGAAGGCCTGGAGTGTCGACTTCTTGATGAAAGATCCACTATCTCGTGACGAGCGGGAAAGGTGGGTGGTGTAGTCAAGATGTTCGTGTCTCTTAGGCCTTTGCTCATAAGCAGTATAAGATTTATTTTATTTCTTCTTAAATGGATTAATCAACAGACGGTAAATAAACCTTTGTTGAACTATATTTATGTTATTGATAGACTCATTTATTGTAAGGCCTGCTATATTTATTTATTTATATATTTAAACTTATCAATCAATAAAACCCCCAACAACAACAGTTATACTTTTGGGCAGTAGACAATTTAGTGGATTTTGGACGCATGTATTCAAAATATTATACAAATGCTATAAAAAAATCGCAGAATTCTGCGGGATATTTTGTTTTAAAGCTAAGAAGTAATTATTTGCAACAATATCAAAGAGAGTTAAATCAAATATATGGGTTTGTCACAAGGCTTATTGTAGAATTTTAAAAACACTAATAAAGCAAATTTTTTTATGAGCATACCTTTCAAATTATCCATTAGGTTCGGTCCGGAGGTTCGAACCCATTGTAAAATCCAAGGTTCGGTTCGCGGTCCGATTCTTGGAACCCCTGAACCCAAGGTTCTGGTTTGAACCTTGGTTCGCTTGCACATAGAAGAATAGTTTGACTTTTGAATCATAAATACGTTTAAAATGAAACATATTTACCTTTTATCCATATGCTTAATCATAATGATCGTTACTTAATTTATTTCAATTATCAGCTTTTAGAATCGACTTAGTTTAGGTTAATTGGCACTATATCTTCTAGGAGCTGTTCATCTATACTAGCTCTTAACTGCTCGTTAAACTGATACCTGAGTTGCTGGTGCAGCTAGTATAGTAAAAGGAATATTTTATAAGCCTTTGTTATTATGACCTTATCAAAATGGATGTAATCTTGGGCAATTTTTTAAAGGAATCTATAACATCATTCACAGATTTTATATTTGATATTTGTTTATAGCTTTCATAAACTTCTCGACTTCGCAATCAGACGTTGAGTCATTGTATTGTCGAATTTTGAAAACTCTCATTAAGCATATTAAATTGGTGAACCGAACCTCGTTTTTCGAAAAAGTGGTCCGGTTTGGGTTCAGGTTCGAGAAGTCAAAAATAAAAGGTCCGGTTCGCGAACCCCAAAAAAACCGAACCGGTTCTCAGAGGCTCGGTTCCGGACCCGTTTGCAGCCTTGGTTTGCCATAAAGCGTGTAAAAAAAGAGCCAACTTATGATTTGTTTAAAGAAAAACCGCTGAAGCTTTAACCATTTCTGAAAACTGATTGCTTCTCAGCTCAAAAAAATACTTAAAATTAATGCAGAAAGTCCAAATTTGTTGTCTTGTGTTATATACGATAACATGTCACATCACCAAATCACTGAAACATTTGCACCTGTAACAGAAGAAGCCGTTTCCCAGTCGGACCACCGTCAGTTCACTATAAAAATGATACGCATAAATCCGTTCGCAGTGGATAAAAACGAAAGAAAAAAAATGAGATTGTAACCCTTTGGTTTAATTGCAC
Source organism: Lordiphosa andalusiaca (assembly GCA_035044965.1). Taxonomy (NCBI): domain Eukaryota; kingdom Metazoa; phylum Arthropoda; class Insecta; order Diptera; family Drosophilidae; genus Lordiphosa; species Lordiphosa andalusiaca. The sequence goes on from JAWNNM010003462.1 coordinate 1,803,744, forward strand.
TAGCAGAACATTAAAATCCTATATATTGTGTAGTAGACCCATTTGCAAACCGAATGCGCGACAAAGTCCAAGTCAATGGTTGTGGTATGACATGCATAAATTATCGCATAACTGTAACAGTCGCACATATTTCAGTTCATTAACTCGCCGCGGAGCCAGCCTTAACCCTTTCCTGCAGCATACGCAAATAAAGCCGCATCATTAGTGCATGAGGCGGTGGTAACAACAATCGGAAAGGGTTGCAAGTGGAGCACGTGTCGAGCACCGGCTGTAAAATGTTTGGCTTGGTCCTGGACTGTGGCACTCAATCTGTGACCTAGCCAGGGTCATGTAAGTCGTGTTTTTTTTTGGCATTTGCATATGTTGTTTTTCACAGACATGGGATATGGAAAATTTGTTTTTTTGGTCTGTTGTGGTTTGGCTGGAGGTTAAAGGGTTAGAGCAGTGTTACATTTTCCCTTGCTCACACAGGTCTGAGATAAAGAACTCTTCACTCGAAATCGTTTCTATTAACTTTGGCCCCCCCCCGCCTCCAATCTTAGATTGCATATGTGCTCAACGCCTCCACCAATACTCCTTCCAATTCGTGTGCCGCCTTATTTTGCGATTTTTTTCCCACACACAGACAGACATCAAATTAAGCCACAACAAATTTGACCTTGTTAAGTTTCGGAAGAAAAAAAAAACAACAGCACGAAAATATCCAGGAGGCTGGCATATTCTCAGCATTGTTTTATGACCTGCTCACATAACACTGAAGCGTCGACAAGGCAACTTACCTACCTCAGTTCGGGTTTCTGGATGGGGTGATCAATGGGCAGTGCCGGCACAGCCATCATCGGCATTGGGACAGGTACCCACGTTTAATCCAAATCATAAGTCACGCCGTCGTTTTGCAGACACTTGGGCGAAGGGCGAGTGCAAGTATGTATGTATGTATGTATGTATGAGAGGTTGCAAAAAGAAGTAAGAAATGTATAATTTGGAAGATGTTGCAGGAGAAAAATACTTGAGATTCAATTTGTAAGCACAAAGTCATAGATATATGCAGCAGGGCTGCACAACCAATGGTTAAGGTTCAATCATTTCAGGTTCCTTCCCATTTGGGAAGGATATGTACACTCAGAAAAAAAAGCCTAATGGCGTTCTACATCAATCGGGATTGAATTTAAGCCATTATGTACTTGAAATTTCAAGTATGATTCGTTCTATAGTGTACTTAAATTAAGTACGAAACATTCTAAACTCGAAATTTGACTGGTAATATTATTGAAATTAGAACAAACCTTCTTGACTCAAGAACATTTTGTACTCACAGTAAGATGAAAGATTCTAGAAACGCGAGTTCTTAGATCAAGTACAAAATATGTTAGATTGAGTACAAAATAGACTCATTATCCTAGCTCCTCCCTCCCAAATGGATACCGTTAATCATCTAAGTCATATTTTTAATATATATTTTTTTTCTCTGTATAGTAAATTTCATCCTTTGTGTTCTTGAAATCGCCGACGACCTCAAAACTACTCATTTCGGGTGGGAGTCGGGTTAATTTCCGGTTGTCGAATACATGGGAATACTTAAAATATAATTTACTAATGTTAAGCTCTTGATTGGGTGAATCATTGCAAATGGCTTTGGAGTCGAGTAACTTTAAAACAGGAGCTATTTTGTGAGGGGATTTTGGTTCTAAATTCTATTTTGAGTTTTTTTTATTTTACTTTCCTGCCCATTTTAGGACTCAGTCGCTTAAAACCAAACAGGCAAAGGATGAAGCCGCCAAACAGAATGTCAAATTTTCGTATTTCTACCATTTTTGCTGAGCCGAACCGAAATATAAGGTTAGGAGAGGATTGGGTTCAGCTTTAATTTATTAATAGGTTCGATTTTGGGTCAAGGTTCGTATTACAGTATAATAAACTGGTTCGGTTCAAAGTATTTAAGGAAATATTTGGGAAATTTGGAAATTTTTATAAATTCCAAATACAACTAAACCAAGTCTAATCTGGCTTAGGAATGCCTTGAAACCATGTTAAGGAATTAGAAAAACTAAACTAGGTTTATACGTTTATAAAATAGATCGCAGGGATGCAAGCCGAAACGGTTTTTAACCAAACCGAACCGCTTATTCCAGCTGGTGAACCGAACCGGCTTCCTTTCAAAATTGCTGAACCGAGCCGAAAACCACAAAAAAAAGCGTTCGGGTCGGATCAGCTCACTGACCAGCTTAAAGATGGGAATCGCTTTCTTCTAGCCAATAATACTTATGAGTTTGTGATATTGGAACGTTTCCTTCACATAATTTTTATACATTTCGTTTGACTCTCTACATCCTCAGCGATGACGGATCGATATAACTTTTTAGGATTACTTGACGAAAATTGAGAAACATGTAAGCCTGCAAGTCTTCGGCAATTGCCCCTCGATCTCTTAATACACCTGCCATCAATCTACATTCTTTCCTCTAGTGGACAATATTATCAATTTTCTGTAGTATTTCTTTACCTTAATTATTTTTTAGCCAGGAGAGTTTCTTATTCTTTTCATTCTCGGTTTTCGAATTTCATTCCTCTACGAACTAAAAGAAGACTCCCTAAAATCTAACATAATAAATTTCGGACATTCAAATGGATAAAGGAAATTCGATTTGCAAAGTGTGCGAAAAGTCACCTGACAAAAGAAATCATCATCATTTCTTAATGTGCCTTTGTGAACCAATGAACCGAACTGGAACCAAACCGAAATCGCGGCTCAGTCAGGTTTTAAAACCATGTAATGAACCGAACCGGCGGTTCAGAAACTGTGTGAACCACTGAACCGAACCAGTACTTACATTCGAGTGGTTTGCATCCCTGATATATAGTGCTTAATGCCCTTTAAAGTATGCTATGTTAAATGAAAGTCATAATTATGGTCAAGTATATATTTTAGATTTGTTTTAACTCAACATTTTTTTGAAAACTCAACAATCTGAGTAAATAACTATGAAGAGCATTTATCACGAATATTTCGGTGTGTATAAACCAGAGCTGCAAACCCATACTTTTTTTTGGATCTCCGGAACGCTGTCACCAATGGTTAGGGTTCAAAAATTTCAGGTTCGCTGTTTTTGGAAGAAGGTTTTGGTTCGAAACTTGGTTCAGTCCACGCTGGACACAATATTAATATAAAACTAAGCAATAATTTATTAGATACTAAACATTACTAAATTTTAGAAGGTAATTAAATCCTAAACTACTTAAATCATATAGGAATCGGGTTGTTTTTGGGTCGAAAACGGTTTGTGGAACACATTGTTATATTGATTACTAGAAATATAAGTGACTATGAAGTAACGTTTCGTAGTTTTTGTAAGATAATTGAATCATTGAAAAAGCTTTGGAGTCAAGGGTTTAAAAAAACACAGGCTACTATAGATGGGGATACAGTAAATAACTCTGAATGCTATTCGAGGATTCTTAAAATTTACTTTGCTGCCTATTTTAAGACTCAGTCGATCAAAACCAACCTAATAACAGATAGAATCGCTAGACAGAAGATCAAAATTTTGTGATGTCCAACCATTTTTGTTGAACCGAACCGATATTTTAGGATCGGAACAGGTTTGGGTTCAGCTTTACACTCTAAAGAGGTTCGGTTCAAGGTTCGGTTCACAGTAAAATAAAATTCGGAGTCCCGGGTTCGAACCGGTTCGGTTCAAACCCGGTTTGCAGCCCTGGTATAAACGTAGCAATAGATATCTCAATAGTTTCTAAAACTGTTCCAATCAAACACAATTCCAGCAACCACATACAAAGCTTCGTCCTAAGACATTCCTCGCATCTCTTTCCTTGTTTTTGCTTTGTAGCTCCATGGGACACCGCTTTCTCACATCATAACACCATCTACAAGCAAAAACAACAACAGCAACAACATCAACAAACCGCAACCTACAATAAAGCAGATCTTTTTTTGGACGCCGCCGCCAAGTGCAAGATGAACTGCCGACCGTCGATCGTCCACTGTGTCTGCACAATGCCAAAGGAACTTGCGCAACCAACAGATACGATAATCGCCAACAACAAAGTCCAAAAAAAAAAACAGTGTTGAAAAAAGAGCAGCACAAAAACAAAAAAAACACAACACAAGAGCACGCCGAGATGCCTTCTCTCTGCCCGGTTCAAGTTCTCCATCTCCAACGCCAGGGCATATGCATACAAGATGATGATGCGACGATGTGATTGAAACAAAACATCTTATTATTACCTTCGACCGACCAAAGGAACGACCCCGTGTGACCTCGATGTGGACCTGGACCTGGACAGCAACAACAACAACAGCCATCGAGAGTGTGCAAAAATTATTCCCACGCTCAGAGGGTGCCTTTTGTCGTCTTCGTTGTCGTCCCATATAAGGCGCACTCTCAGCAGCGTCCTTTAACGCCTCCCTCCCCTCCCCCCCCCCGCCCCCGCCGACCGTTACGAAGATTGTGCAGTGTCGAAATTTCTGTGGCTTTCATTACAAAAACGCCCCCCACTGCCGCCCGTTTCGGGAGAATCAAAAAAAAAAAACAAAATAAACCAAAATTCGTAGGCTGGCAAGCAGTTTTGTGATTGATTTCACTTTGGTCATGGTCTTGAGCATAATTCCTTGACTTTCACAGCTCATTGAGCTTGAAAGTCGCTCACACGGTGGACGCAGAGAGGCAGGTTGACAATCGACAGGTATCAAGTGGTAAGGGCTCATAATTATAGTTTTTAGTGAAGCGTAAAATGTCTTTTTTTTGTAGGTTGTGATTTTTCGGTGGTTTTGGTTTTTTGTTTTGATTTTTATTTTAATGAAATTTGCCCGGGTAGGGGTAGTCAGATGTGGAGAGAGGTTTAGGTTATGTATTGACGTCGTAGTCAAATCACTCATCTTAGAGAATCGGGATCTGTGGAGTTCTGGTTCGAAGGTTCGCACCGTATTCACCATGTTCGAAAATGTTAGGTTCAATGTTTTTAAGAGAAGGGTTTTCCAGCATTAATAAGTTATATCCAACACTCTTCATTGAGACTATCTCTTTATTGAACAGACAACAAACAAACACCAAGGCAATGGTGCAGGTTTTTATACTCTGTACCAAAGGTACATAGAGTATAATAAGTTTGTGCAAAAGTATGTAACATCCAGAAGATAGCATCTCCGACCCCATAAAGTATATATATTCTTGATCAGCATCAACAGAGCATTACCGAGTCGATATAGCCATGTCCGTCTGTCCGTCCGTCCGTCTGTCTGTCCGTATATACGCACAGATCTCAGAGATGGTAAGAGATAGAGGTTTGACATGTATGGGACATATGCTTCTTATGTCTGCAGGCAGATCAAATTTATTTTCAATTTGGGCCACGCCCCCTGCCGCCCCCGCAATTTAGAAAAAACGTCATATCTCCTACAGTTTTAAAGATATATACATTTAGTAATAAGGATAACTTATCGATCAGCCAAAGGAACTGTGAAGATTGTATGAACGGTTTTCGAGTTATGATCAAAAGACTGTTCGCTGCAGCAGCGCAGAAGCAGCGCTGCTTTCAGCTACTACTGCAGCATCAAAATTTATGCTGAGCGTATAATTTCGTTGGTACAGAGTATGCTATAGTCGGGCTTGACCGAATTTCTTTCTTGTTAATGTATAATTTTTGTTAAACCAAACCAATATGCTGAGCTCGGAACAGGTTCAGGTTAATTACATTTTTTCAAACTCGGTAAGAATTAAGTATTAAGGAAGTATTTGGGCTCGAACCGGTTCCTGTAAGAATTAAGGATTAAGGAAGGATTCGGGCTCGAACCGGTTCAAAAACGGCTTTGTCGGAATCCGTACTCGAATCGGTTCAAGACCGGTATACCTCTGGTTTTAAATACAAGTCTTTACCGCATTTTGTAGGAATGCAATTGGCATATTATTTAGAGGAACTGCAAGGTTAAAAAAAATCAAGCTTTCAAAACAAACTTTTTGGTCACCGTTATAAGAAGCGCGAAGAGTATCTCTCAAACTAAAAACGACAAGGCCATGGGGACACACACACACAAAGACGATTGTCTGTTTCTAAGCTGCCTCTCTATGGTTTTGCACGCATTCTGCTTTGGGATTCCCAAACGGTTATGCCACCGCCAGCATGGAGAGACTTCTGAGAAACGTTCAGTTGGTAGGCATTGATCGCTGATGATAGAGGGTGGATCCTCTTGAAACAGCTGTACGAACTACCAGCCTCCTTTGTGGTGTTGTGTCTCTGTTTAAGGTTGTGTGAAAGCATAACAAACTGCAGGTTTATTCAGTATAAAGGTCAAAGAGAAACCAGTTACGTGTACATATTTCTTCTCGCCTTTGAAGAAATCCTCTGTGACCTTTCAGAGGCCGACTTCGATGCTTTTCTTTAACAGAGCAAGTTATGAAAGCTTTGAGTACCCAACCAAGAAATTGATATATTTTCTACGAATCGCTTTCGACCCAAAAACGACAGAATTTCCATACGATTTGAGTCGAAAGCGATTAGTCTAACACTTGGGATAGACTTATGAACAGGCCCGCCCGACGTCTCAATTCAGGTTCGAAGGCCCAAATAAACTCAAGCCGAGTCCCTTACCGTTCTTATCAGATCCGAACCGTAATTCAAGGTTGGAAAGAGGTTAAGGTCCTGCTTTAATAACCTTAGAGGTTTCGGTTCAGGTTCTTATTAAAGGAACAAAAAAAATATCAAAAAAAGAATGTAGATCAACTTTTTCAGGCCATTGACAAAATAGAATATATATTGGTAACAAAGTATTATCGACGAAAAAAACCTTACAAGCTTTCCATCGCTGGAAGTAAAAAGCATTTAATGAAAGTCCCTTAAGTTTTGTTCCAAAAGAATCCCCTTAAAATCACCTCTGGTTTCTACTCAAATCACCCTACTCTAATCCTTTGTCCCTGTCTTTTGACTGCCCATTGAGCGACATGATTATAATTTCATTAAGGTAGAGTTGGCCAAGTTTCCAAATATTTTCAATGAAAGCTGAGATCTACTTGCATACTCCAAGCGCAGCCATCAGCTGCCAGGATGGCCATAGGGTCCGCGAAATCTGTGTTATTGATGCATAATCAAGTTACAAACCGTGTGGAGTGCCAATGTCGCCTCGGTGCGGTTCAACAGGTTGCCAAATTCTGTTCCAGTTCCAACGCGTTGCGAGGGTTGATTACACACCACACTGCGTTGGTGGTGGTGGTGGTGTGGGCTACCTACTGGCCTGGTGCGGTGGTGAGTTTCAACTCCAACTTGTTCCTGTGGGATGATGCACTTGGCGATGCCGACTCTGACTCTGCTTGGCTGCGTTCAGGTCCGTCATTCGCTCGCAATTCGCGCTTGAGTACGGTCGTGTCTTTGCGTGGAATCGAAGGGAATCATCAGAGTTGCGCGCACAAATCAAAATCGGTTGAAAGTTCAAAAACGTTGTCGTCAATTGAAATAAATTGAGTGCGCAAAGAATAATGTTTGCCTAAGTCAAGTTGGTTAATTAATTCATCGCGTGTGCGTGATTCTGTGTGTGGGTGTGTGCGGGCTTGCAGATTTGTGTTTGCTTTGTCTCTCAGGGCGACAGGCCGTCAAGTCATCAACTCTAATCGAAAACATAAACAAAAGCCCAACAACCAGCACACAAAAATGGCCGACGAAAGTTTGCACACAATGCCGCTGGAGCACAATATAGACTATCACATTGTTACTCTGTTCGAGCGCTTGGAGGCGATGCGCAAAGACACACACGGCAATGGCATCAACAACCGGCAAAAAATGAAAAATATGCAGTCGGAGATAAGGAGTCTGCAGTTTTGGAAGTGAGTGAAAATAGGACTCAACCCATTAGCATTTGTATCCTAGCAAGTTTCGTGTCTGTTCTTAGAGTTCGTTTTGTTGAATTGTTGGCTTTGTCTTTGTTGCTAAACTTCAGACACTAAGTTCTACTCTATGCAGGGCCAAAAATAATATTTGAGTAATGGAAAGTTAAGTGTTGTTTAAGCGGCTTCAAGTTAATTTGATGTGCAAATAAACTTTTGAGGTCTTTTATAGATGATGCAAAGAAAAATGGGTGAATAGATGTTAAAGTATTCGAAATGGAACCAATAGAAACTTTTGAAAATCAAAAATTGATATAATTTTGATTTATGCACCGATAAGAAAATTGATCAAATCGGACTTCAGCTGCAAAAATATCGATTTAAACCAGGGCTATTTTTGTATGAAAACCACGAAATGGATTTTCACTAAACTGTAAATTATATATTGAATATTTCTGTTTTCTATCAACCAATTCCGACCCAAAAACCACTCGGTTCCCATACAATTTGGGAAGTTTTTAGATCGAATGCGTTTTTTAAAACACATAGAAGACAAATATTAGTAATGTTGTATAAATCATGGACTGAACCAAGGTTCGAACCTGAACCTTCTCCCAAAAACCTCGAACCTTAAATTTTCGAACCTTAACCATTCAATAATTTGGGTTCGAACCAGGGTACCGGAGATCCAAATAATTTTTTTGGTTTGCAGCTCTGATTTAAACATCAAATTTCACCCTATAATACAATATTTTTCATTTTAAAATTGTACTATTTAGTCCTAAGTATATGTACTGGAGCATATCATCTGGATTTTTTATTAGATGAAGGCCTATTTGATATTCAAAATAGCCTTTTGATACTCAATATCATAATCTTTTTTTTGTGTGGGTTCGAAAAGTCGATGAACCTAGGTTTGGGTCTGGAATTTGGACTCAGATCTAATATAAATTTAAGAAATATAATTTAAATGTATTATTTCAATTATATGTAAGCTAAAGGCTGCAAGATTTCCAAAATAATATGAGTAATCACTTATAAAAAACTTAAAAAATTTTATTAACAATATTAATCATGTAAAAATGATTAAATTATTAATAATTTTAAATTACCCCAACCGAGTTTCTCAGTGCTAGTGAGTACACTAAATATTCATATTTAGTTAAAGTTAATAAGACTGATTAAAAATAGCAAAATTTAGCTACAAATGAGATCGATTTAGAAATAAATATTAATAAACTTTAAATCATGGCCAAATCCAAACTTTGGTTACTCTCTTTACATTGCATTAACAGTCTGTTAAGCTAACAGAGCTGTCACAAAAATGCAATTACCATAAACAGCATATCTCTGTAATAATTTTGGTAAAAATGTAGGTGTAATGCTTAGAATATTATGTTAAATTTTTATTTTATTCAATTTCTCATCATCTAAATAGCTGCCATGTGCCACATAAACTATAATTTTGTTCTGTTACTTGTGACAGATAACTTTGTGTAGAAGATTTGAAATCTACCCCTAGCTCAGTCAACTATTTTATAGTTTTTATACAGATTATTTTATGGTTTAAATGGCACATTCATTTGTAAGTTACTGAGCTAAATAATATTGTCAGAAATGTCTTTTAAAAGGTAGATAACTTGCACTTAAGCAAGCTTTACAACTTACTTAAGTTCTTTAAGCTTCATTTGAGGATCAAGTAATAAGTGCTAAGTAAAGAATTTTAAGTAATAAAAAAAACATACATACATACATATTTTCTATATATTTTTAATTGCTCACAAGTCCTCCAACAGTTTCATTGTCAACGCCTTGTTATCCACATATCTCCTATACAATTTCCTGTCTTGCAGCAATTTGTGGTCAACCTACAACACAATATTAAAATAATTAACATTTTATCAGGACTTTATAAAGTAATTAAATCTTTTTGCTGCAATTTTGCCACATTGAATGTCAGGAGCAGGGCCAAAAAACAAAAAAATGATAAAACGTTGTGAAAAATTCCAACTTAATGATGACCATGTCCACTGCCACTGAGAAACCATAATGCTGACCATTAAAAAAGCATAAACGACGCTCAGAGCTGAGGATAGTTCCAATTAAACAGCACCAGAGAAATGCAAAAGTTAAACAGCGAAAATTTATGGAAATTCAAAAAGTTGGGCGAGCACACACACAGCGAATTTTTGCAGCTGCCGGAGTCAAGGCAAGGCGAGGCGAGGCGAGGCGAGGCCCCAGTTGCCCCATTCACAGTTTTGTTTGATTTTTAGTTATCGCCGGGAAGAGTGGGAGGAGTTTTAAGCTTGATGTTTGTCTTGCTTGCCCCACGTCCAAGCGAATTGCACGCAAACATAAAACCAAACTGGAATCGGCAGCTGTTATCCGCCACCCGTCACCCTCCACCCCATCCCGCTGATGTTTAATTGTCATGGTGCGATTCGCAAATATAAAAGTCAGGAGGAGTAGGTTGTGCTCGACTCGGGATGTACCCTTTTTGATATGTTTAACTGCATGGTAAGGTGGCCATTGATTGGTATTAAATTAGATGAGATTGTAGAAAACATATATTTATATTGAAAGAAACTCGAGAAAAATAGAATGTTAATCGAAAAACTCGAAATCAATGGACACAGGTTATCATAGATTCGGGGTACTAAAACTTCCTTTCCTTTTTTATAAATTATTCTGTACTAAAAGACGATTCTCAAAATTCTCAAAAAACTTGATCTAATAATAATAAAACTTAATTCCATATGGTTTTTGTTTTCAATCAAGAACTTGTAGGCTTCAAAAAATGATCAAAATCTTAAATAAATCCCTGTATATTCAGAAAACGCTATATTGATACTTCATTTAAATACAATAAATTCTTGACTTACTACTTAAAATTCTAAAATAAACAAACGAGAAAGCTAAGCTAACTTTGTCTGTGCCGAAACAAAAATAATTTGTTTCCCACAATGACCCATTTTCCAACCAATCGTTTGTATGGGAGCTATATGATATAGTCATTCGACTGGGACAAAAATTTGTAGAGTTATGTGAAAGCATGTGAAACAGTCAAATACCAAATTGCAAGATGCTACCATTAAGAACCAAAAAGTTTTTCTAACTAAAACTCTTTTTCAGACCTATCTTTTGTATGGCAGCTATACCATATAATTTTCAGATTTTAATCAAACTTGGCAGAATTATAAAAAATCATAGAAGACCTACGATTACAAAGCTTGGAGACGTTTCCATTGAAAATAAAAAAGTTTTTCATACTAAAACTATTTTTTCGACGGATTGTTCATATGTGAGCTATGAGATATAGTCATCCGATCTGGTCGGTTCCGACATTTTAGTGGCGGGCAGCAAAAGGAAGACTCTGTGCCAAATTTCAGTTTAAAACTGAGAGAATACTTTGGGTAGAAACGGACAGACAGTTCGTATCCCTGATCAAGAATATATATAGTTTTTTGGGTCGGAAATCAATATTTCTATGCGTTGCACTTCTGGGCAAAATAGATTGGTGTATGGATTAAAACAAGTCCTATTAGACATATGTGTAAAAAATAACTAAAAAGGGGATAATCAAAATTTAAGATCTTTGTGGAAAACTCTCACTCTTAAATCAATTTCGTGCTCAATCCGATAATAGTGGTGCTTGTTAAGAGATTTAAAGTAGTTTTTTATTAATCTAGTAGTTTTCCCAATCTGATTATACCCCCTTTGTACCCCTTGTTACAGGGTATAAAAAAACACAAAGCTTGCATTGTCCGCAACATAATTTCTGCAATATTTACTTTAATCATATGAAATGACTTGCCCCAACTGAAGATACATATTTACCCCTCTCTCTTTCTATCCTTCCTCCCCCCCCCCATTCCTTGCAGATCCATCATCAGTGAGTGCTTAGCTTCGTTCCTGTATGTGTTCATCGTTTGCGGTGCCGCTGCGGGCGCCGGTGTGGGTGCCAGCGTCTCATCTGTGCTTCTGGCTACAGCTTTGGCCTCCGGCCTGGCCATGGCAACTTTAACGCAATGTTTTCTCCATATATCGGGTAAGGCAAAAACCAAAAACAAAAAAAACCACAACAACAAAAAATAACAAAAACAAATTAAACAACCAGGCGACAAGTGTTGGATGTTGTTGGGGACTCTTGGACTTGCGTGGGAAACAGGCAACTGAAACAGAACAAGAACCCCATTTTTTTCCGTGTTTTTTTTCTTTTTTTTTTTAATTTTCCAAAAGGCAATGCACTGCTGTTTGTACTTGCGCCCACGGTCCATGTCCTCCTCTTATCGCCCAGGGCGCACTTGTAGTGCCATCGACTTCCCCCGAGTTCTCTTATATGTATTTGTTCATTTGCGTTGACATTCAAGGCAATTAAATGTTTCCACAAAAAAAAAAAAATGAGAAGAAAAACGAATGAAAAATGTACATCTTTAGTTCGCGAGAAGCTTGAAAACATGTGTTGTTGATTTACTTTTTGTTTGCCTTCTGTGTTTTCTCAATTTTTCACAGGCAATTGGTTAAGCATTAAGTTATGATGTTATCTTTAAGTTCCACCCTCGCCCCTTTCCTGGAAGTGTCAAAATGTTATTTAACGGTTTTCTCTTTTAGCGAGCGACTCGTTGGACATTAGCCCAGGCAATGAACGTTGATAAATAATGAATTATTAAAGTGGATGTAATGACCACAAACATTTTTCAGTTGAAATACTTTAAAGTAAACAGCCTTGTTTCCAGTGAAGAAAAATATGTAACAATATTCTCGATTGGGAATAATTTCTTGTTCCACTGAAGAATGTTTAGCACTGAAACATGTGGCTGTTCATCAAATTAAACAAAAAAGATGAAAGCTAAGATAACCTCGTCTGTGCCAAAGTTTTTGTACCCTAGCAAGCGAGCAAGCTTAAAAATTTTCAAAAATAAACTTTTTCCCACAGCGATCCATTTTCCGACCGATCATATGATAGAGTCTTATGATTTGTACAAAATTATGTACAACTATATGAAACCATGTGAAACAAACAAACAAAAAGTTTTTCTAACTAAGACAGTTTTTCAGCAGGGGAGAAAGTCTCGAAGAAATCAAGAAAACCGCGAAAAAGTTTGGGTTCGGGTTCACGTGGCGCGTTCGTCAGGTCGCTGAAACCAGGTTCAGGTTCGAACCGGAATTCACACATTATTTTTAGAACATTCTTTGAATTCCATCGAAAACAGGGAATGAAATCAGTTGCCTAGTTTATATTTGTTTTTTTTAATAATTTTCTAGATCTTTAGCTAAAGATTCCATTCCATCTTCATTAGAAGATGAACATGGTAAAGAATCATTTATGCTTTCGTTCATTAAATCCTTTTTTCCATTATACAATTCCACAAAGTGTTTTCTTGCAAGCTGTTTTTGTTCTAAGGTCAACAAATTTTTGGTTTCTTGGATACAAAAAAAGTTAACTTCGGCTCGGCCAAAGTTTGTATACCCTTGCAGCAGGTTTTCTAACTAGGACATTTCCACTGAAAACACACAAGTTTTTTTCAACAGGTCTACTTTTCTGACTCTACTTTTGTATGACAGCTATACTATATACATGTCCGATTTCGACCAAACTTAGTGGAATCATGGAAAAGCATAGCAAACTAAGAAATACAAAGTTTGGAGGCGTTTGCTTTGAAAACAAAAAAGTTTTTCTCACTAAAACTAGTTTCTCGAACTATCATTCATATGGCAGCTACAACCTATAGTCATCCGATTTTAACAAATCTTTAAAGAATTGTGTGAAAGCTTATAAAATAAATATATGACAATTTTAAAGAGGTTTTCATGGAAAACAAAAAAGTTTTTCTTACCAAGACTTGTTTTCTAACCTTACTTTTCTATGGCAGCTATACTATATGGATGTCCGATTTCGACCGAATTTGGTAGAATCATGGAGAAGCATTGAAAACTAGTAAATACAGAGTTTGAAGACGTTTGCATTAAAAATAAAAAAGTTTTTCTCACTACAACTAGTTTTTCGACCGATCGATCCTATGGCAGCTATATGTTATAGTCATCCGATCCGGCCGGTTCCGACGAATGTGCAGCGTACTTGTACCAGAAGACTTCGTGCAAAGTTTGTTAGCGATAGCTATAAAACTGGCGGAGGAGATAGCATAGAAACAGACGGACAGACGGACATGGCTATATCGATTCAGCTCGTCATGCTCATTGAGCCTCCGACTCCAGAGCGGTTCGACTCCGAACCGGTTTGCAGCACTGTTTTTCAGACCAATCTTTTGTATGGCAGCAATACCATATAGTTGTTCGATTTTCATCTAACTTGGCAGAATTATAAAAAAAGCATTCAAAGTTTAAAGACTTCCTCATTGAAAAAAAAAAGTTATTCTCACTAAAACTAGATTGTTCCTATGGGAACTATGAGATATAGTCATCCGATTCGGTCGGTTGCGACATATTAGTAGTGTGCAGCAAAAACAAGACTCTGTGCAAAATTTCAGTTCGATAGGTTTTAAACTGAGAGACTAGTTTGCATGGAAAGAGACAGACAGACGGACGGACAAAGCTCAATCGACTCGGCTCGTCATCCTGATCAAGAATATATATAGTTTATGGGGTCGGAAATGTATATTTCTATGCATTGCTAACTTCTGGGCAAAATTATACTGGCTTGCTAAGATGGCCCAGGTCATTTCCTCGTGTTGTTAGTTTGTGTAACCTTCTGTAATTCGGTCTAAAGACACGGATTCAATCTGTGATGCTAATGATGTTTCCTTAGTTCCATCATTATAGTTCCCACAAACCAATTGACGCCACAGCATTAAAGCTTCAGCCTATTCTTTGTTTTTATAGACGTTCCATGGCGCCAGCGAACCCACATCAATCTACCACAGTCGCCGCTAATTACACTTCCATAAACTTTGCCAATTTAAATTCTATCAAACTTAAACGAAACGTAACATTTACACTCATATTTAATATTTCATTAAAATTTTTAAACATGTCTGACCCACTTTTGGAGTGTTTTCGTTTTTTTTAATGGGTCTTTTGGGGGTTTTGAACTTTAGCATAACTTTTCGTTAACCACTTAATTATTTCTTTCGCAGGCGCTCACATCAATCCAGCCGTTACACTGGCCTGTTGTGTAATCCGAACCATCTCGCCCATTAGGGCAGCCATGTACATAACAGCCCAATGCGGTGGTGGCATTGCAGGAGCTGCTCTGCTTTATGGGTAAGTTAAAGAAATCTAAATATAAACTTGTGAACAACGATTTAAGAATCCCTACAAAATATATAAATATACATATATAAATATTTCTCATTTCCACCTCCGGGCTGAAAACTTCTGTCAAATTTGGGATTCGCCCAACTTCTATTTCAATTGTACAATAAACTTTTATGTGGGAATTTCTTTGTGGTTAAAGCAACATATGAAAGTCAATTGAGCAAGGAATTCATTTAACTTTGGCAACAGGTCAGCAGCAGTGAATGGGTGTACACTCTGGAAAAAATAAACCAGAGCTCCAATCTTGTAAGCTTTTTACTATAAATTGAATATTAAACACGTTTTTCCCAGTGTATGTACGCTTGACCACAACAATTTACATGTTGCTGCTTTGGCAATAAAGGGAGAGACTAGCAAACCCAAACAATTTCAAATTAAACCCGCCACAAGGTAACCAAGTTGTAAATCAAAACGCTTTCTAATATACAAAATGCATTACCAGCCAGCATGTCACTAAGGTTAGGACAGGGATAAAGAGCCTCGGGTGTTGACTGTACCACAAGGACGACACTTTACCAAAAGCATTTACAGGAAACACGAAAATCATGTGCAGAAAATGAAGAAAAATGTATAAATAGGATATGCAGGTAACGCTTGAAATCCCTCACACACACACACACACACACTCACACTTAGGGGCACCTGCAAAGGACGCAGGTAGCTAGGAGTCGTAATTGTACTTGTACCCACACTATCTACTAGAGAAACATCTGCCCAGCTGCCTCTCAACTGTTTGAGTTGTGATTTCCCATTTCTTTGTTGAGCCTCAGCCATGTGCTGGCTAGATAAATGCCCAAGGATACGCACAAAGACCGTGCAGGGGTAGTAAAAATCTTGTTTGCCTGTCACCATTTTGGTTGTGCAGGATATGCGTGTCTTGTGGCCTTTAAAGAAAGAAAGACATATATCTGCGCCTGCGTAGCATTTTTCACATTTCGCTCCACTTTTTTTATTTTCTTGAATTTGTTGTGTTCGTTGAACTCCTTTTTTGGAAAGTTAATGCGCCTCTGCAGCTTGTCCCTTGTCTGCTCAACATCTGTTTTTACCCTCCAATCGTGCTTCTTCTGTTTCGGTTGTTTTTTTTATTTTTTAAGTGCGTTGGCATCTTCATACTTTCTACCGTAGGAGAAACATGTTCCAGCTGCTGGCACAGTGATCAAGTTCGGGTCCAACGAGTTCACCTCGTACGTTTTAGTTGAAACATATGTTTCGAACCGCATAAAAAAAATCCCCAGAAACTGTCTGTGCTGATTAATTGGTTTAGATTTGGTAGCCGGGCTTTGCGGTTTCTGGCTGGGGTTATTAGTGATTGGATTTCTGTGATTGATGTACAATTTGGGTGTAGCACAGCACATATGCCGGAGTTGAAGTGTGAAAGGGGGCAGGTGAGGTAGTGGTTTGGTTAAGAATCAGCTTGGCTTTTGTGGTTGGCAGCGAAAGTGGTTTTTGTATGCAATTAACCACAATTTATTATCTCTCGAATTGGCCACATACTTCGACAGACATTGCTAGAAAAAGAGCCTTAAAACTATAAGAAATTGGACTATAACTAATCAATTCAAGCGGGACACTTGATCAACCAACTTTTAAACTTTTTGTATACTTTCTTTACAAACTCTTTATAGATGAAATTCACATTTCCGTTTAGTCAGTAGTTAAATACTCTTAGAAGTACTTAAGTTACAACCGTGCTCCATGTATTAGACTTTTCCCAATATATATTCCTATTTTGCTAGCCTGTTCCAAAGATAACCCCAAATTTCTAAATTTTATACCGTCCCATTAACCACTCATAATTTAACTAATTAAACCCAGATTTCATTTTATAAGTAGTGAAAAACTGCATTGGAATCAGAGCTGCAAACCCATACTTTTTTTTTGGATCTCCGGAACGCTGGTTCGAACCAAAATTAACCCATGGTTAGGGTTCAAAAATTTGAGGTTCGCGGTTTTTGGAAGAGGGTTTTGGTTCGAACCTTGGTTCATGCTGTATTTATAAGATACTAAACATTACTTAATTTTAGGAGTTAATTTAATTCCAAACTACTTAAATCATATAGGAATCTGGTTGTTTTTGGGTCGAAAGCGGTTTGTGGAACACATTGATATATTGATTACTAGAAATATAAGTTACTAGCAAGTGAAATACCGTTTCGTAGTTTTTGTAGGAAAATATTTCGCATGTGAATCATTGAAAAAGCTTTGGAGTCAAGGGTCATATAAAACACAGGCTACTACAGATGGGGATATTGTAAGAAACTCTGAATGCTATTCGAGGTTTTTCAAAATTTACTTAAAACCAATCTAATAACAGATAGAATCGATAGACAGAAGGTCAAATTAAGATATGAGATTTTTTGTTGAACCGAACCGATATTTTAGGTTCGGAACAGGTTTGGATTCAGCTTTAAACTCTACAGAGGTTCGGTTCACAGTAAAATAAAATTCGGTGTTCCGGGTTCGAACCGGTTCGGTTGAAAACCGGTTTGAAGCCCTGTTTGGAATTGTCAATTTTAATAATAAACCACTTTGTTATTCGGAAGTGTGTTCCGAATAGCTCCAGCTAAATCTGAGATTCATAAACGGATCTTCAATTGATTGAAAAAAAGGTATGCAAGAACCAATGTTTTCGAAACACATATAAAGGAAAGCACACAATTATGGTTTGCTTACATAATATTTCATTTTTCAGCTTTTTTTTTTAATTCATAAATGTAATGTACCACGTACTTATTGCCGATTTCTCAATGTTCGGATAGTCAAATTGAACTGCGTTTAGCCGATTTTGAGTGCCTTAAGCTAAGTTTGGCGAGAACCAAGTAACAAACTTAACCGCCGTGGATTAGTCCCAAAAGAATTATCAATACTATCTTCTATAATCAAACTGCTGATGCTTGCTTTTAATTCCTAAATTAATATAATATTTATTAGAAATTCAATAAACGAGTTTATCAAAAAAATCAAATTCGAAGAGGCAGAGCAATAAATAAATTGGTACCAGAGTACAGAAAGTGTCCTCATTATTTAACAGATCTGGATGATGCCAATTTTTTCCAACGATTCAGTTTACCTTGACTTGGTCTTTTAACAGGAACTATGCGTTGTTATCGGAAAAAAAAATTGATCATAACTCGAAAACCGTTCATCCGATCTTCTTCATTCCTTTGGCGGATCGATAAGTTATCCTAATAACTAAATATGTCCAAAAGGAACAAGAAATCTATCTTCAAAACTGTGGGAGATATGACGTTTTTTCTAAATTGCGGGGGCGGGAGGGGGCGTGGCCAAAATTGAAAATAAACTTGATCTGCCTGCAGACATAAGAAGCATATGTCCCATACATGTCAAACCTCTATCTCTTACCATCTCTGAGATCTGTGCGTTCATACGGACAGACAGACGGACAGACGGACATGGCTATATCGAGTCGGCTGTTGATGCTGATCAAGAATATATATACTTTATGGGGTTGGAGATGCTTCCTTCTGGATGTTACATACTTTTGCACAAACTTATAATACTCTATGTACCTTCGGTACAGATTATAATTAAGAAATTCTTATTTTGAGCTTAGATTTCTTACAATTTAAATGTATTTTTTACACTTTAAAAAATTTTCAAAAAATATAAATGAGTAGTTTACCAGCGGAATTCATTGTCCTCAGTGTTTTAGAGTATGTTTCAAAGTCAAAGTTAATTTATACAAAATATGACTACAAACTCCTATCTTAGAACTAAAATGTTCATGTCTAATCTCTCTGGCAATGATAAATGTGTGATTTGAAATAATTCTTTACCCGACGTCACACAATTTAATAGCAGTGTCCGCCCCACCCCTCTAAGGACTCTCCTCGTGTACATACTTTACGTACACTCTCTGTCTTCATGTCACTTGGCACTTACCCTAATTGCAAGACATATGCCACATGTGCCCCATACATTTTCTTTACCCGCAGCTAAAACAAATACTGAAGATAAAACGCACATCCCTCGGCCTGCTGGATTATTTTTATTCTTTTAAAAAACGCTTAAGAGTACATGGCAAGACGGACCCTTAGTATTTCGGCTGGAGTATCGATATCCGGCTCAACCATATTTGAATTGTCTTTAGTTATATTATGTCTGTGCTGTGCATTTCAATGAATTTGGTTGCCCGCTGAACGTGCGCCGAGCACGTTCCAAAAAACAAAAAAAAAAACCAAAAAATGCCCGTAGAGAAGCCTTTGAAAATGATGAAAGATAAAAATCAGGTAGACGCCGCCGAGCAGAGAAAACGAAGAGAAAAAAAACATAATTAACAATGGCATTGCCATTGCTTGTGCCCTTTGTCCAAGCTTAAGTTGGTGTGGTTGCGCCTGCGCCTGTGCAGGATGCGTCGGAAACTTGAAATCAAACACGTGTCTTCATCGTTGCTGCTCCTTTTCTGGTTGGTCAGCCCAAAGGGCAGCTGTATATTCTCGGCACACCTGCTGCCCAAAAGAGAAAAAAAAAAAAAACAAAGTTACAGTAGTGCCAAGGGATACACACAGAAACAGGATTTTTAAAGCGAAAATTTGAATTTTAAATACCGAGGGTAACGGCAAACAGGACCAGCAGGAAGGGAAAGGGAGGGAGCGAGAGACCTGCAAGCGGTGCAGTTCAAAACGAGGCTTATGCCTTCATTATGCTGCCCTCTGCATTTGATTTGTATCTAGCCTGGCATGGAAATGCATTTCCTGCACGGCGAGAGAAGTGGGGAATTAAAAAAAAAAAAGCAAAGTAAAAATCGAAACTGGAAATCAATTCGTGTCACATAGGCGCAATTGAATTACTGAATCCGTACACAGTTTCCCTTTTTGTTGTTTGCATTTTGCTCCTTTCGGCTTATCACATGCAGCATGGAAATGGCATCCTGTTGGCTGCTTCCGGCTGGTTTGCCGTGGGGCAACTCAATTCCAGCTATGTGTGGCACAGGTGGCACACAAACACACACACACACACACACACACACAGAGTCATATTTCAGCTAAATAGAATAATGCTTAAATTTTGTTGAATGTTTATTATTTGCATTTAATGTTTTGGTTTTTCGGGCGTTGCATGCCAAAATATTTACACTTTCATGTATAATTAATTGCTTTGTGGTCATAATCGATGATTGGAGTGTGTCCGTAAACGCCCTTATGCATATATGTAAAACGAATGTTTTTGCCAAGAATTTAAAGTATTCGTTTAGCAGTTTGAGGCGTGATTTATAACTTTAATGTGTGAATGAAAGTTGAATTAGAAAATCACGTTTACTTGTAATTGTTAGAGCTTAGAGGAATGTTCTGACATAACATCAAAGTATCGGATAGATTGGTACGTTATACTTTATACTCCTTCGTCAGAGTTCTTTCTTTTCCCCAACAAAAAGGAAGGTTTTTACATAACATCGAATTTTCCTATCGATATGCTATTATAATTTTCTAAGTTTAAGTTCCTTTTGACCCCCATTTATGTTTCGAAATTGGCTTAATAATTTATTTCTAAGTTCTCGATTATGAAACCTCGAAACAAACTATGAACCGATCGTTCTAATTGCATAACCATCCGAACCTGAACTCGAACTGGAGCCTGTCAGTTCGGTTCTAAAAATAACTTAACTTACTTCAATAGTTCTTATTATATTAAATCTTATGTTCATTATTTGAAGAAGATTCGCTTTTAAATTCTATTATGAGTGGGGATGCTGGAATTAATATGGATATATCGATATTTTTATTTTATAAAACGATATATCGTTATCGAATATTTTTCCGAGGCGATGTATCGTATATCGAATATATATTGGTGATATTTTTCTGCAGTTTTTTGATGTTGTAGCTTTTCGAAGAATATATAGTAAATAAATCCATATTTATAAATATCTAAAGCACTTAAAAATTTTCCAAAAAATATAGCTACATCTACATTTTTATACAATATTTTGTACATTCGTTTCCTTTTTAGCCTTATTAGAATCATCTTCCCCCAAAATAAATAAATTATAAGGTTTTGGTATACATATATAGATTCGTTCTTTTTATATAAACACCTAAAAAACCGCTTCGAGATCCGAACTCTCTAAATGGTTATCTTTATAAAACTTTGTTCCCTAGCAGATCCTGTTGAAAGAATAAATTTGGTTAGTTTTTTTTCGAAACTTTAAGAACATCTTAAATAATTTTACAGTGATGAATCAAAGATTTATCATTTCAAAATCATTTCCAAATTCGGCATATTTTGACATCGAATAGAAAATAAAATAGAAATATGAAATGGAAAACCAAATGTAAATATTTGTGTACATGAGGCTAGCTCATTATTTGTAAGTCCAGGTACCAAGATGGCATCCCTGTTAAGTCTACAGACGCTTTAATCGATAGGCCTGCACTTTCAAATTAAGAATAGTAGGCCATTTTTAAAGCCGTGAGAAAGATTGCGAAATATGGCAATAAAAATGTGGTACATTTAATAACTGATTTAAGGATCAATTACTAGATAAATAGAATGAGTTATTCTCCAAATAAGTAAAACCAAGAAATAGTTGGAAAATGTAAAACCAACTAGCGAAAAGATTTGTATACACAAATGTATGATCAAAATTGCTTTAGGGTACTACTACTACTACTGGAGGGAGAATGTTATAACGATCTAACAAGGTTTTAAATAAGATTCAAACCAAAATTTGATGTATTTTTCAAAGTTTTAACTAGGCTTGGTGTTTACGATAGGATCGAACCTCCGGGCCGAACCTCTAGCACAATATATAAGAAGCTGGCAGCCTTTATTGTTTAGTTTATTTGTTATTGGAGACATATTTACATTTAGCATTCGTTCAAACCCTTTGAAACCCTATGATGGCTTATACATTTACTTTGCGATCAGTGAGGCAGGTCACCTATTGCATAATTTGGTCTCTTTCTCAGTGAAAGTAAAAGTATTTCCATAAATTTTAGAATTTTTAATGTGGTATGCTGAACGCTCATTCCATACACTCAATCTAATTGTAGTCTGTACTTTCTAGCTTTATGAAGAGCCATTCTCACACCTTTCAATTCTGGTTGGAAATCCGATGGATAAGTATTCTTTTAAAGTTGCTTTCAAAGGCAATGCATCTTTTCCACGAATTCAGTTTGAAAAATCCGAAATCTGTGTCCAAATCAACAGAAAAACTTCATCATAAAAATTACATAAATCATAACAAAACACTTGATTTACAATAATTGCATTAAAAGCGCACGCACACTGCCACTCGCACACAGAAATCACAATTCCCATCAATTTCATGCAGCACACATTCCCAACTGGCCGCAGAGATGACACAAACCTCTAACCGCAAGCCAAACCAAGCGTGTTGGATATAACACACAACCTTACTTTTCCAAGCGGATGTGGTGGCAACAAATGTGCGTGGAAATGTGCTTCCCTTTTTTTTTTACATATATATTTTGTGAACCAAAACCCCACACAGACACATTTACACTCGAGGATAGCTTGGGCTATTTGCTGTAAGCTTTTATTATTTGTTGCAGTTTTTCTTTTTTCTCATGCCGCAAACACTTTTTTTTTGCCAGGATGGGAAGCTGAAAAGCTCAACGGCACACAAAACTTAGTCCAACATTTTGTTATTTCCTGCTACTTAGTTGTGTTGTATTATTTATGTTTTTTGAACTCCTTGGTAAAATTAGCACTTTATGAGCAAACAAGTTTTCCTTCAAAACTTCCTGTGGGAAAATGTTTTCCTAAGCGATCAAACTTTAATAAAAACCCGACCCAAAAGCAAGTGTAAAATTGTTTTGGGACATTGGAATTCTTTTGGTATTTGCCTTTGTCCTGCTGCTTGTCTACTTACTGGGAATTCTTTCATATTCGCCGGGCCAGCTTAGTGTCCAGCTAAGCCAGCACCAGATATTGCGAACCATAACTTGCACTTTACACCTTTTCATCGCTCAATGCCATTTCACCATTTTTCCCATTGCATTTGAGTTTGAGTGAGTGCCAGGAACTTGAATGCTGGCTCTTCTATTTGCTCAAGTACTTTTAAGTGCATTTCGAAAGCGTTTATTTCCGGATTTTCGCAAGTTTCTCAATGTTCCGGTGATGTGGCAAATGGGGTGGTGCAAATAGCGAGGGGAAGTTGTGTGGAAACTTGATAAATATTTGCTAGTATGCTTCAACTGCTTCATAGTGTGTGTTTTGTGTGTGCGTGAGTGTGTGTGAAAGGATGTTCGAAATTTTAGTAGCTGGGAATGTGATGTACAAAAATACACATGAATTTTACAAAACAACTTGCCGGAAAATTTTATAAATTACAGAGAAATGGTGCGCCATTGCAGTGGATTTTAAATAAGGAAATTGGGAAAATACAAAACTATTTTCATTTCGGGCAAATTTTAGTGAAATGATGCGATTGCCATTGCCCAAAATTTGTTGGTATTTAAGTAAGAAGGTTCCCTGCAGTTCGTGTTAAGTCCCCTGAGAAAATGTTAAGCAGTTTCTCGTGAGTTGGAATAATTTAGAATATATATTTAATATGTAATACTAAAAATTAGATTGTTTCATCTTAAAGTTGAGTATAAGCGCTCTTTATTCAAGATTTAAATTGAGATTATAGTCTTTGGGTTGAGATTTTTTCAGCTTAGTGCATTTTTGTAACCATTTCGTTTTGGTTTTGAGAATAATATCTTGGTTTTAGATGGTTTGTTTTCTCAGGGCAGGGCTATCTTTTGAAGTTGCTCTTAAATATTTATATTGAAATCGTGAATATATTTTAATACCAGATGAATATCTGGCATCGCCCGGGTCCCTTGCATTGTGAGAATGGTTTCTTATTAAAGTTTTACCTGACTGTTGATCGATATCTACATTGAAATACGCCATTAATAGAAACGAGTTTTAAATAGGTAAAATATCAAATTGCATATTTCCCACCCACACATTAAATATTCAAGTTGTAGCTTTAATAAATACTGAAATTTGGAAGGCGTATAAAACTCACACCATAAATCTACATACCACATTTGCAATCAAAAGGTGTGGACCAAAACCAGCTTTGGATTGGTTCAGCCGGATGTTTTGGAGCCACGGAAAGCGTCTTACTTCATGTTATATAATTAGCCTATACTCAAAATGTAAAGTTCTCACTTTTGGTTCCATTTATGAACCGATTCGAGCCGGTTCTAAACCAGCGAAATTTCCAACACAAAATCACATAACTTCAAGTTCATACCTGTAATTACATCGGAGATATAAACACGGTTTTGAGCCAGTTTAATATTCAACGCCAATGTCACAACCCACATATCAAACTTCAAGCTCATAGCTTAAAATCTTTTGGGATAAGGTCTTAAACCTCTTTTGAACCGTTTCAAACCGCTACCGAACCGGTTCACAGACGACTTGCATATCAAATGAAAAGTCCTTGAAGATCGGATCAGCGGACTACATCTACTTTTGTATATATGCAATTACTTCGGAATATTATATCTAAGACACTATTGAACTGGGTTGAGCCCTGTTTTGAGCCAATAATATATTCAACGCCAATCTATCAACCTACAGACCAAATTGCAAGCTCATAGCTTAAAACCATGCTTTAGGATAGGGCTTTAAACCTCTTTTGAACCGCTTTCGAACCGGCTCACAGAAATAACACATAACCTATGACGTTTTGGATCAGATCAGCGGATTACATCTACTTTTGTATATGTATATGCAAAGATGTGTAAACTGATGCAGGATTAGTTGGGTTTTGAGTATGATCCCTACTTAAAATAAGCGCATTAATACTTAACGAAACCCCATAATATGTCAAGTTCTTAAACCAAAGAATCGCTAACCAAACCATTACACCATATCTTCACATAACAAAGTTTTTTTCTTTCTCCACATGTGCTCTTCACCGCCGTCAAATGCTCCAACCCATTAACTTTATCTACCTATTTAATTGTTACCATAAATCAAAAAAAACCAAAAAACTTCTGCCTATGGCAACACTCTAATCATAAACCTAGAAAAGTAGGCAACAAACTTTGCCAACTTGGTAATTGAAACTTTGACAATCTAAATTGTGTGTTGTTGGCCCAGGACTACCCACAGGGGGTTGATGATCCCTGGTGGTGGTGGGGTGGGTTGATTTGCTGCCTTGCGGCATTATAAATTGTCATTGACTTTGAACCATTTGGGCCGCCAACAGTCAATCAGTAATCAATAAAAATTGTTATTTTTCATCTTTTTCTAGCGTCACCGTGCCCGGCTATCAGGGCAATCTACAAGCGGCCATCTCTCACAGTGCCGCTTTGGCCGCCTGGGAACGATTTGGTGTGGAATTTATACTGACATTTGTGGTGGTGCTCTGCTACTTCGTCTCCACCGACTCCATTAAGAAATTCATGGGCAATTCGGCGATTTCCATTGGAGCTGCCTACAGTGCTTGCTGCTTTGTGTCGGTAAGTTTGACATTGGACATTGATAATGATGCCTGGGAGAAGGAGAAGAAGCGAAAATCTCAAAAATAAAAAAAAACAAAAAAAACAAAAACGCACCTGCCGTCTGTTCAGTCAATTTCATGGTGCAAAAATCGCAGCGTGACGACGACGACTCGCAGGTAGAGTCTATAAAGTATAGGGGAGGAGCAGCGGCAGGAGGAGAGGAAGGGAGGATAATTAATTTAACACAGAGTCAGCAGGGTCAGCGTCTACCTGGACGCATTGTTAGCATAACGGACAGTTTGTCGCTGAAATCAAAAGCAAATATTTAGCCAGGTTTTTGAAAAAAAAATGGAAAACTCAAACAAATAAAACGGAAATTTATGGCGATTAAGGATTGCATTACGATGATATATATTTGGTGGGAATGGGATCCTGTTGAGGTTGACAGATCATTAAATGGTTTCCAAAATATTTTATAATTTTTATAAAATTTCTTTTTGTTTAATTTGCAGATGCCTTACCTAAATCCCGCTCGCTCTCTGGGTCCATCGTTTGTGCTGAACAAATGGGACAATCATTGGGTATACTGGTTTGGTCCCCTCGTTGGTGGCATGGCCTCCGGCATAGTCTACGAATACATCTTCAATTCCCGCCGCAATTTGCGTCATGCCAAGGGCAGCATTGACAACGACTCCAGTTCCATACACTCAGAGGATGAACTCAACTATGACATGGACTTGGAGAAGCCAAATAAATATCAGCAATCGCAGGGCACATATCCACGTGGTGGTCAGTCAAATGGCGGTGGAGCTGGTGGTGGTGGTGCATCAGCAGCACAACATGCAGCTGCCAATATGGCCCAAATGTCCGGCGTGGTGGGTGCCGGTGTAGGCAACTACTGTCAAAATCTGTACACAGCTCCGCCACTCTCCTCGAAATATGAGCAGCAGCAGGAACCTCTGTATGGTGGCACTCGATCCTTGTATTGCCGTTCGCCTACTCTAACCAGAAGCAATCTAAATCGCTCTCAGTCAGTGTATGCCAAGAGCAATACGGCAATCAATCGTGATATTGTGCCACGTTCGGGTCCGCTAGTGCCCGCACAGAGTCTGTATCCCATGCGTACACAGCAACAGCAGCAGCAGCAACAACAACAACAGGCAGCCCAATCATCTCATCTGCAGAATCAAAATGTACAGAATCAAATGCAGCAGCGCACTGAGAGCATCTATGGAATGCGTGGCTCCATACGGGGACAGCAGCAACCACTGCAACAGCAACAGCAGGCGCCCGTACAGCAGCAACAGCAGGTGCAACAGCAACAGTTGCAGCCGCAGCAACAGCAGCAGCAGCAACTCATGACCGAGGCGCAGAGTCAGCCTCAGCCACAGGGCTTCCAACCTGTCTACGCCACGCGCACCAATCCCGCCCCCCTCGATGGCAATCACAAATATGAGCGTCGCGATCAGCAACAGCTGTACGGTATGACTGGTCCAAGGAATCGCGGTCAATCGGCCCAATCCGATGACAGTTCCTATGGCTCATATCATGGATCGGCTGTGACTCCACCAGCACGTCATCCCAGCGTAGAACCCTCCCCACCACCGCCACCCATGCTAATGTATGCCCCACCGCCCCAGCCTAATGCGGCTCATCCTCAGCCCATCCGCACGCAGTCGGAGCGCAAGGTTAGTGCGCCAGTTGTGGTATCTCAGCCAGCTGCCTGTGCTGTTACTTACACCACATCTCAAGGACCCACGCCAACGTCGCAGCAACAACAGCAGCAGCAGCAAATGATAATGCAACAGCAGCAGCAGCAGCAGCAACATTATGGCATGTTGCCACTGCGACCAAACTGAAAGCGGCTCTCATGGGGTCCCATAACGACGCCACCTCCGCCAGGAATCCATGCGCTTGCAATTCATCCCACTGGCACCATGACCCTGCACAGCTGTAGCCTAGCCAAGCAGAGCAGTTTGTTTTAGTTGTAGTTGGAGCATCCAAAGGAAATGTATGCAAAAAGTCATAGTCCCTAGCAGAGCTGTAAGTCGAAAGAACCATTACAATGTTTTGGATAATTAACAAAATTAATTACAATTAAATTTTAAGTACTAAACAGTTGTAATGATACTTAATTTTTTTAATTACCCAAAATAATTGTAATGGTAATTAAATATTTAAATACCCAAAACGGATATTTCAATTTACAGCTCTGGTCCTTAGTCTATTCTCCATGTCTATATATCCATAGCCTAGACATATAGATTTATCCAAATGGGTCATTTGTTTTCAAACCGAACGGCTTCCGGACTCACCTTTTTTGATTTCAATAAAATGTTCCAAAATTGGATGTAGTTATGCCAAATCTTATATCTGAAAGAAAAATATTAAAATCTATTTTTAGAGGATTTGTTTTACGGTCATATCTCTCAGTTACTTCGTGGATGAGTATTTTACTTTAGCGATTCAAAACATAAACCAATCGATTATCTCTTCTTAAAATATAAAACCATAAAATCGCTTCTAAAAACGATCAAATCTTCCAACAATGGTACTTTTTCCTGTTTATATCATTAGTGTGACCAGAGTTTGTAAACTAAATTTGGCATAATTAACACAGACTTCAGTTTAAAAATACCGCAATTAATTGTTTCAACAAGCAATTTTTTAGGTATTTATAAAAGAACAAAACGAGACCAAATTTTGGAAAATATTTTATTGAAATCGGTGAGCCCAAAAGCCGATTCGCTTTGAAAAAGATTAAGCCAAATGTGGTTCATCTCATAAATATTACACAACTTCAATATAAACAACTTCAATATAAACGATTCATATAGAATCAAAATGCAACATAGCCACATTGTATTATTCAAGAAGTTTAGAGAAGGAACTCATACCTAGCAGCATGCAACGATATAGCAACGATAACTATAAGTTACATTAGTGCAAATCTTAAAAATCACTTAAATCGAATCCAACAAAAAAATTGTTATATATCTATGGATAAATTTGTAAGGAAAATTTAAGGAGAGTTTTGTGATTTTTAACAATATGCATCAGTTTCGCAATCGTACAAAAGACATAGGATAAATACACAACTGAAGGTTATATTTGGCAAATTCATTATAAACTTAGACTACGTAGACTGAATGGCTTCATTATAAAAGCTTTTAAGTTTTTCATTTATTAAAAACGCAGTTTAGTTTTTCTCATTATTAATTTACGCATCTTCCAAACATTTGTTTTTTTTTTACATCTTTAGTTCCTTCTTCAGAAGTGAAACCCAAATTTGTTTTCCACATAATGCTTATCAATCATTTTGATTTGTATATATACCATAATTAGTTTTAATGTTAGTTTATCTATAAAATATTTATGTAAATGTTAGACAAATAAACTAATCTCTCGGCATCTATCTACATAGTTCTATATGATGAGTATGTTAAGTACTGACTATGTAAGCAGACTTTGTATTAGCGGCTAGTATTATTCATACACAAATATAAAGAGAATGCATGGTTTTTCGAAACAGTATGTTAAAACAAAGAGAAAACAATATCAAATACAAGAAATGTTCCATTCACGGATATCGTTTGTATTAAAATATGGCGGAGATTACTATTTTTCATTTAAAAAATAATTTTCCAAAAGCATTCCGGCTTGAAAATTTTGCCAAAAGTGCATTGGGGGATTTCTGCACTTATTTTTCTTTCAGTTTCAGAGCCATCTGAGAGAGAGATGTACCATTTACGTGATCATCCATGATCCGTGCTTTTTTCGTGACTTAATTAAGGTCAAAAATGGTAAGTAATGAAGTAGTGTTGTCATGCATCTCTCAAAGTGGCACAGATGGGTGGCTGCGACACCGATGCATTCCAAAATTAGGTCTTACATAATCTAGTCTTAAAATGCTTACAACAAAAAGCAATTTCATGCATTTATATAGTGCATGAGGACTCGTGAAGGATCTTTAAATCGTGCATGAATCGTGAGTGATGCAAAACGCTCCAAAAATAATGTGCGTAATGGGATTTTTATTTCGACTTAAAGCAAAAACGGTCACGCTCGTACCTTCAAGGTATACCTAGCTTATAGGTACAATGTATGCTAAATGCAGAACTTAACTGTAAAACATTAGACTAGAAAGAACTTATACTTTAATGTAAATTGAGAAAACCAAACTACAACTAAACCCCTCCGAAAATATTCATATTTATTGACTCTTATTCTAAGCATTCCTTATAAACATATGTATAGGGTTTGTACATCTGACATGACATTTTAGAGATCTTTTTAAAATGAAGGAAATTTAAAAATATCACCAGTCTTGCATTAGTGTTAATTATAAGTATTAATACTATTTATCCTTAGCCGGCAAGGCAAAAAAATAGTAGTACTGCCGCACCTCGGCAATTGGAAGGTGTGGTATCCGTTCGCGTACCTTGGCGAAGTTATCACCATACATTTTGAACGCCTTGGAGAGCATCAACAAATCGTTTGCCTTCCAGCGATGGTAACGACAGCCACGTGCCGAATCAATGTTGGGCAAGCGGCGCTTGGCCAGGGCCATGTCATAGCCATTGCTCCGCAGCACATAGAGCGCCTGCTCCTCTTCTATGTCATGGGCACAGGCAGCTAACTGCAAGTATTCCTCCAATGCCGCATCCGCATCCTGGCCCAACAGCTGCGGTGACCACAAAATAGATGCACGGTGCTCGCTCTCCTGTTGTTCTTGCGGCAAGAATTCTGGCAAGGTTGCCGCCTGCATCGCCCAGTAAGCGGCGTTTCGTCTTGGCTTTCGCTGGCCCATGCTATTGTTAGACGAATAAAGCCAAACTTATGTTGAGTCTGTGAAAAGCAGAACAACAATTTACCTTAAAATATTAAATGAAAACCAAATGATAGAGTCCACGTCACGTGGTTAAAGTGTTGTAAAATCCTTAAAAACCCATCTGTAAAAGCAATTATGTTATTTTACAACACTAGATCGAAATGCCGATCATGCACACATGTGCAAGTTAAATTTACTTATCAGGTACCGTTCTCCCATGAAAGAACAATAAAGGTAAGGCGCCTGTTTTTTTAAGCACTGAGCTTTTGCGTGAAGAACCGCATGATGCAACAATACAGGTGGGGCGGTGTCAGTGTGATGCGTACTTTAGACAAAAGCTTATGCTACAAAAATACGCTCAGCACTGAACGTGAAGGTACTTTGCAGCGAACTCACACTGATGCCACCTTTCCTCTCATGTTGTATCATGGTAGAGATATAGTTAAGGAAAAGAAGTGTTCCGCAAGAATAAAGGCTCTGTCTCTCTCTGACACTCACGGATGCGTTACTTCGGCAAGCGTTCGGTGTGAATTTCTGGAACATTCGGGAGCACTATAAGAGAGTGATCGGGCGCGAACGGCACTCATTCTCTCTAGTAGAAATATCGTCGAAGATTCACGTAAGTAACTGACCAAATGCAGTTAACTGGACGCTGCCAGACTCGGCCAAAAGGAAAAGACTGTACAAATGTGCTTGTGTTGGTGAGCACTGAAGACAGCAGTCGATTTGTTTGCTATTTTCGTGCTTCTTTGTCAAAAAGTCGCATGCTCGGCTAGCGTCTGTGTGAAAAGCACGAAAGACTTCGGCGAACCGGTGCTATGGGCTGGCCATGGTTGATACAAATCAACAAATCGAGTAAATACAAATCCTAGACAGGTTTAACCAGTGCTGCAAACCCTAAAAAAACAACTTTAAAGCTGCATTTTCACTTGTCTGATATGTCATAACAGATTCTCAATTAAGATATCTAAGAAGCACAAAAATATATGTATGAGAAGTAGGCAATTTGAGTTTTCTTATACACTTCTTGACAGCCAACTTACAGAAAACTATCTCTTATGAGGTCTCGACAAGTTAAAATACAGCTTAATTAAAATTCCATTTCGAAGTTTACATAATTATTTTGTGACTTGTTTAAGGATCTAAAAAAAAAGAATCCAATATGAAAGGAATTTTAAAGATAATTTTCAACATTTTAATAGATTTGATCATACAACTTTTTTGCCTATTATAAGGATAACCGTAGAAGTCGCTAGGCAATAGGTAAAATTTGATTATGTCTACAAATTTTCTTGAATCGAACCGAAGTTTAAGGATCGGAACAGGTTTCGGTTCAGCTTTTATACCTTAAGGGGGGTTCGGTTCACATTAAAATTATAACAAATTAATTGCAAATTTATAAGCATAACGTTTATCGTTAGATTAGGTATATAATTGGTACTAAACTCGATCTACTTTAGTACAACTCCAAACCATTAAAGCTAATATCATCAAAGTCATTTGCATCAAACGGTTCGCATCGCTCCACATCCGCTTCCGTCAATTGTTCATCGAATTGCGAGTTGCATGATTTATCATCATCTTCACTTAGACTATTCGATTTATACTCGTGACGCAGTTCACGCAGCCAACTACTATATCCCGTGGTACTTGATGGCTCCCTAGCCCTTTCCGTATCAAAGGCCAAAAAATGAGTGCGGTGTTGGACTTTCAAAGAATCCAGGAGAGTGGGCCAATGCTTGGCCATACACACTTTGCCCAATTTCACATGCAGGTTGTAACCGTGTTGCTTCTCTGATTTGATGGCCACCTCACCCAATAGGGTCAAGTTGCATTTCTGTGGCGGTGTAGTCTCCGAAACGCTGTAGATTAGGGAACTGCCATTAAGCTCAAGTTTATATTGCGGCACTTGCTGTTCGAAAATTAATTCGATATTTGTGAGTGTCTGATGCCATTTGATCTTGGGACGTACAGATCCATTAACGATACTTGAATATTGCAGGGTAATGCCAGGGGAGGGTAGCTCCGGGCTCAATGGGTTGTAGGTGGGAGAGTATAAACTTTTTTTTACTTTCTTAAGCCTGGATTTGGTTCGTACTTTAAAGGGTGGAGAGTTCTCTCCAATTAGGCCTTGTATGAGTTGTTGAGTGGTTTGGCTGGTGGAGATATCCTCGTTGCCCACTTCTTGCATTAACATGTCTAGGAAAGCAGAAGTGTTATCTGGTTTCGTTCTATCTTGTTTCAACATATTTTTGTCATTTTTGTCGCAGGCAGTTTCTTCTTTGTTTGCTTGTCCTTGATGATTTCCTTTGGATAATAAACGCTGAACAGCGGCGATCATTTGGTCTAGACTTTTGCTTGAATTTCGGGGCTTCGATGTAATCTGTTTAATTTTTGGTTCCCGACAGTTATCCTTTTTATGTTCGTAGATGATCCCGTTCTCCGCCTTGTCCCAGTAATCTTTATTATTGGCCATCTCTTGGGATTCTGCATTATATGTTTTGCTGGGCCTTACCAGTTCCTGCTTCTGTTGATCTCTGCTTATGCCGCTCTTCTGCAGTACACCATATTCTCTGAGTTCCAACTCCTTGGCCAGTAAAGTGGTATACACGCAGGTACGCATGAGAGTACATTGCTCAACTACTGATATATCTCTTGCATAGACAACATCCAGAATAGCGAAATCCACTGTTAACTGGATTTTCTGTTTGCCATTAACGCCACTCAAAGTATCCGTTACCCATTTGTTAGCTTTTGGCGACCATTTAATCTCTCCGTTGGCAGGTTGAACTCCAGCTAACCTCACATCCATGGCCAATGGTGGTAGCATTCTAAACTTCCTATCACATTCTAGCAATTCATCAGACTTAACATGCATCAGTTCGGTGCCATGATCCATTTGCTGCACCGTGACCGGACGTGTCTCTGGTATGTCTATTATCCGTACACGCTCATACACTCCCCGGTTAGAGTAAACACAGACATGGCCGATGCATCGTGGATGATGAGTAGGAGCAGGATGCATCGCCATGCTCATGGCCAGGGACATTAATATTTGGCTGGGTGGATTGGGTACTTGAAGCCATTCCGTTGAATGCGCTGGTTTATACTCGGTGGGCCAAAAGGACATATGAGCGGAATCGTAGACCTTTACCAACGTGCAGCGCACTAAGGTGCCCGGTTGATGTAGCGGATTCGGTGGTCGCTGAAAGTCAGACCTTACAAAGAAATGCCGCTTGTTACACTGATTCTGCTTGCACTCGCCCTTGGCCAACAGATAAGGACAAAAGGGACTACTTTGGTTGTTCTGGCGCTGGCAGTGAACCGCCAATTCCATGGTCTGCTCATTCATTATTATGCCATGCTCAGCAAGAAATTCCACCAGACGTGGCAATTCGCGATGGTTGGTCTCATCCAGCATTATATAGGTGACAATCTGTTTTTGTTGCTGCCTGGGCCCTAGACAATTCACCATGTTGTCGGCCATTGCGTGGAATCGGAAGACAAACTTGGACCACGATTCCGGTAAGCCGTAGTGTATTAATAGATCAATATTCCGCATTGTTAAGGGGGGAAACGGCAGATGATCGGTGGCCAGCATTAGCTGATTGGGTTTCTGAAGAGAAAGTGAGAGGGGATTAGTATTCCAAATCTGAAACAAACTTGATATGGGTATGGTTTATAATTAAGAACTTACCTGCATTTCAGCCTGCCCTATGCCCACACACTGATAACCCTTGTCAATCAATGCCCTCGCCAATTGATTCATTTCCAACGAATTTTTGCAATAGATCAAAGTTCGATTTTTTGACTTACGTTGCAACTTTAAAAAGTCAAATAGTTGTGCCAACTTTCTCTTTCTTAGTCGTATCACCGTCTGCAGTTTCACACATCCATACATGGCTGCCTCGAGGAAATTTCCAAACAGCAGCAGCACATTCCGAGCCAGTTTCCCAATTAACTGCTGGAACACATGCGCATGCCATCGTTGAGCCACCACAATGAGCTGCAGTCGAGGTAGGGACAATCTGTACATGCGCCGGAGCACATCATCCAGTAGCTCTGGCACCGCTGCACGCATTCGATCGTAATCATCAAAAATCAAATGTTCCAAGCGACGTGGGTCAATCACACGCATACCACTGCTTTGCAGCTGCAGCAACTTCGAGAAATGCGTCAGAGTGGTCACCAAAATGCCACAGGAACTAAGCAGCATCGTGCCCACGTCATTCCTGGAATATGCCTGAGCATTGAGAACTTTCAGCACTTGTGTCTTATAGGATTGCATAAGATGATCGCAATGGTTGGACAAGGAATTGGCATTGTCCACTGAATCTGTGAGCAGCACAGCCAAAGGTCCAGCAACAATATGATTTACAGTCAATTGCATGCGACGTATGACCAGGGAACAGAGACTAGGGAGATAGCTCCAGGAACGGCCAGCACTGGAGCCATTGATTAGTATCAGGGAGTTACCCTGCATGAGATGTGGCCAGGAGTACATCTGAGTGGGCAGGGGTGTACGATAGTTTAAGTCCTTGAGGACACTATGAACGTCCTCACACAGTGGTGCCTCCTGTAAGTAGCTAATGGGTTTTATAGGCGCTTTACTATGAGCCAGAACCGGCACTGCGACTTTAGCTGGAACTGCAAATAAAGCAATGGACAATGGTGAAACTAAGAGGAGCTTGAGTAGTGTTTTATGGGCAACTTACATTGAGGTATACGGGCTGCTTCCTTAGCTGGATCTGCAAATAAAGCAAAGCAAAATAGAGAAATTTGGATAAACTTGTGAAGAGTATTATAGACAATTTACATTGAGGCATACGGGCCGCTTCCTTAGCTGGATCTGCAAATAAAGCAATGCAAAATGTAGGAACTACGAGGAGATTTGGTAGAGTTTTATAGGCAATTTACATTGAGGCACAAAGGCTGCCTTTATCACTTGCCGTTAGAAAACGGTACAAATACAAATACAAATATGTTTTTCTTTTTAAGACTATTTTTCAGTCCTAACTTTTCTATGGCAGGTATACTATATAGTTGAGCGATTTCTAACAAACTTGGTGGAATAATGAATCATATCCACTGAAAACAAACATGCTTTTCACAATAAGACTACGTTTCTGAATCTACTATCGGTCGAAAAACTAGTTCTAGTTCCAAAACTTGTTTGTTTTTAGGGGAAATGTCCTTCAAATTACTAAGAAAAGCGTGCCAGAAGGGTATACAAGCTTCAGACGAGCCGAAGTTAACTTTCCTCTATATTTTTTAAGTTTGATGGAATCATAAAAATCTGTTCCCCAACAAGAGACGCTCTCTGTCTCCCTCTGACTGACTAATGCATTACTTCGGCAAGTATTCGGTATGAATTTCCGAAAGTGCTCGGCCTCGGGGCATGGCTCGGGAACACTGCTTTGAATCAGTGTTCCCCAAAAAGAGACGCTCTCTGTCTCTGGGAAACACAGATTTGAATTAGAATTCAGATTGTTCTAGTCAATTTTTAAATAATTACTAAACAATTGAACAAACGCAACTGATATTTCCCATCCCCTCCACATCGGAATTATATATTGATTGCTGATTGGCCAGTTGCACCCTCATAAAAAATCAGGAATGCGGTATCACATGTAAAAAATCGTATAAAAACGAGCAAAACCTTTAAGCCTAATATATGCAAATAGTTTGATCGGCAGGACACGGGGGTTGCAGTCGCTGCGGCATCAATCAAATTAGCCCATTCAGGACACATAAACCGTATCAAATTGATTAATGAGTGAAGGATAAAGCAAGGGATTTTGTACTTACACTGGCTGCCGTTCATTTTTTTGTTTGGGAAATACATCTCGTTCACTTTGCACAAATTAATCTATTGAAAAAACAGCAAAAAATAAATGTAATTTGTTCAATTCCGAGGACCTGGCAAGTGGTTGAGGATTGAGTACAGACGTCAAATAGCAGAGTCATGCCAGGCCGAAACAAACTTTCATTTCTGACACTTTGTAAAGTGTGACCAGCTGTTGATGCTCAAATGAGACTTGTAAAAATAGCTTAAGAAAACCTAATTAATTTCTTAATTTTAAATAAATGTTTATTTTGTTATGATAATATGAGTTTCTTGCTCTAAGTTTTACTTACAAAAATTGTAGAAACCTTTTAAGTATTTTTTTATTTTTTGTTTACTTTAATTCTTTACCAACACTGGCAAAACGCAGGTTCGGGCAAGTTTGTTTTCATTTTGAATCATGCAAAGCTTATACCTCAATCCGAAATCCAAATCCAACGGCCGTAGACTTGCCAGTGTACTCACCAAACATGGTGTATCAGCGCCCACATCCTCCAGACTGCGCTATGGTCTTGTCTACGAGCTAAGGAGCCTGCGCACATGCGAAGAATTCCATTTGAGGCCCGTGCGGCAAGAGTTTTGTTCGATTGATGGATACGCCACGAAAGGAGCACGTGTGGCTGGCTTTTGTGGACGCAAGCTGCTACGATTTCTAGATGTGGCCACACAACAATATCAACTTAATGAACATCAGGCCATGTCACTGCTCCGGTTCTTTAAGACTAATATTACAGAGGCTTGTCGGCAACTGACGCATGTCAGTGACACGGAGTTTTCCGAAAGGCTACAGCTGGACATTGATGCTCCGTGGCGTCTGCAGGGCTTGTCCATTAGAGAGCATCCCGGAATCGAACAATTGTCGAGCCATGTCTTCTATCGAATTGACTGTGACACCGTCTTCGTCAAGCGTTGCAATCTTTGGCGCAGTGTCCTACTGCAGCAGAGACTTGTGGAGGCTGGGGCAGGACGTTGCCTGCGCATACAGCGTTCCCATTTCTGCGGTCAGATCGTGGACGTTGGCTGCCTGCTGCCGGATGATCAATTGCCCCTTCAGGTGATCGCTCTGCACTTGCCAACAGCGATCAGACCACAATTGTTTGGTGTTGCTGATTTAATGGAGGAGCTGGAGCAGTATCTAACACCGATAGTAACAGCCAGTAAAGTTTGGGAGGTGCGCCAGGAGCAGACCAATTCCACACGCACCCTTGGAGATTTAATTCGCATGAAGGTGAGACAATCGAAATGTTTCACCTCGCTGCATTGGTACCTGGAGCAATTGGCCGTAGGTAAGGTGATGCCCACAGATGATGGCGATGCCATAACAAGCATTGCCGAGCAGACCTATATAAATGCTCTGAATGCGGCCCAAAATTGGGAAACAAATGTATTGAGAAGCATGCTGGTAGCTGCCAGGGATTTTATATAGAATTATATAAGGAAAGAACATTTGTATTTAGATTAAGTTATAAAGTCTGTAAAGGCTTTTTGTTCTCAGCCTGAAACTAAGTCGGAGTATTTCAGACTTCGAAGCAAACTGGATTACGATTTGTCATTAGGCGAGAGGTCTATACATTTTCCTTTTTAGCTCCCGCATACTAAGAAAACTTAGTGAAGTTTACTTCATAGTGTACATTCCGAGTAAGACCTAAAGACTTCCGAAAGAAAAATAGTACTTTTTCACAAGATGTGCACAAATATGTTACCTTAATTTCAGATCGACCAGTTCTAGCTCGTAATCCATAGGTTAAACATAAACGATAAATTTTTTTGACGCTCTATATTAATACTGATTAAATCTCTTGTTAAATAGATTAATAGAAATCGGGAAATAGCCCGTTGAAAAAATATTTACGAATTAAATCCATAGATTTAAAAAAACCATATCTTTTGTGACAGCCCATAATGATAATGATAATACGAAATATTTACGAATTAAACCCTCTCCTTTTCTTATAACATGTGTGTCAGCTGACATATGAAAACTGTATATATGATCTAAAATTTTCCTAAATATAATCAGTATTATAACTAACTATAGATTACTTTTGTATCAGGGTTGAAAACCATAAAAATACATTTATTTTGTTCTCTAACTTGTTACATCATTTTCCAATTTTTAATGTTATAAAATTGATTTTTAGCAGGGAAAGTTTTGGTTTAAGCCTAATAGATATGTGTGTAGCTTTCTAAATCGTAGTTTTTTGAATCCGATATTGACACATGCAAGCTCGGCGTGAGATGCTAAGACTCAAAATAATTGCCACCTAGCAAATCTTCATGATAATGTAATTTCATTATAAAGCTCCATCTTAACCATCAGGGAGTCTGATCTAATCGGATCTCTAGGGAATAAAATTAAATTTCGGTGATTTTTTAACAGATCAATATACACTTCCTATTTACCAGTCTACAGTTGTTAAATGTTCCTTATAATCAAAACTTTTATAAGAATTGGGCGAATAAGGTTACTTTATTTACCAATCTGCATAATAATTAATTTTAAAGTTTTCGAATGTTGATTATGACTGAACGATTTGTAAACATCCCGAAACTGTTCTCTGGTTCGAACCTGGGTACGGTTCACGATTTACCCAACATTACAGGAAATGCAATTCATGTAGTTACGGTATTCAGTATTCATTTCAGTACTATATCTAAGCTTTTAACATTGATTAGATGTTCAGATCGTTAAATTGATATAGCAATGCCATTAGTCGCGGGAATTACTTAATACGTTGTGTTCTTCTTAAAGTGAACTTATTAAATGAAACCAAGGAACTTCAAAATGATGTTAGCCTTTGGCTTTTGTAAATCATTCAATAAGCTTGGGTCTAAAAATACTCCAATTCCAAGTGGTAATAAGAAATCCGTATTGTCTAAATAACTATTTATTATATTAGGTAAATTGGAATTAGATAATCAAAAGAAGTTACATGTAAGTTAAATTAAAAAACAAATATTTTATAGTATAATACTTATGGCTACATACAAAATAATTATATTGAAATTAAATATATAGAAGACTTCTGATCTAATAATTAGAATCTCTGACCCGATAAATTACCGTCAAGTTCGAAATGCCTGAGGGTATTTGGATACCGAGATGATAAAAAGGAAGCATATTTATATTTATTTTGCATCCCTACTGTTCATTATAGTAAAATGTCCTCAACGTTTGCATCAATCGATTCACATCGTTCCACATCCGCTTCAATCAGTTCATCCAATGACGATGTGCATGGATCATCATCATCATCTTCACTTTGATTAATATTGTTGCTCTTGTGACGCTGACAGCGCTGCCACAGTGTATGGCCCATGGTATGTGGCGGAGCCTTGCCCCTTTCCGTATCATAGACCAACCAATGATCTCGCTGTTGGTCAATTGACGAACTCAGGAGTATGGGCCAATGTTTGTTAAGACACAGTTTGCCCAATTTTACATGCAGGTTATAACCATGTAGCTTCTCTGATATGATAGCCACCTCACCCAATAGGGTCAAGTTGCATTTCTGTGGCGGTGTAGTCCCCGAAACGCTAAAGATTACGGAACGGCCATTAACCTCAAGTTTATATGGCGACGCTTGCTGTTCGAAAATTAATTCGATATACTTGAGTGTTTGATGCCATTTGACCTTGGGACGTACAGCTCCATTTAATGTACTAGCACCTTGGAGGGCAGAGCAGAGTTGTCCAGTCGTCGTTGGGTTAGAGGTGGAGGAGGAGGAACAATTATTATTTATTTTCTTTAGGATGGTTCTGTCTTGTTCTTTAAGGGGGGAAGAGTTTTCGCGGAGTAGATCTTGTATGTGTTTTTGTGCATTCTGACTGGCAGAGGTATCCTCGCTTCCCAGTTCTCGCATTAATGTGTCTAGGAATACCAAACGGCTGTCTGGGTTGCTGGTCTCTTTTAACATTTCTTGCTCCAACATGTCGTCCTGAGGTTGCATATTTCCATTTGAAGATTTGGGCTCTGTAATGCCACCGTTCTCTTTCGCTTTATCTTTCGACAAATCATCATTTAAAAAGTTATTTGGTGGCTTATTATCAATCTTATCCTTCTCATTGATAGTTTCTTTAACTAACGCTTGCCTAACGTTTACCATAGTTTCCTGCAAGACCTCATTCTTTATGTCGTTTCTTATTATCCCATTCATTTCATTATGCTTCACAGGAGTCTGTTCTTTGGCTAATAAGCTATTAACAGCGGCTATCAGTTGGTCAAGTCTGTTATTCAACTTCGGTGCCTGCGTTGAAATCTCCTTAATTTTTGGTATCGCACAGATATCTTGCTTTTCATCAAGATCACCTTTTATACCGGTCGCCACTTTACTCAGGTATCCTGCCAATTCGTCGGGTCCTTTCACTACTTTATCTTCTTGCCTTGCCAGTTCATGCTTCTGTTGGTCCACAAAATCACTCAATTTGTTTTCACCATGCAGTTCACCATATCCTCTGAGTACTAATTCCTTTGTCATTACAGAATTATAAACACAAGTCCGCATTGTGGCGCACTGCTCAATTATTGAAACATCTCTGGCGTATATTACGTCCAGAATGGCGAAGTCCACTGCCATCTGGATCTTTTGTTTACTATTCACGGAACTCAAAGTATCTGTTACCCATTTATTGGCTTCTGACGACCATTCAATCTCTCCTTTGGCTGGTTGCACTCCAGCTAACCTCACATCCATGGCCAATGGCGGCAACATTCTAAACTTCCTCTCACATTCTAGCAATTCATCAGATTTAATATGTATCAGTTCGGAGCCATGATCCATTAACTGCACCGTGACGGGGCGTCTCTCTGGTATATCCATTATGCGTACCCGCTTATGTTGTCCCTGATTAAAGTAAACACAGACATCGTCTATGTTTAATGGATGATGAGTTTGGGCAGGTTGCATCGCCATGCTCATGGCCAGGGACATTAACGTTTGGCTGGGTGGATGGGGTACTTGAAGCCATTCCGTTGAATCCGTTGGTTTATACTCGGTGGGCCAAACGGCCATATGAGCGGCATCGTAGACCTTTAGCAATTTGCAGCGCACTAAGGTGCCCGGTTGTTGTAGCGGATTCGGTGGTCGCTGCATGTCGGACTTAACAAAGAAATGGCGTTTGTTACACTGCTTCTGCTTGCACTCTCCCTTGGTCAAAAGATAAGGACAATAGGCACTTCTTTGGTTCTCCTGTTGCCGGCAACTAGACACCAATTCCATGGTCTGCTCATTCACTCGTATGCCATGAGCAGCAAGAAATTCCACCAGACGTGGCAATTCGCGATGGTTAGTCTCGTTCACCATGATGAAGGTGGCGATCTGCTTAGGATGTTGACTGGGCTCTAGACAGTTCAATATGTTAGCAGCCATTGTGTGGAATCGGTAAGCAAACTTGGACCAGGATTCTGGTAAGCTGTAGTGCACCAACAGCTCAATGTTTCGCCTTTTTAAGGGGGGATGCGGCACTTGATCAGAGAACAACAACAGTTGATTGGGTTTCTGCAGAAATAGAAAAAGGGAAATAGATAAATAGATTAATAAGGTTAGATGTGGGTTAGGTAGGATTATGACATACAATCAGCCGAATCGGAAAGGTCTATAGAATATAACTCCTAAGCTTAATAGGAAAATTTCCATGTCCCTATGTAAAGTAACCACCGACATAACTTCTCAGAATGCGTTTTCTCTATATCGTCAAAGGAATTAAAAAAAAAATACAGGAAAGTTAACTCTGGCTCGGCCGAAGTTTGAATACCCTTGCTGTACGTTTTTTTAAGTTATTTGAAGTTATATATATACTTTATGTGGTCGGAGATGCTTCCTTCTGTGCATTGCAAAACATCTGAACAATTTTAATATTCCCTCGTTCTTAGCCTTAACCGTCCAAAGAGTGGACATGTTTCTAACTGATTGAGCGTCCAAACTTTAAACTCACCTCCATTTCAGCCTTTTCAATGCCCACACAATGATATCCGTTATCCTTTAAGGCCAAGTCCAATTCTTTCATTTCCTGAGTATCCTTGCAATATATTACAGTTCGCTTATTGAAGCTTTGTTGTGAGTCCAAAAAGTCCAATAATTGAAGCAACTTTTTGGTTGTTTGTCCCATTACCATCTGCAGTTTCAGACATCCATACATGGCTGCCTCGAGGAAATTTCCAAACAGCAGCAGGACATTTCTAGCCAGTTTTTTGATTAACTGCTGGAACACCTTCGCATGCCATTGCTGAGCCACCACAATAAGCTGCAGTCGAGGTACTGGCAATCTGTACAAACGCTGGAGCACATCATCCAGTAGCTCTGGCTCCGCTGCACGCATTCGATCGTAATCATCAAAAATCAAATGTTCCAAGCGACGTGGGTCAATCACACTCAAACCATTGCCATGATACTCCAGTAATTCGGAGAAATGCGTCAGAGTGGTCACCAAAATGCCGCATGAATTGAGCAACAGCCAACAGACATCGGGCATGGAATGAGCATGCGTATTGACCACTTTTTGCATTTGTGTCTCATAGGATTGCATGAGATAATCACAATGGGTAGACAAATTATTGGCATTTTTCACTGAATCTGTGAGCAGCACAGCCAAGGGACCTTGACTGTTCTGATTAACGGTCAACGACATGCGGCACATTACCAGGGAACAAAGACTGGGTAGATAACACCAGGAACGGCCAGTACCGGAGCCATTTATTAGTACGAGGGAATTACCCTGCATGAGATGTGGCCAGGAGTACATCTGAGTGGGCAGGGGTGTACGAAAGTTTAGATCCTTGATGACATTATGCACGCCCTCACACAATGGTGCCTGCTGTAAGTGGCTAATGGGTTGTACAGGCTCATTGCAATGAGCCAGAACCGTTACTGCGGGATCTGAAAACAAGAAAATAGAATTTCAATAGTAATCAAGATGGTAAACCACTTAAATTATAAAGTAGTGTTCAAATTGGAACGTTGACTCGCTTTTGCTTGCTTAGAGATTATCTTAAGGGAAAATATTGCGAAGTGTCCTGTTTTGATGCCCTGTTCCCATTGAAAATGGGAAAAGGGGGATCATGAAGTTGTGCGAATGTATGTAACAGGGAGAAGGAAACATTTCCAACCCCATAAAGTATATATATTCTTGATCAGCGTGAACAGCAGAGTCGATATAGCCATGTGCGTCTGTCTGTCTGTATGAACGCGTCGATCTCGGAGACTATAAGAGATAGGGCCACAAATTTTTGCTTGAATGTAGATGAATGCCGTACGCAGATAAAGTTGGTTTCAAATTTGGAAAATTCCCCCTCGTCCCCCTCTTATCCACCAAAAAACCGTCACATCCTAGACCTAAAATCCAGTCAGGTCAAGTTAGAGTCTCGTGGTTTAGTATACATCAAGCTAGGTCCAATATCTATCTATTCTGAAAAGTACAATCAGATCGGACAAAAAACACCGGAGTTATAAGCGAAACATTTGAACTTGACGTTAGTTGGGTCTAAAACCGCTGAAATTACCAAATAATGTTGCCTACTTCCAGGATGAGCCTTTGATAGCTGTTACAAAAACCGGCTACATTCAAATTCAAAAACAAACAAATGAAAACAAATGAACAGGGTATTTTGTAGTCGGGGCACTCGACTGCAGCGCCCTTACTTGTTCTATTTATTAAAGTGATTGTTTTAAATTTAAAAGATTTATAAATATTAATATAATTTTACAGCTGGTGTAAGTTCTGTACAGTACGGTTTGAAGGGCCAAATAATCTTGATC
Organism: Lordiphosa andalusiaca; assembly: GCA_035044965.1. Taxonomy (NCBI): domain Eukaryota; kingdom Metazoa; phylum Arthropoda; class Insecta; order Diptera; family Drosophilidae; genus Lordiphosa; species Lordiphosa andalusiaca. The sequence goes on from JAWNNM010003462.1 coordinate 1,847,711, forward strand.
AGCCGGCAAGTAGAAATAGTTTATTTGCCACATAATTTCGAATTTCTACCCTATACCACAGACAGGCAGAAGGGAATAGCTAAACTGGTTAGGCTGTGGATGCTGATCAGGAAAATATATACTTTAATTGATTTGAAAAAGTTTCTCATATATTATTAGCTTTACCTGTGGCTTGATCTCTGGGCCATGAAGTTTGACGCATCTTCTCATGAGTGTTATCCAGTTTTTCTTTGAAAAAGTTCTTCCCCAGGGGTCCTACTATATTGATTTGATTTTTTCCTAGAGATTCTGTAGTTGATGGAGACATGTTATGCTTAATTCTAGCTATACTCGACTCTCGCTTCATTTCGCTAAAGATGCGATCAAGATTTTCCCTGCCAACTGCAGCCGGTAGGGGTTTGATGGGGTCTTGAGGTTCAGCCGTTGAATATTGGCAGATTGCAGCATTATCCAGTTCCAGTTTTAAATCCCTCCTCTTGTTCACATCTTCACCGTGTGGTTTCTCTTTTAGCTGCTCCGCTTTGGTTTGCTTTAGTTCTTCGTCTAGTGACTGCTTATAGAGTGGTAGAAGATTTCTTCTGCCCATGGGAGTTGGCACTACCCCATTTGAAGCTTCTTTCTTTGGCATTTTCTTAGTAACCTCCACACTGCTGGAGGAAGAGCAACTGCTCTGTCTGCTGGGGCTATCCTGGCTGCTTCCAATGAGCGCTGTTTCCACAGTACTATCATTCTTGCTGTGGACTTTACTCAAACGCTTGGCCGATTGGGGTATCAGGAGCTTGTTGCGTTGCTGAAGAATTGAGTCCAGTACATCTGTCTTAGCCGAGGGTTGTGGCAAACTGCGTGTGATTTCGCCCAATCTGTGATAGGCATTATCAAAGAGACGATTCGAGCTGTTCTTATTCTTATTCATGTTCTTGGGGACTGGTTCATTGCTGGGCTTTACTTTGGTAGCAGCCTTGGGGGGACCTTCCAGGATGATATTTGTAGACAAAGGCTTCTGTACCTGTTCCACCGCAGGTTGTTTGGATATCAACTGAATTACATTTTGAACCCTTAAACGTCGTTCAATTTCCGCCTCATTGATCTCGGCCAGTTCCATGTCAAAATCATCTTTTAAACAAGAATTCATGGCCAGCAGCATGCTGGTCTTGGGATCTAGCACTCCATATTGCTTTTCTATCAGAAAACTGGCTGCATCTACACTGGCGTCTTCTTTCTTGGACCTGAGATACAACTGACCAAAGCACTGATTCGTTGTTCTGTACTTGATGGTGAAGCACAATTGAAGGGCCTCTTCCAGTTTCTTGTCAAAGATACGAAGCGCCGACTTGGTCCAGCTGTTACCATTCCACGGCATAATGAAAGCCATTCCAGCCATCTCGATATCCAGCACCTTTAACTGCAGTATGTTTGGCAAGAGATATAGATCCTTAGCCAAGCAATTAATGGGAAAACCATAGTCTAGAGCCCAAACTAAATACTCATCATCATGACATTGGCGCACTATTCCACGCATTAGTTTTGGGTAATTCGAGGGTAAATACTTTATAAAGACATGCTGCTCCGGAACATACTTATTGGCTTGATTCTTGGCAACACAATGCTCTTTCAGTCTCAACTCAATTTGACGAATTACGGCCGAATTGGACTCCAACTGCCTGAGTTTGATGTACCAGAACTGCTGAGGGCTCACATAGTGGGTAATTACTATTCGATCACCTTGACTCTGCTGCGGTAATATGCCTGAAAAAGATAGAATAAAAATTCAGCATTAAACTTTGATAAACATCTAAGGGAAAATTTAGACATGTGTCTCGTTAAAAAATCTCCAACCCATGAAGGGCCGATTGCTCTGCTTCTGGGTAGATGATATGTGTAGGATTAATCTAATGAATGTTATACCGATTTATGGAACTTTTACTTTTTAAGCTTAGACGCTGTAATATACCGAAAACTTATTTTATAACTTAAATTATTAAATATTAAAAAAAAAAATTGAACATTCAGATTTTGGTATAATTTTAACAGGACTCGAAAGATGTTATATCCCTAATTCATACACACTTTTTGGTTTTATTCACTAACTTTCCGCAAAAATCGAAGGAACCTGCTGAAGAACCCATCACATTATCAAAATCGAGTCACGCATCAGAATTTTTCTTAGCTTTTGAAGCAATATTTACCTGAAACTATTTTGGAAAGGTGCAAAAACGATCAAATATACATCAATCTATTCACTTTTGAGAAAACTACTAGTTTCCCTAGGTCCCGCGAATAGGTCAGCATACCATGGTTATGTATATGGATATTTCCATGATTTAAAGCGGAATAAAAGTCTAAATAAAATATTTAAATTTGTTTCTGCTACTTTAATTTAAAGCTCTTTCGAAACACTTTAGCTAGTGGTAAAGTTGATGGTAGACCTAGTGGTGGTTCCAAGATAAAGCCAATCTAAATGCGATTCGCATGTGACCTAAAATGGAAGTGGTGTTTTTGGCTTTCAATATAAGTGCAGATCTCAGCAAAAGAAATTTTACTGTATATTAGAATCAGTTTTATTGAAACATTATAATTATTATTTTTTTACGAAATAAATCATGATATAATATCGTGACAGATTTTTCCATCTGGTATAATTCAAAGAAAAAATGTAACAATTAATTACATATTCATTCTATATCAACTTGATCTAACCTTAAAACGACCTATAGGATCTTTTTTCGAAAAATAAAAAAAACCATGCAAAATAAGTACCTAAATAAAAAAAAATGTGCTTGCTCGATTTTGTATAAATTTCATAAGAAAATCTAGAAATGGCTAATGAACAATTATAAGATTGGCTTACATAAGTCCATTTTAATTGTAGCCCTTTGAAAAATGATACAAAATTGCGTTTTTAAATACTTTTAATTTTTGGGGTTTGGTTGACCTTTCTGCTGAAATGCACATATTTATATGCTAAGCACTAAACTTGGAAAGCGACCAAAGAAATGTTATTTTAAATCAAAATATCCTGCATCCCCCCACTGCTTTCAGACACGGACAGAGTAGATATTTGATATTTAATATGTGTTAAGCCAGAGCTTGTAAAACAATCAAAACCAAAACTGAAATGGCTTTTCGAAAAGTTTAAAACAACTGTGATTTTCAAAGCGGCAAGGAAATAATATCAAAATTTGTATACTTATTAGCTTTATAGATAAAAATATGCAATTGTCAAGCGTTGGTTAATTGAACCGATTTTTTTCGTGCGAGTAAACAATCGCAATGAGTCCAGAACTTTAAATTGAAATAAAATTCGCGATGCCAGCCAACAACGACATTCAGTCATGTGGAAATTGCACCGATTTCCACGATTGCACCAGAAACTTTGCTCGCAGCAATATATATATATATATATATTTTAAGTAAGAAGAAGCAAAATGGCAAAAGATTAAATTATATGTGTGTTTTTTGTCATTTTAGCTAATTAAAGTTGCCACATGGGGAAAACGGGAATTTGCTGCGAATGCGGCACAACAGTTGCCTCTTTCAACTGTGCCAAACAAAACAAAACTGCCTAAGCCACAACTAAGGAGCGTCGAGTAGAGGTCCTTGTGCTTATTTGCCATTTGTTTGTGCTGCACTAGATCCAACTACCATACCTCCCTCTACACTTGTGGTGGTGGTTACCGAGTGGCACACCAGTTTGCTGCAGTCGAATCTGTTGTTGTATTAACACTTTTCCAGCAGCTTCAAGTCAAAGGCAACTGTAGAAGTTGGTGAATTAAATGCCAAAAACCTCAAATTGTATTGAAAGCTTTAATAAATTAGTGCAGATTGTGACTCCTCCCATTGTCAGCTGAATTTGACCAAGTATTAAGCCATGCCAGCCATTTGCAAACTCTTGTAAAAATGGAAATCGTTTGTGGTATCTAAAAAAAGTCGTATAAAAGCAAGAAAGAAAGTCGGTCAAGCTATAACATACTCTGTACCAACGAAATTATACGCTCAGCATAAATTTTGATGCTGTAGTAGAAGCTGAAAGCAGCGCTGCAAACAGCGAACAGACTTTTAATCATAACTCGTAAACCATTCATCCGATCTTCACTATTCCTTTGGCGGATCGATAAGTTATCCTGATTACTAAATATGTAGAGAAGGGACCAGACATCTAATCTTTAAAACTGTGGGAGATATGACGTCTTTTCCGAATTGCGGTGGCGGGAAAGGGCGTGGCCAAAGTTGAAAATAAACTTGTTCTGGATGCAGACATAAGAAGCATATGTCCCATACATGTCAAACCTCTATCTCTTACCATCTCTGAGATCTGTGCATTCATACGGACAGACAGACGAACAGAAGGACAAGGCTATATCGGCTCGGCTGTTGATGCTGATCAAGAATATATATACTTTATGGGGTCATAGATGCTTCCTTCTGGCTGTTATATACTTTTGCACAAACTTATAATACTCTATGTTCCTACAGTACAGAGAACAAAAATGACCAACATCTTCAGTTGATGGGTAGCACTATTAGCAGCTATTCAAGAGCAACATCAATCAAAATTCCAAAAATTAAATAATAAATGAATTATAAAGGAAGGGAATTTGGACTTACGTTGGCTTCCGTTGTTTTGGATCTTACGTGCAGACATCTTGTTCAAGTTGCAGACTTAAGTAGAGAAAACTGCAAAGAAAAATGTATTATTCACATGAATCAAATTTAATTTTATCCAATTTCAAGTTCCTACCAATGTTGATGTTTAGCCGGCCGACATCGAGCCGGCTAAACATCAACATTCTTAGAATTAGATGTCAACATTCTAAGAATTAGAAAGGTCGCCGACCAACGAAGGTTCCTACCAGTTCGTAAAGGAATTTTTGACTAGTCATGACAGGACAACATATTTTATTTTGTAATGTCAAAAGAAGTGTCACTTTTTTACAATTTGCCAAATCATTTTAGTGTTGGGTAGTACCATGATTATGATGTATTAATAATAACAGTAAATGATGATTTGATTATATTTTTAATATTTTTTTTTTCCTATAAGTTAGTTGTGGAAATCCCATAAATTTATTTTGAGTTTTAAATTGGTTTTAAACCAGTTGGACTGTAGAGTTGTTGAACTGAGGAAATTTGTATTTGTTAGGATGTGGAATTGTTAAATTTAGGAATAGTAAATTTTTTGGTCAACATATCAGTAGAATTGCCTTGCTTAATTCTTCTCGTTTTCGACTTGTACAACATTTACAATTCCCTCCTCAATTTAACAACTCCACAACTGGGGCTGGCGAATACCCTAAATGTGACTTCATATAATCTTTGTAATGACCAATGGACATTTTTCGAATTTTTCAACACTGGCAAACACACACACACAGACCACAAAAACCGGGTACATCAAAGCTTGGCAAATACAAACAATTCTTGAAAAACTTTGCTGTGTCAGCGTGTTCTAAGCATAAACAAAACTGAAATACAATTTGAAACTGATAAGCGATGCTTATATGTACCATTCACATTTAAGAATCTTACTTTTGTACACAGTCTCAACAACCAAACACTGCAGCAGGCCACGTTTATTCGCAATTTTTAACGCGAGTTGATAGTGTTGAACATGTAAGAATATACCATTTAATTTGTAACTTTTAACGTTTTTTAAAGATTATTTAAGAAATTCAGTCTCGGCCATTCTTTGAAAACACACAAATACTGGGCTACAATTTGGAGATAACTAATTTAATATGCATCGAGTTATCAAATGAAATTTAAATTAAGTTGCCGAGTGGATGTTGCCGAGTGGATGTTGCCGAGTGGATGTTGCCGAGTGGATTTTGCCGAGTGGATGTTGCCGAGTGGATGTTGCCGCGGATGTTGCGCGACGTATTCAATGTCCAGCCAGGCATACCAACTGAAGACCAAAATTGAATTAGCTCAGTCGATACCCAAATCCAGCTACAAACAAACACTCTGACAATCTGACTTCGACTAGACTGAGAAATCAGGCAGCTCGGCTCGGTTTTCGTTTCTTGCCGTTCTCTCTTCAAAACACTCACACATTTATGGGCTATGTGTGTGTTTGTGTCGTTTGGATACACACACATGGGAAGTACTTTTGAGTTTAATTTGAAAGGAGTTTCAAATTTCTTTTTGAATATTTGAAGTGAATATGTTGTACATATGTAAGAATGTATGCAGATTCATATTAAATGTATTTAATTTACTCAAACTATTCTGAAATTACATTTCTAATTATTTTAGAAAAATTTTAGTGGATTAAATATTTAGATTATGCATTTGAAATTCTGTGCGAAGGTGGCTTGACAAGTCAATAACAGTTTAATATTTTTTGTGTTTTACATAATTTAAGCAGCTAGGGCTTCATCTGCAGAATTCGCTTAATAGAATTCGCACTGACAGCAGTGATGCCAACTCGGTTTTATTGTCATCGATACTGGCTACTTTTTTTTAGCGGGAGTTCTGACTTTTTTATATATTATTTGCCCCTTTCAGCTTATTTGGTTCTTTTTTGATTGGATGACTCTCATAGCTCCCATAGGAACAATCGCAATTTTTTTAAGCAATTTATAACCAACATTTCGGCGACAAATGGACATTAATAATATTATTTTGTTGAATCCTTCGATTAATTCCCAGATTTAACAATTTTTTAAGGAAATACCTTTAGTATATAAATTTTGGATTATCAAGTTCAGAGATAACGCCCCATTTTTGAGTGGAGCTACTGGAGATCCAGCTGTAGCAGTTTTACAAATGATAGTTTTTCCAAATACAACATTTCAAAATATAGTTTAAAATTACCTTCAGAGGTGTAAAACTTTATGATCTAAAAACTCTAAGGGCCTTGTCGGGAAAATTCTTGAAAACTATATTTTTCAGGCCAATTAATTGCTGGTATCCCCTTAGGAAATTGCTTACAAATCAGTCAACATCAATCATGAACTTATAAACAATGCTGCAAAATTCTAAAATTTGGCTATTTCTAGTGTTTTCCTGTGTTAAAACACATTCTTGACATAATATCTAGGTACTTGCCTAACCATCCTAGCGCATGCCTGTGAAGAGTTTTGGTTTAGCTGAGTACTAAGGCTTACAATTCTCTCCTGAGGGGTTATGATTACTTAATTCCTGTTTACATGCACTTTAAAATTGACACGAAAACCTTTGCTAAAACACAATTTCTTTTAAAAACAATATTAGAAGATCGTCATGAGACCCGAAATGAAGCACTACCTCGAAAGTTCTTTAGATAAAAGAGTGCGAGAAATATTCTATCTAATCATGATGGAGAATGCAATAACAAATATTCAAAATAAAGATACTTTTTGTAAAAATTAAAGTGAAAAATTTTGCGACTAATAATTTAAGAGTGCAAAAAAGTAAGCTCGAAAAGTCATGCTTTGCACTGGGGCCTTGAATCTACATATTCCTAAAAGTGTTATATCTACTTGATTTGAAATTATTCTCTGAGTGCATATATGCGTTACAACACATTATCCAACTAAATTTCGCATTGCAATCCAAACGCCCTCCCTAATACTTTTTCGTAGCGTTATGCCTGCTAATTGCAAAACAAAGTGTTAACAATTTATTTGCTAAGCTACTTTTGAGAGCAAAAAACTGGAAATTTAACCCCTTTTTCAGATAGAAACTTTCCCTTTTTGGATTTTGTTTTCCATTGAGGGTCAGTCAGCAGCCTCCTTCTATAAAAACATTTGCCGGGTCGTTGTCGTCGCATTCGTCTGTCCCTCGGCCACTTGTGTGTGTGTGTTCTTACTCCTTTTTTTTATTTGATTGTTTCATATTTATGAGGATTATGGTTTAGTGTACCAAGTGGGTTGAACGTGTGGCAATTTATTTTGCGGTTAAGGGCGCTTCTCTGCCTTTCAGATGGATGCTTGGGGTTAAGTGAAAGTTTTATTTCAGACCGGGCATTTCTCATTGTTTGCGAAATTGTGAAAGGCAATGGTTTGGTTTTTTTTTTTTGTTATTTTGGCATAGGAGATGATCACACGCTCTAGATAAGCAGGCATCGCGTTGTCTGGAACAGTTTAGGGTTAACCACTCAAGAACTCAATGATTTGGCAAGGGCAATTGAATTGTAACATTTGCTTTCAAATGCATTTGTATTGTGAGTATTAAGACAGTTTGCCTTTTTGCCCACTTTCAAGCCGAATCAGGCCACAGGGGGTTGGGGGTTGGGGGGTGGGGGTTGGTTTTGGCTTGGCTTGGCACACATTTATGTTTATTTTGCAAATCTGTAGCCTAAATGAAATGATTCCAAATGCGGTTATACGCGCTTATGAACAAATTGGTTTTTTTGGCAAAGTTGCAGAATGCTCTAAAATAATATTTTTTCGCAATTTATAGTTTAAATACTAAATCTGGGATAGAGAAAATTAAATGGGTTGTGGAGTGAAGGATTGTCTACGAAAAACAAGGAAGCAAATACGGTTCGGGAATTAAGACTGGTTCGGTTCATTGTGGTTTTAAGCCCAAAGGTTTTGGTTTATAAAACGGGAAAATCACACTGTTCGATATGCAACTACCAAGGAAAGAAGTCGGAATGTTTAGAAGAGACAACATTTGCAATTAACGGACAAAATCAGAGAACCACCGCAACACCACAGTTTTCTGTTTTTAAAATTAGCTGTTCAAAATTCAACAACAATTGAACAATGCAAGCCTTTTCATATCGATTTGCCAAATTACAATTAAATGAAGAAATAAATCGAAGCTTTATCTTTTGCGGTTTCAATTCCGCATTTTTAAACAGACACTGGTTCGGTTTCGAGCATAAGCGGTTGGGTTAAGAGCCGGTTTGCAAGCCTGCTACTAGTTAAGAACCTTGTTCCAGGGGCAATTATTCAACAACGTTCCAGAAATGTAGGCTTGAAGTGCTTATAAATGAGGAATGCCGCTTTGGCTCAAATTCTTTATCTGAAAGTGAGGACTTTGTCGATTCATGTAAGTATTTGAATTCAAATATTTTCTAGATTATAGTAAATATTTTCCTAATTTCAAAAAGTCGTAGTCTTATTTTTAGAAATAATTTTTCTAAAATATGTGGCGAATCGCCTTTGATCCCTTTTTTAAGGCGAATTTCGAAATTTTAGGGCGATTTTGGCTGTTTTTTTTTTTTGAGTGTATAAACCAATTTTTTTATTCGGTTTTCGAGTTAAGCATTCCAAACTACCACAGCAGACGTCGGCCGCTACGTTACAGTATATGGAAGTGGGGTTTATTTGCTTTCGCAGAAATGCAAACTCTGTAAAATGCGTGCGGAAAATCTTTTTTTTCGTTTTACATTTGATAAAAATTATTTGAAAAGAAAATTAGGTAATTTTATGGGTTTTTACAAGCTTAAGTACTTTTGGGAATCATATTATGGTCAGATATTTCTTGAACTTTAAGTTTAAATACATGCTTGTTAAACAAGGGACTTAGGTTTGGGACTTCTTAAAGATAGTGTTCTTTCCAAAATCAATAGTATAGGCCGAAAGTATTTTTAAAAAAAGAGCGAGTATTTCGCTATTGAATAACCTTCTCAAATGAATTATTTATTTGTTCTAAACTTAATTTTATTTGGAACTAGTTCAATGAATCAAAATTAGTACTAAACAAACGATTTCTAAATTTACGCAATTAGCTTACAGCAAATATATTCATTAGCAAAATTAACAATCAGCTTTATTAAATTTATTAAACTATATGTGTATAAATAAATATTATTGAAAATTCATAATTACAATTACAATTGACTCAGGAGAGTGTAAATGTTTCTTTTTTTATTATATCAAAGTCCAATATCACATTAAATATGTTTCATGTGTAAGTGCTAAAAATAAAAAAAAATTATTTATTCAGACGAACCAGTGCCATTCACAGCAAATCGCGGAACCTGACCAGTTCACGTTTGCCAACACTAAGCCAACAAGATGGCGCCTGTGTATCGCTTCACAACACTTCGACAGCGCATCACACATACAAAAAGAAGAAAAATATTATAAGCAAGCGTTGCGGGCGAACGAAAATTGAGAGAAAATTAAATTAAACGCCGACCGACCTCAGTAATCCAAGCAAACAAACTCCCCTTAGTTCGTGTGTGCCCGTCTCTCAAAAACAGCAGCAAAATAACCAAGTTTACTATACGACTTGATAGCATAATGTCGAAAAATAAAAAATTGTCGCTATCGGGCGGCGACACGACAGAGAAATTTATCTACAAACCCAAGGATTTGATATGGTAAGCGCGAGGGCCGCTAAGTGTGTAGTGTTTTCTAATCAAGAAGCAGCAGCCACACCAACAACAAAACCCAATACAAATGCAATTTGGATATTTACCCCCCCACCAGAAAAGACCAGCAAAGGCAAATGAAAACACATAACCTCAATTGCCGCTCCAAATAAATGTACAAAAAAGTGAACTGTGCTTAAAAAAACAATTAGCGCATAGCTGGCAAGCAGCATAAAACACGAAATCTAGGTCTTTTCTTTGATTAACAATTGAGATGAGTTTGAGTTGATGTTGCTACTGCCCGCTGCGCCGTCGACGTCGCTGCGTTGGCGCTTTTTTCGCGCGCGCGCGCTCTTTTTTCACAATAGCCCCCAAATTGCATTTGTGTTGGCTGAATAATAGAAAATATAAATAGTTGTTAAATAAATTTTCTATTTTAATTGCAGGGCCAAAATGAAGGGCTTCACACCGTGGCCAGGCATGGTAAGATCTAAAGCGGGAAATTTCTATGCTGTGTCGACGCCGCGGTCGACGTCTCTGCTGTGTTTGTCTTCGACTGTACTTTTTTATGCAGCGCTGTTGCTGTTGTTGTTGTTGTCGCTGTCGCTATCGACGTCATAACGCACTTGCCCACACGCTTTGTTAGTTACTCAATTTGAGTTTTGGTTGCTATCATCATGTGGATAGGGCCTGGTGTGTAGGCCTTTAGTGTTTAAATATGTACAGTGTGGTCATAGCCGGCTTTACAGCAGCAGCGCGTAGAAGTACCAAAATTATCAAATTTAAACCAGAAGCGGCAGTGTTTTGCTCTAGGTAGAACAACAACTTGTATTGAAATGTTAAGAAATATGATTTTGGAGTGAAGCCAGATACAGCTCTTAGTACCATTTAAAGTGCCCTGAATTTAACAAATCGCTGAATGCTTCTTTAGTGGAAGATTGTGAAAAGAAGCAGTTTTGATTCATTTTCATTTATAAATATTTTGCTCTTTGGGCAGGCATAAAAAAAACCCGACTGAGCAGGCGAGAGAATCCGGACAGATTCGTTTATAAATTCAATTTATTTCCCCTTGAATTTTCCGCCAACCAAGCAAGCTATGAAGTTCGCTTCATCGTTTAGTCGTCCTGACTAAGTTGTCAAAATCATATCTGTACAAACGTCTAATGGCCCAATTTGTACCAAAGGGCGTGCTATACACGCTTTAAATATATTTCTCAAAATTTTTCTGGCTGCCACTCCTAAAAGCACTTCTACAACATGGTTTGATGGAAGTAGCCACTCCGATATGTTAAGTCTAGTCGATAAATGGCAATCTAAAAGATTGACCATAACAAAAAACCCACTTCTGACTTCAGATTTGCTGTAGTTTTTTTAAATCTTAAACGGGATTAATGAAACTCATGTTTGATCCAAACTTTTCATTTGTGTTTTAAAAACTTTTCTTACCCGAAAACCTTTTGATGTGTACCCATGGGGTTTCACTGGGCAGACAAGATAGTTTTGAAGTGTTGAAGACATTCGCTGTAGTAATAGTAGTGAAACAAAAATCACTTGCTTCTTCAGAAATTGTTCATTTTTTAACTTGTTATTTAAAATTTGTGAGAAACTTAAGCCTTAGAACAACTTTCTCTTCCTAAAAAACAAAAATCAATTCTGTATTTGGATTTTTAGCTTCAGATTTCTTCAAAAATCGTTAAATGGAAGAGAAAATGTTTCTTTATCAGCATCCGTTTTCGTTATCTTAATCTGTAAATGTAGAAGTAATGTGTATATGATACATTTGTTTGGCCATAGAAAGGCAATGTAAGTAAAAAGTCCATTCACATAAAAATAGCAGAAATGAACTCTACATAGCATAAATAGACTGATTCTTCATTTCAAAAGTAAATAGAAGTATTAGTAATACGATAATTCAAATCTCTAGTAGCTTTATGTTTACTATATTCCACCAGTCTATTTTTATTTGCAGGCAGATTAAGATTATGTTTTAGGTGCAGTCATGTGTAGCACAAGTTATCGATCCCACAAGTTAGAGATAAGCGATAATCGAGTTAAAGCAATAATTTCCGAGCTCCGGTTTGTGGGCTTGAACCAAAATTTGACAAGGTTAAGATTAGGTAATTTGCGTTTCGAGGTTGGTTTCCACCTTGGTTCTGGCCTTGTTAAAGGAACATTTTATTCCTGACATTAGGTCATAGTTTTTGTGGAAAAGAAGTGAAATTTAGCTTCGGAACAGGATCAGCCCTTATTTGTAAAGAGGTTCGGTTTACGGTCAAATATAAGACCAGAATTCTGCGTTCAAAACTGGTTTGAAGACCATTAAAGCCTCGCTTTAATGTCTGTTTTAATTGCTATCTATCTTATAAGGCTTTTGAAAGACTTATGACGACTCAACTGAAACATTCTTGTAGTTTCATTATTTCACACTTTCAACATGGATTTGTAAAGCGTCGATCTACTATCACTACCATTACCGTTTAGAATTCGCATCTTAATTCAGCAAACCAACATCGAAGCGCTCCAAATTATGTGGCAGGAAAGAGACGAGCTTAAGAGCTCGGGGCACATTCAGTGCTCTCTAAGCAGGGGCTCATAATAGGCACTTTAGTCTCAGTAATTTCGGATCTCAACTCACGAAACCAGATTAGCGCTCTTTTAGCAATTTAATCTGCACTCCATAGTGCGCCTGAAAGCTACCTTCAGCAAGCGATTCAGTAGCCCTCCAGTTACTAGAAAAGTAGCGTTTATTTGTGTTTTTGGATGAGATTTAAAGATAAGCTTTAGGTTGAGGATAAAATCACTCATATCTGTTTCAGAAAGAGCCAGAATTTACTTAAAACACTTCCACATTGAGTGCAACCGTTTCGATAGAATAAAACGCTTATTCCCGACTCTATTCTGACCACATTATGAAGGTGAATGCTTATCAAAAAGTGGCAGAAAACGTACATATTGCTTGCTGGGTAGTGATCAAAAGGGTTTTTATGTAAGTGGCAAGCTATCTTAATTTATATAGATTCTAGTAAGGCTTTTGATTCTGTTGATGTGAGTTTAACTAGATGTCCAACTCACCTTCTTAGCTGGATCTCTGATTATCTAAGTACAAGATACCAAAACGTTAAATTTCGTTATTCTAATTCTAAGTGCACCTAGTACACTTCTGGTTTTTACACTGAAAGATCTTTTCTTTATTCTTCGGCGTTTTTACGTGGACTGACTGACTGACCATTCAAAATATATCCATCTCCATAAAATCTTGATTTCATTATTTCGCTACAGATAGTGGAACCGCCACTGGACCTGCTTAGTCAGCAGCATCGTGCCAATACCAAATGTGTCTTCTTCTTTGGTTCGCGCAACTTGTAAGTACATTTTGATTGTGGGTTTTCCAAACTTTTTTCTTACCATATAACAATTTTAGTGCCTGGATTGAGGAGAACAATATCAAACCATTCGAGGGTCCCTGGAAGGAGGAGTTAGCCAAAGTAAGCAAACCGGCGGCGTTTAGGCACGCCATGGCCGATATTGATAAATATATTGACGATCCGGCCGAAGTTGATGAGCAAATTAACGAGAGCTGTGGCGTGGCAAATCATGCCACCGAGGCGGATTTTGATAAAATACGCGACGGCCTGGACAGCGATGAGAATGCCACCGAAGGGGCGACGGCAGCGGTTGACGGCAATAATGGTGTTCCCCATGTCGTTGGCAGTCCCGATGAATCGGATGTTATAGAAAATAATGCTGATTCTTCGGCCTCACCCATTGCTGCTGCTGTCACGACGCCGGCGACAACAAAGGCTCAAGCGAAACGCACACCCAAGGCTAAGGCTAGTGCTGCCGTCAACGTGACCAAGTCCGCTAAGGCGGCTGCCACAAAATCAGCACAGAAACGGCGTATATCTGCACAACAGACGTCTAGTGGAGCGGCAGCTGCCGGCGGCGGTGGAGGAACCAGCGCTAAGCGGCCCAGACGTGCAGTATCTGGGGAAACGAATGTGGCTTTGGACTTTGATGGCGCTAGCACGTCTTCGCCCACTGCAAGGCGACGTATGGAGGCAGATGCTTTATCCGCTTCGCTCTCAAAACGAACACCAAATGCAATTGCCTTGCTTGATCGTCCAGTGGTCACGCGACCCGAGACTCAGACCATCGATATGAATTCACGCTCCAATACATTGGCCGATCGTGAAATTGAACCCTCAGATCAGACATTTGGTTTCTTGGGACTTGGAATGATGGGTTCGACCATAGTTAAGGATTTAATATACACGGGACACAAGGTGGTGGTCTGGAACCGCACCATTGATAAAGTAAGTTAATACATAGACAAAAACAAAGGGAATTCTCTAACAAATTCTTTTATATTTTCCACCCAAAGTGTCAGCCGTTTGTTGAGGCCGGAGCTGATGTTAAGGATACGCCTATGGATGTGGTAGAAGCGGCCGACATTATCTTTTGCTGTGTATCAGACCCCAAAGGTGCCAAAGATGTAAGTTTGAAACCAAACACACACAGTTAAGGGAATGTCTCTAAGGTAGTTGGGTGCTTAGAGTGCAGGCAGGAGGAGTTAAATAGAAGAAGCAACAGGGAGAAATTCATTTGGAGATGGTGAAATCATTCATCAATATCTAGGAGTCTGTTTCCATTACAATTCAACTTTTACTAGGGGGAAAAACTGAAAGATGCCAAACTAATTTATTTTTTAAATGCCGCAGTGAGGGCTATTATGTGTTAGGGCTCACAAGTATGGACAAGGAAGTAGCTATATCTTTATACAGCTTAAAACATGGTGGAAAGAAGGGAACCTAGGAAAATATTTCAAAACTTCAGCTAGAAATATCAAATTTAAAATGGGGATAGAAGGTAGAAATCTGTTAAGGAATCCCACAGAAGCTCAGCGATTTATCAATAGGCAGCTCCATATCGATCGATGAGTTTTCCTTTGAAGGAATATGAAATGTTTGTTCTTATGAGGGGGAAATTGCAAATGTCATTCATTTTATCGGAACTTGTTGATCTCTTCTGTGGAATATTTAGCATTCTTAACAGCGCGGGCTATACTAAGCTACAGAGTAATGTGATTAGATCCTTAACGTAGAGAATATGAACCTTAATTGGATATTTCAAACCCAAAGACAGCTGTAATAGTCTATGTTTCAAAGGTGCAGGTCGATGGGTAGCTTAGTTAAAAATTTTGTTATATAGGTGAAAGCTGTCTTTGAATTCTAGTCCCAAAATGTTCACTCATCTAATTCTCTTTGTTTCACATTTCAGCTTGTTTTTGGCAACTGCGGTGTCTTACAGCTTAAGGATTTACGCAATAAGGCGTATGTAGAAATGTCTACCATTGATCCAGAGACCTCCATGGATATTGGAGAGGGCATCAAGCAATGTAATGGCCGTTATCTGGAGGCGCAATTGCATGGAACGCGCCAGGAGGCCGCCGATGGTATGCTCATCATTCTGGCCGGTGGTGATCGCACAGTGTTTGAAGAGTGTCATTCCTGCTTCAAGACTATAGCTAAAAACACTTTCTTCCTGGGCAGTAAGTTGAGAATTAAAAAATGGGTTTTGGGGTATTATTAAATTGATGCATTGTTTTTATCTAGCAGATGTCGGCAATGCCTGTAAAGTGAACCTCATTTTACAAACCATATTGGGTGTCAGTTTAGTTGGTCTGGCAGAGGCGTTAGCATTGGGTATGTATTTTAATTGTGTTTATAAAAAAATAAGCCCATAGTTTTACAGCGAATTCTTTTTCATGTTTATTCTGCAGCTGATCGTTTCTCCATTTCGCTAAACGATATCATAGATATATTTGATTTGACTTCTATGAAATCACCACTCCTGCTGGCTAAGGGCAAGGGTAAGTTATGGCATTCTATTTACAAGATATGCGGAATGAAATTAAATACATTTTCCCCATCGAACGTACGAAATTCGAATATTTTTTTTTGTAATTTTAAAGTAATTTGAGTTAAGGAAAGAGTGCAAAACAATTGATAGAAAACCTTAATCCCGAAAAATGGCAACTAAAAGCCATATTAAGAGCTGGCAAAATGTTATCCAAATCCGTGCAGTCATTTCTGGGTGATTGCATGGCTTACACACTATTTCATTTCACATTCCTTACTCTTCAATATCAAAATCATCTCTCATTATGCTTAACTAATATCTTACATTTATCAACATTTCAGAAATGGCCAAGGGCGACTTCAATCCGCAACAACCTTTGAGTCACATGCAACGCGATTTGCGACTGGTTTTAAATATGGCTGAGAACTTGGATCAATCGATGCCAGTGACAAGCATTACCAACGAGGTGTTCAAGCATACCAAACGTTTGGGCTACAGTGAGCACGATTCGAGTGCTGTATTCGTAAGATCCAGATTTTAACATTTAGTTAACACGACTACCATTTAAACTATATTTTATCATTTAGTTTAAAACGTACACAAACACACACTCACACACACACACACACACACACAGACACTGACACCCGCACTGACAGAGACGTTAAACACTGTGAGGCACAGAAATGTCGGCAGCAATTTGGGTTTTGATTTGGTACATCGAATCCCAAGATGATTAGTGTGGACCAACAAATTTGATAAAAAATATCGGTCATTGAAAGTGGTTTCTATGCTCTCCTCTGGTCCCCTCCGGGTGGAGCATAAAAACCTAAGCCCATTTGTTGACATTTCTGTGCTTTGTTGTGTTTTCGATGTCATCCTAACCACTCATGTTCTCCCACCATCCTCCTCCCACTAATTTCCTCCCCCCCGGCACACAAAACTAGAGTTACTGCTATGCAGATCAAAGTCTAAAGCAAGACTGCGAACCGATTACCATAGTGGCGCGCCTGTCATCCGACAATCCTGGCTTGTTGCCACCTCGCTTGGGTTCGCCGAGGCGCCAACGCTATGCGAGCATCTGAAGCGGCGGGCCACAGACGCGACCAAGTAGAGGCATCAAGAGAGGAGAAGTGCAGGCGGACCGCTTTCATAAATTTGTGCATTATATATAATTTCGATGTTGATAACAATTCATATATTATTGTTTTGACTTCCTTGGAACACGCGTGTTGCGGTGCGCCGTTGTGCAGCGAGTGCAGCGGTGTCCACCCACAGAGAGAAATGTTCATGTATGTATATGTATGTAAATGTGGCTTCCCCAAGATAATCATAAAATTATACTAAAAATGCATACATATTTTGTAACTGTAAAGAATGCGAATAAATTGTACAAAGCACGTGTAGTAAGCAGCAATTACATTTCATTCAGGCAACATTTTCCAATACAAATATTTAAGATCCAATTAACTTTTATTTATACAGGCGTTGACTAATCCCCCCTTTTTGTAGTAGTTTTTTACGAGTGCGCGGCGCTAGCAACACACATTTTATATTAAATTTTTTTGAAATCATAAACACACATACATAACATTTTACCCAATTAAACGATGCACTTTACACAAAACAAAACAAAACAAAAACAAAAAACAATTATAAGGCGGCAATGGCAGTTTAGTTTTCTATGTATATCTACAATCATTAACTAAATCACGGCACAGTTCGCAATAAATCGACGGAACAACAACAAAATCAACAAACAAAGTAGCCTAAACTTTTAGCGCCTGCATGGGCGAGAGTCTTTAATTGATAATAATAAGAATATATATATAAATAAATGAATATATTTTACTTATTATTTAGTCTGTATTTTGTTGTAAAACAAAGAATAATAAACAAAAAATTAATTTTAATTATAACACATATATATAACACAATGCAAATGATTGTAAATAGTGGTGTGTGTGTGAATTGTGAGAGAGAGCTGGACTGGAGCTGATCTCATAACTACTTACAAAATCCTAACGAAAAATATTTAATAACTTAACTATCTCATTGAGCTGCCTTTACACTTGTCATATATCTCCAACGAGTGCATCTAAAGATTGTGAAATGGCCAAGCAGATCCTCATCCGTTGGCGCAAGGTCTGAAGAGTACGGTGGGTGTTGAACTTTCCATTCGCGATTTTGGGAATTCGGATATGACGAACTGTGCAACATGCATGCAAGAGGACTTGGCCTTTTCGATTGGGTTTCTTCAGTTGTGTACTCCAGGTTAATGCTCTTTTTTGAAAAATTATGAATTTAAAATCTTAAGTACATAAAATCAAGCTATAACTGAATCCTTGATTAAGGCGGATATTAAGTGTTCTCCTACCTTATTTACTTTTAAAGTTACATTTCTTTCCTCAATCCCATCCACATAAATTCGTTTGTTAAGCTTATAAAAACACATTTAATTTATTTGTATAGTGTTTTAAGGCCGCGATCTCTATATTTTTAACATGGCTTTTATTATAAGTCAATTCGCAACTCAATAGATCTGCTTATTGTAAAGTTTCATTTCACATCTGCTACATAGCTGCCATGTGTCGGATAAACATAGATTTTGCTCTGTTCTTTGTAGGTTTCTATGACAGTTAGTTCAATGTAAAAGATAAGAAATCGGCGCATAGACATATAATATATGTAGGAGGGTGTTCCACAAATCTCTAGAGACATCATAAATATTTTGCTGCTTGCCAAAGCTATTTATAACTTTTAGACTTAGCATCTGGTATTTCCCTATTCAAATCTATTCAAAGGGGAGCTATTGGATCTATATGGTTAATTTTTCGATATCGGAACCAATCCTTACCTTTCTTTAAATTGTGTTTTGGGCATTGTCTTGCTGAAAAAACAACCAAGGGCATGTCCTTCTTCAAATTTGTTTACCACATCCACCATACCCCCTATCTAAGCTAGAGGTACAACACAATTACACTACAATTATCCCCACAGCATCAGTCTAAGATCTCCATGCCGGGGGTGCCCGCAGACTATACGCATCGGCCGCATTTGTGGTTTTTAATGCACGGTCAATGCCATGTTCATACGGTTCAAACCCCGTTAATTCTGGGAAACAAATCAATTTTAATCTAGTTACTTCATTAATTTGATTCCAGAAATAGTTCAATTTCATTAAGGTCACTAAAGAAAGTAATTCTTAAGCAATTCTAAATTATTGGATACGAAAGTTGAGTGTACGAAATGGATTTTCCTTTGATTCGTTCCTCCTAATTGAGTGTCGAAGCTATTTTTACATATAAAGTTTTATACAAGTTAAGACCTCGCCTAGGAATTGACTTTAGTCCTATAGATTCTTGAGGAAATATTCATAGAATTTACATTAGATTATGTTTCTGCTATACGCTTTGTTTATTTCTTTTTATTCGAACCATTTGATCCTCCCTAATATATACAAGCCTATATATTCTTGATCTGCATTAATAGCCGAGTCTGTATGGTACTAACAGATCTCAGAGATGGTAAGAGATAGATGTTCGACATGGAAAAACTTCTTATACTTGCAGGCCGATCCCACAAACTGGATAGATGGTTCTTACCCTCTACGCATATTTATTAATCATCATTATTTATCGATGCGCCAAGGAAACGATAAAGAAATGATCAACGCTGGTCGAGTTATAAGGAAAACAAGCAACTCTGCTGGGCAGCATCGACCGTAACGGCTATGGGCAGCACTTAACACACCTCAACACAAGCTTTGTGAGGCGCAGAGTATATTAAAGACGGGCTCGAGCGACTTAACTGTTTCTTTATGGCTGCTTCACAACTCAGCGGTCATGTTGTTTCCGGCCCTGGGGTTCAATAATCAGTTGAGCCACCCCCCTAGTTATTTTTGGATTCCCAATCCATTCCCATTTCACATGTCAGCATTGCTTTAACTTTCAACAGCTTTAGCTCTCGGTAAAACTGCTAGTAAATTCATGTGGCTTCCTGGTGTCACGCTTACGTTGCTGTTTTTAACGCGGCATCTTGATGCGTATTATCCCACTGTCCTGCAAGATGCAGAAATACAAGTCCACTCCAATTTATCTATCCCGTATGGAAAGTCGGTCCCGGTCGTTATTACCATGAGATTTATTCCATATCGAATGGAGAGTCCAATTGTAATACGCCTCAGTACACCCACTTACTTGTTGGCCTTTTGGGAGGTTTCCACGGAGTCGGGGGACGAAGCGCAACCCACCTTTGTAAAAACGAATCAAATCGGTCAAGTTCTGAATTATTATAAAATCAAATCAAGCAGCTTTGTATCATACCGCTGGGGCTACTTTGCTGTGGTGAATGCGGTATTCTGGAGCAGAGACGAGAAGTTTATGACATTGCACGCCTACATGCCCGAAAAGACCTGGATTAATGAGGTAGTGTTAAACGCTAGAATTGAGGTGAAAGTGACGGGGTGTGCGATACAATTGGCCATGCAGAAGTGCTCGAATCCGGAGAAACCTCTTCAGATTTGCATCAAACGCGGTGTAATTGTACGAGCGAGGATCGTCGAATCGTGCAATAAAACAATCCGTTCGAAGTTCCATTGGCGACTTACGGACGCGCTGGGATATGGTAAGTTATCGTTTACATTGAAATGCGACGAATAGTCATTTGATCCTTCCACAGTTCAGTATTCGCAATACACCACCGACCACGCCATCATAACGCTGAAACGGTTCACCTTGGAACACCACACCACGTACCAATTATTGATGAACTTTTTGCTCATAGTTGTGAGTGGGCGATATAAAAATGAGAAATTTGCTGCACGCTGCTATCTGAAGGTTATAAAGGGCCAAGTGGAGGCCGTCATTGGTGGTGGATCGAAAAGGGAAGCTCAGTATAGCACCACTTTATGGATGAATGGTTCCATGGTACAACTCAAGAACTTAAACTGCGACATTCATATTAATTAAACACTTTTATTTCCTTAGAGTCGCGATTATTCCAAACGAAAAGCGGTAAGGCAATTTGCCACATATAATTGGAATTGTGAATCAAAGGATGACTCTAGAAATCCATACTGCGTTGCGAATATATCAAAGAGTGAGTAAATTCATGTTTGGGTTGCGTTCAATGCAGAATTTCGGAACGAATCAGTCAGTTTGCACTAAAAGAAAAACTGACAAAATGTTCCAAGAAGTCAGCTGATTGAATGTACTAATGCTCTATTGCTATGGCTTATCCAAATGAGAAATATTCGTACTATTATGCCATATACATGTTCCATATTAAGATTGGTCAATTGTCAATCTACAATGATGCTTATGGATTATCTTCGAAACGTGGAATCAAGGAAAAACCAAGGCTTCTATTTCTGTCGTTTTTATTGACTTTTTAAAAATGTTTCTATAGTTGTGCATAGATATTTTGAGCATGATTTATACAGGATGATAATAACAGAAGAGCAGGTTAAGGTTCAGTATATGTTCTCACCTCCAATCAAACCGAACCAGAGCTTCTCTTTATACCACACCTGCTGCTACACTATCTTCAACATGTTCCCTTTTTCTTTGGCAGACGCTGTGTTCTACATCAAGCCATATTCCTTCAAAAGCGGACATCGGTATTCTTTTCGCCTCAAGGTGGCTGACGATAACGATCCGCGACGCATATCCCAAAAGACGCAGGTCGTTCAAATGGTGGACAAGAACATGATCTTTGTCATGATCGAGTGTGTCAGAAACTGTGAATTGGATCTGTACAGTCCGGACTCCAAGGTGTTTCTAACTGGCTTTTGTACTCACTGCGATAGCAGGTTTCTGACCTATCAGTGGTATGTAAGTGGTCAGCTTACCCTGACCACCAAGGATTTGAGCATGTACATACGCACAGTTTTGGACACGTGCGAGGTGAAGCTGGTGATCACCGGAAAAGATGGCCGCTCTGGGACGGGTTCAAAGTATTTGACCAAAAATGTAGGCCCAAGCATGGGCGCTTGCACAGTACAGCCGGCTGAGGGCCAGGAGGCACTGACACCGTTCACTCCATGCTGCACAAATTTCCTGACCGCAAACACACCCATCGAGTACTTTTACTATGCCGGACGTGTGCTGCTCGATTACTGCCTTGACTGCTCATGCCGGATTCACCTGCCGGCGACAGATTGGATCCAGGTGCTGGTGTGCGACAGTTTCCAAGCATGTCGCACCACTGGGATAAGTGTGAATGTGCATCCAATGCTAAATGTGCCCACTACGCCGCCAAGTGCTGTCTGGGATTTCATGCTGAGTCCTCTCAATGTACTGGGCATGGTCGAAAAAGGTTTCTATATGTACTTCTTGCAGACCATACAGTCTGTGGCGACACGTCTGAATTCACCCGAGGCCGGTGTCCAGCTAATGCACGCCTTTGACAACTATACCCTACAGTCACGTTCGACGCTGGGCAAGTTCGCCAACCTCACCTTGACCTTCGCCCAGCTGTTGAAACCCATCGGCTTCAGGGACCAGGAACTGCTGACCAACGTGCTGACCCAGCTGAATAACAATTTTCAGCGTTTGTACGACAATGATATGACCTATCTCCTGATCACTCTGCCCTTCATCAATGTCACCCAGTCCTGCGTAACCGTGTACGACATGATGGACCGCCTGTCCAACCAGCTACCACTTCCGCCGCAGTCCATCTACGACCAGTACAGTACTGCAATCCAGAGGGGCAAATTGGAACAACCCATGATAGACAAGCTGGCTGCAAAAATCAATCTAATAGAGAATCCGGAAATAAGATACCGGTGTCAAGTCTGGCTGAACTCTATGTGGCAGACAGAGCGACTGTTTCGCTTCCTGGGTTATGCACGGGAGCAAGGTCTGCAGCCGGATCCCAATGGAGATATTATCACCGAGGGCGTGGCTCTGGAACTGCAATGTTTCACCATCGAGCCGGGTCGCACCTACACGATTGAGACTAGCGACAGTATGCACATTGTGGAAATCTCGCCCGAGTTGCTGCAGGAGGTCAAGGATTTTAAGAATGATTACATTTGTGTCAGGGTTATCTCAACCATACGCGAGCTGAACTGGTGGTATCCGGAAGAGAAGCAGCCAAGCACAGTATTGCTGTCGGTGCGTATCTTTCACGACGAGGCTGATTTGCAGGAAGAGCGTGAGCTGAAAGATAGTGACATAAGCCTAACCACAATCATTGGCAAATACAAACCGGCCAAGGCGTACAGGGAGAAACGAAAAGTTGAATTAGACGGCCACGCGACGGATGTGAACATGGAGAATAGTGGGATGGGAAGGTGAGTTAAGGATAGGTTCGCTTCCAGAAAGCATTGATCACAAGGTAAACATGGTAAAATTTAAGTCGGGACATCTAATGAAAAAGTTAATTCTATAAAAAATGTACACACCCGGACATCTTTACAACATATTGGCGCCAGCTCTGAAGTAATTAGCCATGAACAAGCTTCTCAAACTTTGCCTTGCGGATTCGGCGATAAGCTGTACCTACATTCTATACCCTGTACCCTAATTCTTGTGCGAAAATCAGAAGCTCACAAGCCAGCAGAATAAAAGGAGCTCGGCTTGGTTTTATTGAGCTGTGTAGAGCTAAAGAGTTCTGTAAAGGGACCATCTAGTCTAGGTAATGCTTAAAATACTAATCATTTAATACATAAAAAGTCCTTACTTACCTCCAAACGTGGGTTTTCCTCGAACTTTTACTGCATTTTTTGAGATATTATGATTTCTCAAGTGAACAGCTTCGAAATTCAATTCCTAGAAATCATTGTAATAGTCCAGAGTGATATTACTTTGAAAGCCGTGCTCCTAGCTAATTTTGGATTCAGGTGAAGTAGTACAACAGATTATTAAGAATATTGTACCATAATGAAAATGGGACACGCTTAGAAATCCAATTTTAACTGATGCCGGGCATATAAAGAGGTCGGTGGACAATTACAGGAGATATACTAGTTCACATGTTCTATAATGGACGGCAATTACATAAAATCGTCATCGATAAGGACTTATCGCAGGAAAACGATAAAAATTTCCTACATTTTCATTTGCTTTGTGTTTTTCCGTTCGGTAGGTTAAGCGGTGCGGTTATAGTTTCGTTTCGGTTCGTGAATTTAGTAGATTTCGATTTGAAACTGACTTTTCTTCTATACTTTATACTCTTAGTTTCGTTTAAAATCCATTCGTTTCGACGAAAATCTCCTGAGATTTCCCTTAAACTATCGTAAAGTTTAAGTCATAATATTAATAATTATTTAGCATACAAGTTTTTAAAAGCTTTTACTTTTAAAGCAAACGTGTCTTATATCAGAATTTAGAATTGTTGGCATATTCCATTGAATATTTCTTGACAAGAAATTCTAGAGTCTAGAGATTTCCGTTCCGAATGTTAAAATGGGGGTGCGACATTTAAATATGCTTTTAAAACCTTAAAAGTAACGGTCTAACAATGTTCGGGAAATCCCTGGATTGGATTATTTTGAAAGTTACTCTTTATACACTTAGATTCTAGATTTTACTCCGTTATTTGTTAGTTTATGTGACTTATAGCTCTATGTAGAAGATGAATAATCGGCCCTTAGTCTTTCTACAGAAGAAAAAGCATAATGCAAGACATCCAATTCTCACGCAGGTCTTTCCCAAGCATGAGACACTTTGGAACACGCCAAGGCGATGTGTCAAGCGAGACGAGTGTCGACGATCGTGAGCAAGTCTCGAGTATGGGCAAATTTATCAACACCCTTGAGTTGGGTAAACTGGAGAAAATGCAAGAGGTACGCATGTATCGCATCATCCTAGAGGAGCTTACCATGCTGGCTGTGCGTTTCACCGAAAGCAGCCACAAGCTGCATG
Source organism: Lordiphosa andalusiaca (assembly GCA_035044965.1). NCBI lineage: Eukaryota > Metazoa > Arthropoda > Insecta > Diptera > Drosophilidae > Lordiphosa > Lordiphosa andalusiaca. Next base: position 1,872,692 of record JAWNNM010003462.1, read on the forward strand.
TCCTCTTGACGATGAAAACGCCACCACTTATCTCGGAGGTTTCCAAATCCAAGTGCTTTATTCCGCCGAATGTCACAAATAAGACCTTACTGATACGCAACAATTGCAAGAACATCCATCGGGCCTATATGACGGTAAGCGTCTGGGGGGATAAGCCGGCAGATCACGGCAACTTTACGCCGGTGCCCAATGGACCCGCCACGTTTGGCTTTGTCTTTCAAATGCGCAGCTGTGACAATTGGGTCTACTCCATGCCGGTGGAGGATCGATATTGGTCGCATGATGGATGCAAGCCATCGATGACAATCAATTTGAGCGAAGGAATGCACTGCACGTGCAGCGTTCTGAGCACCTACACCAGCTATGTGTACAATGTGCCGGCGATAATGGTGCCTGTGGACTCCTTTCAAAAACTGGGTGTTAATATGTATGTACTGATCTTCTATGCGGCTTTAATTGGAATTCTATTGTTGACTTTAGTGTGGGTGCAAGTATATCGGAGCACACCGCCCAGCAAGACTGTCAAGTGTCAGGTGGGTATAAGGAAAGTTTGATCGGGATCAAAATGTATTATTTCGGTTCGGTTCAGCATTCGGTACAACGCCGGTTTGATTCCAAATACAATAATATCCTTTGCCATCCTGCAGTTGATCAGTATGGAGGAGGATTCAATACGCGAATTTCACGATTTGCTTATCCATCTGAAGACAGGGGCTCGTAGTAATGCCGGGACAACGGCCTCTGTGAGTCTATCCTTTACCACTACACAGCGCCGGGAGATGCACTTCACGTTACTCCAGGATCCGGAGCATCCGGATTTGTTGCAGAGCACCACCTATATACTGTGGCTGCGTACGCGCGACATACGGATACCGACCAGGATAACCGTCTCGCACAATAACGCTGGACGTTTTCCAAGCTGGTTCTTGCGCCGTATCGATGTGTGCGATGTCCAGACGCAGCAGACGCAAATTTTTGTGGTACGGCGTTGGGTCAAAAATTATGCTTTGGTCCTTTCGTCGAACTTGATATTCAAATATGGAGAGCAGCGACGCTTGGAATTATGGAAGCGTCGTTTTCGAAACTACTTCGAAATGCGCTGGAGCAACTATTCCATGTGGCAACCGATATGGGGTACATGGCGGGAGTCGAATCAATTTCCCAGTATGTCGCGTGCCAAACGTGTGTGTGTGTTCATCTCCAAGCTGGTCATCACATATACAATAGTCGCCTGTTATATGGGACCTTCGACTTCTGACACTTTGCAACGGGATCGATCGAATTTCATTGGTCTGAAAGATTGGATAGTCCTGAGCATGGGCTGCTGTTTGGTGTGTATAGTGGTGCAGACGGCATTTGATTGGATGATGTGAAAATTTAGTTACTTGTTGGTTATTAAAATGTTTCAGACTTAATGTTACGGAACTGTTTTTTTGCCTAGGAGCTACGCCGGCTGGCTCAATGGATCCCAGGGGGGGTGGTCCCATCCCTAAGCCTTGCAGTCCGCACAATCACCTGACTCGACAACACCTCCTACATTCCCACACCACTAACAGCAAGTCCAAAAAAAAAAACATGACACTAATCAAACTCTCAATCCCTAATGTCCCAGAGTAGAGTTCCACATAGGAACTCTGGCGCTCCCTCCTACCTGCAGCGGTGCTATCCTCCAGCTGCCCATAATGCTGTCTCCTCCGATCTTTATCAGATCAGTCCATGGCGGCTACCTTGACCTTTCTTCCCCGCCCATAAATTCTCAGCACATCGTCGTTCTATGACTGGTGCTGTATCTCGCCTTTTAGGCTCTACAACACATAAAGAACGAAAAAAAAATAAGGACGAATAAAAAGGTGCAATATAACTCTACCTTAACCTACCTCAAGAGCTCTTTAAGTAAGTTTCTAGTAGGCTCGCGGATCGGGTCATTGGCCGTTCCCAACGCACTGCAAAGTGGGTGAGATGAAAGAGCGAAACGGCTTAAAACCTAACGGCTTTCCTTAGGCTATCCCCATGGCGTTGCCACCCAGTGATTATTTGGCCGCCACCTAAGCATTTCCTATCGGTTACTTTAATTTTTGTACCTAACGCCTTTTATCCCACTACTAAAATGCAGCATCATTTAAAAAAGGGGTTGTAAGCCGGTTGCAGCATCATTTAAAAAAGGGGTTGTAAGCCGCGTGAAGGCCACATTTGGTGGTTTAGTATTTTTGGTATTTCACTATTGTGGTATTTTCACGCACTTCAGCCACACTGTTCCCTGCCTATCGATATATTTTTGGCAGCCTTACCATCGTGTGAGTGTGTGTGGCAAAAACTGCACTAAAATTATTAAATAAATATCAATTAATTAAACAGCTTGCAACTGTGAACTGCCTGGAACAGAATGTCAGAAAAGAAACGAGCACGTCGTCGCAAAGATGTAAGTGTGTGTGTGTGGCAAAGCCAAAGAATCGAATGTATGTATTTACGTCTTGGCAACTGAACTCCGTGCATATGTGTGTACGTTTGCCACAGTCCAATTGGCAGGTTGATTTGTTTTTGTTTTTCTTGTCACCTTCTCCAAGAGTGTACGCACTGTGATCAATTTATAAAGCGTGAAATGTGGAGCATTCATGCTGCTTGCTACTTAGTTTTTCGAATCATATGGCCATAGCCTGTATCAGTTTATCAGTGTGGGGGGCAAGTTCAATTTCAATGTTGTCTCAGCTGTGCGTGCGTGTGTTTGGGATCTGTTCTCTGTGTGTGTATGCTTGTATGCGTGTTGCATTTCCCCCCCTGGCTACCGCCAATAGGCCGGCTATAATTATACCGTTTTAATACATTGTGGACAATTTAATTGGTAAATTTTCCTCGAATAGTCCAGCTGAGTTCAGATGGATCATTGGATCCATTTTTAACCACCAATTTGAGAATACTCCATATCTTCCATAATAATAACTCTGAATAATAGTCCATATTATTTATCCATCCAACAAGTATGGAAACTGTCATATGATCGCGCACTTCAAGATTGGCCAAGCTCAAATCAAATCTTATACAGAAATAATCCCTATATACTCTTATCGAGCTGGGAATATGTCGGTATATCATTTTACAGGTTCATTTTTCAAGCCAAACCAAACCATTGAAAATTAATATTAGTTTCTGTTTATTAATCATAAAAATTACCAAAAAATAATAGAGGAAAGTTAACTCCGGCTCGGCCGATGTTTGTATAGCCTTGCAGCACGTTTTTTTTAACGTATTTCAAGGACATATCGTCTGATAACAAACAAGTTTTTCTCAATAAGACTAATTTTCTTAGACTACCTTTGTATGACAGCTATATAGTTGTCCGATTTCGACCAAATTTGGAATTTTGAGAACCAGCCATCCTCATACGCGCACTTAATTTCGATCCAGGCTAAAAGGTAGTTTTTTCTTCAGTTTTGGCTTTTGTAGATTTGGACCATTTCTAGTCCCTCTTTTAACTGTGGATAAGCTCGCGATAACGCCTGTATTTGCTGTAATCCATGGGGTAGACTCCTGAAAAAATACGAAGATTAGAAAATATAAAAAGTAAAAAAAAAAAACATATTCTTGACGCTTTAAAACTGATTTTAATTGTTTTATATTTTTATGGTATAACTAGATGGATTTGGCTAGTTTTTTAATGAGGTTTAGTTCTAAGCCGAGCTGCAAACCGGTTTTGAACCGAAACGAAGTCTTATTTTACTGTGAACCGAACCTATTTAGAATTAAAAGCTTAACCCGAACCCGTTTCGAACCCAACCTATCGGTTCGGTTTAATATCAGAAAATTTGACCTTCTGTCTAGCGATTCCACCTTTTATCTAGTTGGTTTTGAGTCTTAAAATGGGCAGCAGGGTGTAATTAAAAAAAAAAACTAGAATAGCATTCAGAACTACTTACAAAATCCCCATCCACAATAGCCCGTGTTTTTTAAGATCCTTGCTCTCTCAAGCTTTTTCAAAGATTCACAAAAGCGTTAAATAACATTGGTAATATTTTTCTATATAAACTTCGAAATGGCAGTTATTATAGTTTACTAATACTAATTGAATTTTCAAAACAAAAATGTGTTCCACAAAACGTTTTCGAAACAAGAACAACCAGATTTCCATACGATTTGAGTAGTTTTTAGGTCAAAAGCGATTATTGGTACACAGAATTATATAAACCTTTTCAAATTTAGCAATATTTAGTATCTAAATGAATCTATTACTTTGTTTTAAATTAACACTGTGTCCAGCATGGACTAAAACAAGGTTCGAACCAAAACCTTCTCCCACATATCTCGAACCGGATATTTGGAGATTTATGATACCATAAAGTATAAAAATGGCAAAAAAATAAGTGAAAAATGTGAGTTTTTCCATGTTTAAAAACATTTTCTTGACGATACTGAACGTTGTTGTTGCCTTGTTCAGAAATATTATTGTTTCTACTCATGTGAATAGATGTGTAGCTATTGAAAAGCTATTGAAAACTCGTCTGTGTTAGCTTGCACCTTTTTTGACAGTCCGGCAACTCTGCGCCTGACTTTCAAGCTGACACACATTTGTAAGCTCGTTTTGTGAACTGATGGATCCCTCTCCCTCTCTCTCTCTCTCTCTGTCTTTCTTTGGCGCTCGTTCTCACTTGCTCACACTTGTCAGGTGCACCCACTTATCAGCTGGTGATTGTGTACTTGTTATTGTTGTTGGGGAAAGTTTCAGTTAAGCTCGATTCCGTTGTTGTTATTGTGGTTGTGGGATCGCCACTCGTTGACCAGCCTACAGCCAAAGCAAACGCTTCTCAGATTTAATACTTTCTAGACCCGCGCGGCGATTGCAACACGTCACAGTTAAGAAAATCAAATTGGAATAAGCCAAAACAAGTTTTTTTTTGTGTTTTTCTTTTTTGATTTCAATATTTTTCATTTGTTAACATAATGAGCGATGAAGAACGGCTGGAGCCAGATGAGGAGGAACAGGAATTCTACGATGACGGCACGGTACTTTGAGGGGAATAGGAGAAACTGGGGGGGTATACGCTGTTGTATACCAAGTGTGACGAAATTTGAATTGGTGTCGTGGCCTACATTTGCGTTTGTTCCTCTATTTTCTTTCTTCAGGAATACACTGAACCCGGGCAGCAGAAGCTGCAAAAGCCCTCCAAGGATGAGAAGAATGTGGCCAAATGGCTGAGGAAAAATGTGAAAACAAAAAAGACGAAATTTCTGAATCATGATGTGGAATACTTCACCTCGAGCAAGGCCATTGATGCGCTAATGAAATCGGGATTTGCCGAAGGCAGCTATCCCTTGTTCACCACCCGGGAGCACGCTGTGGAGTTTCTGGATGTTATGTTGGAGCACAAGTTCTTCCATCGCGCCAAAAAGGTACCCGTCACCCTGGAGGAGTTACGTGGCAAAGCTGGGGCAGCGGCTGCGGAGAAGAAGAGTGAGTCCGGCACCAAAGCTCAAGACAAGGAGAAGGATAAAGCAAAGGAGGACAAGAAAGATACCGATCTCGAGGCAGAGAGCGGCAATGGGGATGCCGCTGCCAGCGCAACGACTAGCGACAAGGAGAAGAAGGAGAAAAAGAAACGTAAGATACGTCTGGACATGCACCCGGAGCAAATCTTTGTGGACGGCTCGGAGGCATATGTTTGGATCTATGATCCCATTCCGTTGATATTTTGGATATTCGGTTTCATTGTGCTGCTGGGAGCCGTGGGCATTTGTCTGTTTCCGCTGTGGCCACCGCTATTGCGCCAAGGTGTCTATTATCTGTCCATTGCTGCTGCCGGCTTCCTGGTCTTTATACTGGCCTTAACTGTGGTGCGTCTAATTGTGTTTACCATTGTGTGGGCCTTAACCGGGGGCAAATTGCATTTCTGGATTTTCCCCAATCTGACCGAGGATGTGGGCTTCTTCGCATCCTTCTGGCCGCTGTATGAGGTAAGTGATAGCGTCATAAATTGTGTCACAAACTTTAACCAATGTCCTTTCCACACAGAGCAATTATGCCAGCGATTCAAATTCTACCACATCATCTGCTTCCAAATCCGAGAAAAAATCCAAATCGAATTCCAAGACAAAGGACAAAGACAGCGATATTGAGGTGGACACAACCATGGACTCTTTAAATTCTGTTGTGGATGATACATTAGAGGACGCCGGTGTGATGCCCGATTTAATTGAGCAAATCAAAGAACATGATGCGGATCAGGAAGTGCGGAAACGTCGCAAAGTCGGTGCCGATGAATATGAGGACGATGAGGATGTAGATGTGGTGCAGGAAGAGGTTCAAACGAAACCCAAGGATTCCAATGCTGGGTAAGCTGGCGTCGATTTCTCGGTTAATTGCTCGAATTTTTTTATTATTTACTTGATCGGTTTTGTTTTCTCACATCAAAAATAAAACATTATTATTCAAATTGTATAAAAATATGTTCCTTAATAAATAATATTGTATGATATTCAGATTGTTTCATATATGCTAAGCTGCTTGCCCACAACATCATTTAATACTATATTTATACCCTGATCCCATTAACGTAGTGCGAAAGTATGTAACAGGGAGATGGAAACATTTCCGACCCCATATAGTTTATATAGATTCTTGATCAGCATCAACAGCCGAGTCGATATGGCCATGTCCGTCTGCCGTGTATGAACGTTTCGAACTCAGAGACTATAAGAGATAGAGCCATGAAGGTGTATACTTTACGCAGATCAAAAATATATGAACTGGGTATATTCTAGTCGGGGCACTCGACTGCAGCGCCCTTACTTGTTTATTTTAGCATTTCATTTAGAAGTATTGCTCATTTTTATTGGTTTTCGGGTCATTTAAAAGCATTTAAAATTTCAGATGAAAATTAACCTTCTAACTGTAAATCGGTGTAGTTTATTCTATGCCTAACACTGGCGGGAGTATGACTAATCGGATATGGGTTAAAAAAAACAGTAGAATTAACCTGTCTCTTTTTAACTGCAAGCCAGAAACATCTTCTTAGCGATCTTGGCCTTGCAAAATCCATTCCTAAGTGAACTCCCTCTATTCCTCTGGCATAACTGCAAGAAAAACATTAAACTTACAATAATCATAAAACAAAAATACCATAAAGTTGTACATATCTCCATATTATTCTATCTAGAGTTATGTTTTATACTCTGTACTTTCCTAGTTTTATGGATAAGCGATTCGTATCCTCTAGTAGATATTTAGTAATCAAAATGATGTATCGATCCTCAAAAGGGTTGGTTAAGATTGTATAAACGGGAGTCAAGTTATGAGTATAGAATGTTCGCTGCTTCAGCGCTAATTTCAGCTGCTGCTGCTGTATTATGATCGGGCTTGATAGACTTTCATGCTTTTATTCATATCAAAATACGAAAAATCAGCATTCGGTAGTTTGTCGTACCATGTCTTGACGCAAAATTTTTCAAAATCTATATAATCAACTTGGCTACTACTATTTTTGGTGAAAGCCAACACCCAAAAGCATTACATACACATTTTAAATGTATTAATAATTGTTGTTATTTTATTGAAACTTTTTAAGCGATTTTACCAATAAAATGAGTAACTGTTGACCGATTTTGTGATGTGAACCAGGGCATTTGGTCGATAAACTATGAAGCTAGAACCAATAAATGGGGTAAAAACAAGCTGATGTTTAAAAGTTTGACTTCAAAACCCCAATACTCCGATCAATTTTGAACGATTTGACCAACTTTGAGTCTCAGAACAACAAAATAAATTTAAAAATTTAGTTTAACCGATTTCCCATCGACCAACGCTTGTTAATATCACTTTTACATTTTGTGTGATCAAAATTTTTGTAAATCTTTATAAACTGTCGTCGGAAGGCGATCGTTTTCTTCTTTTTTGTGTCCCTAAATCTCAGCCCAATGCGGTGCTGACTTGTGTGAGCTGGCGCCAGTTGATCACATCAAGCACTCCAACGTTGGCGATCATGACTTCTTTCAATTTTCGACCCAACTAAAAATATATCTCTTATGCACATAGAAGACTAGAAGTAGAAGGGAGACAGAACTGATATAAATGTGCTTGAAGATTTATAAACATAATGAACATCTTCAACACGTAATCTCGAAAATTACAAATTTGGAGATGTGCCTCTTTAATTAAACATATGCGATAGGATCAAATGTTTGAAATGAGCTCAAATAACTCATTGACTGAAATCAAAGAGCTCAGTTGTGGTTTAAACAAAATTTCTAAAGTTCTTTTTTCCGTAGTATAGTCTGAAATTTTGTAATTCCAAATAGTATTGGTCGACGCACTTTTGTCCAAGGAACTTAATCTGATTGGAGCTTGTTGAGTTAAGTTACTCGAATAAAATCAGCTTCAGACTTGATTTTGCTTGAACCTTTTATTCCAAAAATGAAGGAAAAGAGCATTTTGACTCCACTCATGCACTAAGAATCTCAGTAAGTCCATATATATATATATTGCTTAACCCCTCACGAACTCACACACACACACTATTCTACTAAAAAAACTAAAAACTTTGCTCCACAATTTCCAAATATTTCTGTACTAATTTGGCATCCCTTTTCTCCTTCTCTCTTTTACAGCACACCACCGCGTAATTCTGAATCCGATTCGGAGAGCTCCAGCAAAGATTATGAAATAATTAGTTCAAGTGAAGTGCAAAATGTTGCTGGCAACTAAGTAGGGGGCAGCAAACCAACCCAAAATAAATATTTATAATATTAAATGATCCACATCCAATTCTAGCTAATTGATAAGACATAGAACAAAAATCACAACACAACAAATGTTAATTCCAAGCAAAATAGAAAACTGTGTCTGGCTTTTCCATTCGCAAACTAAAACTTTGATTTGTTATATTTTGTTTTTGTTGTTTGTCAGAGTTTTGTTTGATATTGTGCCTGAACACGTGGACACACACACACACACACTTGATATTTCCTAAATGCAAACTTCAATTGTATGCCCAAAACGCATTTCTCTAACCACAGTTCTCCAACTTCTTTACACATATTCTTATATAAAATGTATACACAAACAAAAAAAAGGGAATTATGCGACTCAGACTCTTTTTGTTCAATTGAGTGCAAGCAACGATTGCAATTGATAATAACGGATATATACACGTACATACAATATATATTTACTTTAAATGTAACTAAAACAGAAACAAAAACTAACAAAAAAAAAAAACTTAATGAAATTAGTAGTGTAAACACCTAATTAAATATTAAATTAATAAAATAAAGCTAGGCAATTCTGATGTGAGAAACCGATTGAAACGATTTGTAGTTCTTAATCAAACATTTTTATTAAAAAATATACAACTCATAATTCGTCTTTAAAATGCCGCTCAACGTGATGCTGATCCAGCAAATAGTTAAGCAAGCGCCAGCCAAATCGTGGAAAGACAAGACCCAAAATAGTGATTGAACCGGCCAGCTGCAAAGTGAATGCCATTTAGGTAAGTTTTAAAAATGTTTATATTATACTCACATAAATAATGAAATAGGCCAGAAAATAGAACAGCCAATAGGTTATGCTGGCTAAAATACTTAATAATGCTGCAGCCGGATTGCGATAGTACAAATGAATGGGTGATGGAGGAGATTGATCAGTTGGATTGTTTTGATTAACTAGCCGACACATCATTGATACTGTAAGTAAGAAATTGCAATGTTTTAATATAGTTTTAACTGTGCATACACTTTCGTAGGCACAGAGCATAGCATTAATTGGATAATTATTAAAAAGAATTATAATCAATATATAATGCACCTGAAAAAATGTATAAAAACTAATTGATTACAATTAAAAATAATCTAAAAATAGTCGGTATTGAAAAGAATAATGAAAAAATAAATTTATATATTTTTTTTTTTATATTTTGAATCAATATTTTCAATTGGAAAATCCTTAGGTTTTAATGCTCTCCCAAATATCTTATTAATCAAGCGCCTCTTTGGAAAAGAGTTGATAGACACGTCGCTTGTGTAATGAGAATGGGGCTCGAGTCCCACTGAGTGAATGCTGGTGGAATACTAGAGATGGGCGCGGGAAAGAAATTTTTGATACTGTCTTGTCCAGGTCCCGACTCAAGCTTTCCCGACCTCAAATAATTATGTACAAATATAAAGAACTGAAGACACATACAAATATAGACAAATATTTCAGTTAATTTATGAATTTTTATGATACACAGAGAATTTTAAGTTTGTGCAAAAGTATATGATAGTCAGAAGAGAGCATCACCAAGCAGCGATGTTCAAAAAGACCAAGGCCAAAAATTGAGAGTGTATTGTGTGCTGTGCACTGCGCACTACACTCATCGACGGTTAGGCAGCGAATGCAAGCAAAGAGAGAGCTGCTTACGCTCATATGCCCGACTTCGGCATGCGCTCGGCTTGTATGCGTCCCTGGGGGCTGCTAAAAGGAATACGTATTCTTGATCAGCATCAACAGCTGAGTCGATATATTGTAAGTCAGCAGTCTGTGTGTATAAACACACAGATCTCAGAGATGGTAAGAGATACACTTTTGACATGTACACTTTCTGTAAGCATACACTTTCGGTGGTATTTTAATGGCGGGATTGTCCGACTTTCTTACTTATTACTGCGCGGTGTTGTAGCTTTCTCATATATCGGTTGAGTAAACGACGGCTTACGGCTTTTGGTTTTAAAAATTATCAGAGTAAAATCAAAAGAAAAACTCGTCTAAGACAGATGATAACCTATATATGCTTAAGAATGAGAGACAACTTACGTATTCCGTATTTCGACACTGCATGCAGGAAGGGAAATAAATGGGTAAACCCTTCGATATACCATGACAACTTTTTTGTGGTTTCGTAGCGTTAAACTTGATTAAAGTTCATGGGAAAGTCCGGTGCATTATCAGATCCTAAAAATGGTTTGCTATTCTTCTAGATGATGCTTTATCTTTGAGTGGTTGTTTCTGTTCCAAGGCCATCATTTGGAAACATTATGGAATCCCTGGAAAGTATTCCACATCCGATTTTTCAGCAACATCCACTTGGGTAATTAATCTTAGAGGTTTGCTTAAAAGCTCTGCCTTATTAATTATTCCTTTTTCATGGGAATCATAATATTTTCTAGTATTGGCTGGCTTATGGTAACCTTCTCTTTTATCTTCTACATATTTAACAGTGCACTTCCGTTCAATGGGTTGTTTAACTGTTTCCGATTTTATAAGCCTTATGGGCTTCTTCATCATTTCTTTAAGGTTCTGTTGCAGCTCATCTTCGCCCTCTATGGAGTCTATGGTTTTATGCATTGGTCTCTTAGACTTCATTTCGTATTGTATTTCATTTTGTACATAGATTTTTGAGCTTTTCGTAAATTCTGTTTGAGATCCTTTCAACGTTAATTCCATTTCTTCATATTTGATGCGACGTCGTCGGAGTTTGAATTGATGATTTGGCCAAACGGGTAAGGCTTTAGATTTGTGGTGTCGTCTTCGAATCTCATTGGTTTGTGGCTTAGGTGGTTCTATACTTGATTGGACAGACTCTTCAATGGCTCTCAAATCCTTGGGCTGTATGTCGGGAGTGCGAAACTCATAGATACCCCAGTTTTGTTTAAGTTCCAATTCTATGGATTTTAGTGGTAAAACTACTTCTCGTAAAAAGGATACCACTTTGGGTACAACTATCTCAGTACAAACATAACAGACGGTTTCAAAAGTCTGTACTAGATAATACTGTAAGGGTTCACGGTATTTCGGATTAAGCAATTTCCTTTCTTCTCTGGGTTTCACTCGAACCGCCTTGGGATTGTGAGGTTTTAAAGAATGTAGAGGAATTTCCTTATGAGATTTTGGCATGAGTTTAAGTGGGTCAACAGTTAAGGGATTGTTGTTTGATTTGTAGGGGTTTTCTTCACTAACACTTTTTTTAGATATTGCAATTTGAGGTCTGGCATTTTTGGCAGGAATATTAATACCCGATACATAAAATTGGCAGCTAGTCTTATGTACTCTTTTAGAAGTACTAGAGGAAGTCTTAATAACATTTTGTTCACCAGTTTGAGGCTGGGAATGCGTTTTATAACCCCAACTCGGTAGTATTTCGGGATTATTAAGATCTGTTAAAAAAAATGAACAGTTATTAAGAATGAAATGATTCAATTTATAATGCTTACGGGCTTGTGTTAAAGAAGCTTTATCATCAGCATGCCCGATTTCCATATTCTGTATATTATCTCTATTTTTGCTAATGGAACTTGAGTTACACATGCCAACTTCTTCGAAGGAAACGCTGTTCTTTAAGTCATCTAACTTTCCCATTGATTGCTTCTCTGCGACAACTGTACCCCTCATAACTGGACTAGGTGGAACACATTTCTGTTGAGAAACACCTTCACATTTATGACCATTTCTGGGCAAAGTTTTGATTCGCTTTTCCCATTGCTCATCTCGAATGATGGATATATTATTTTTTAAGTCTTTCGTCGGCAAATCGGCAGCACTCTTCGTGGTCCTTTGTAGGCCACATTTCGTACAGCCACGATAGACATGCTGCTTCCTGGGAGATATCTCAGCCAATCTACTAACCCCCGTTGTCCAGCTTTTGCTCCACTTTCTAGGCAAGGCTGGAAAATACTTTGCATCGGTGTCCGCTTTATTCAGAGATTCTTTGGACATATTATTAACAGCTAAGTTAGCATCTACATTAAGAACATCCTTCAATGGAGTGTAGTAGGTGTCCATGATGCTCTTCTGTATGGAAAGAGTTTCTATAAGATTATTAAAAGTTTCCTCATTTACTGAAGACTTCTCAATAGGCGTCCAGAAGACTTCATCTGTAATGGAAACCATAGAGGATGGATTATGAGGCGCTTGATAAGTAATATCCTGGAATTCCTCTTCCACTTTTATGGCTTCTTGTGTTCCCTCTTCTGAGAGCTGCGATATAGATTCGACCGAGCCAGCTTTGCTAGAACTGGCTGACTGAACTGGATTCCCGATCTCATATGGTGAACGTTTTTCCTCTGGTGTAGCCCAAAGCTTTTCAAAGATCATGGACGATGTACAGTTGCTGCTCAGCTCCGTCTCAAATGTGCGTAACTGGGTGGAGGGCAAATCCAAACGTGGCACAATATCCAGCTTATGTTGCTGTAGCATATTACTGGCACTTTCCTCCACCAGCGCATCTTCGGAGGGTCCCTCGTAGTTATCATAGGGAGCAAATTGACTCGACTGGCTGTTCACCGTCAAATCTTGTGCCACGTCCTTGGCCCATGGCTGGGGCTGCTCCTCTTTGGTCAAGAAATCGGCCAAGACTTTCGACAGCGGCGGCTGTGGACAACTGACATGGTTATGCAAGGGACGTCGTTTAGAGATGGCCCCTCCCGAACGATTCGTTATGGGGCTGGCCAATGGTATAAAGTCGCTGACAAATAAATTGCCATAATCGTTGGACCAGTGCTTGCGGAGTGGAATGGGTTGATTGACTTCACGGGCCATGGCCACCAGAAAGGGCACATCCTCGTTGGGGGACTCGCAAATGGGTTCGGGAGGGGGCGACTGCGGCGGCGGCGGCGGTGCGGTGGGTCCTCGAAGTTTATTCAAATTCTGCCTATACACAGTCCGCTTGGGCTGGTTATTGCCTCCCGGACGTCCCGCATGTTGTTTGGAAAAATGTCCACGTGGAATGCAATTGGATCGCTCCGCTGCTGCAATGCGCGCATCCTCAGCTCGACGTCGTCGTAACAGCATTTGCTGATGCTTCTCCATTTCTGCCTCATCATCGCTGCTGGAGGCGCTGTCTCCAGGACGTCGCTTCAATCCACAAACTTCACAGCACATGTTGTCATCGAGGGGTATGTGAAGCACGGCGCGGGGAAGCTTCTCGCAGAGACACCACTCCATTGCCGTTGGGGTTCCTCTTTTGTCCATGTTCTTCAGATAGAGCGAGTACAGTTTGTAGAAGCGAAACATGTACAAAGTTTTACAAACGAAATCTCCAGATTCCCAGAGCAACTGATTTTCTTCAGACTTTTCGCTAGAATTCGAGCAGGAAACACGCCTGCTAGGCTGGAACTAGTTCACGAAGCCATTTCCACCAGTGCTGCCCAATGTACAAGCGCAGGTATGCATGTGAGCAAACGGTGCTGCCTATTAACAAGTACTTAACGGTTCACATTTGAACTATATGCAGATATTTCAGAGGGTTAAGGGTGCTGAGGAGGCTCCAAACTCCAAACCATTTATTAATTTGAAGAGCATGACGCAATTTATATAAGGCGCACTGCACAGCTTTGATATTCGCTTGGTTCGATGATTCAAAGGTGTAGTCGGGTCTATCGAAATGATGTGTCTGAAGTAAATACTATCGAAAGCTGTCAAGCATGCATCCAATCGACGTAGTGGTCCTAGTTTTTGTGTGTTTTTCAGTCCTGGGCTTTGATAAATTCTTCGAGCGAGCGAACATTCTATTCTGTTTGCGGTACCTCGCACATTGGGCTGAATGGACATATTTTTGGCATAAAGCTGAATTTGTAATGACAATATTTTTGGAAGTGAAGCTATTTATTCTAAAATGGGGTTACTTCAAATAAAACAATTCTAAAAATAGAGGCTGTCGGAGGGCGGTTGTGGACTTTTAAAGGCCTGCAAAGTCCGATGTTTGATTACATTGAAAAGCTGGACATTTTATGTCATTTTAATGTCAATCTTTATGTGTGAAATATGGAAAATACAGTAAAATGATGTATTATGGAAATGATATTAAGCAATTGTATTATACCTGTAAAATAATACACATTAATTTGTTTTGTGATATGTACGTCCCTAGTCTCACTGAGACAATATTTCTAACCTTACTTTTCTATGGCAGCTCTACTATATAGATGTTCGATTTTGACCAAACTTTGTGTAATCATGGAGAAGCATAGAAAACTAGTAAATACACGGCTTGGAGACCTTTACATTGAAATCAAAAAAGTTTTTCTCACTAAAACTAGTTTTTCGACCGATCTTTCCTATGGCAGCTATATGTTATACTCACCCGACCGGTTCCGACAGATATGCGGCGTATTTGTACCAGAAGACTTCGGGCAAAGTTTGCTGGCGACAGCTTTAAAACTGATGGCGGAGATATCATAGAAACAGACGGACAAGGCTAAATCAACTCTGCTCGTCATGCTGATGAAGAATATATATACTTCAAGTGGTCTGAAATGCTTCCTTCTATGAGTTACAAACATCTGGACAATTTCAATATACCCTCTGCAAGGGTATAATAAAATAAATTAAACTATATTACGCATCCGCCACGTGCGACCATATGGGCGGTTAGGTAGGTCGATAAGGTATGCCTTTTAGATATTTAATAATGTTTTAAGAGCTTTTTGAAAAAGAACATACAATTGTAGTTATCAATGAAACCGTTTATACTAAAATCTCTAGAGATTTCTGGGACACCTTTAATAATTAGCTAAAAGTGGTTTCTAAAATATTGTTCAAAAATATTTTCTATATATATTAATGATCACTATCAGCATTGTGTTGTTCCACTTAATTTTGTAACACTCAATTCAATATTTAATTAACTTACGATTGTGGGGAAAAAATATCACCAAAATCCTATTTGTAGGTACTTTGCAGTGAAGCAATCGCAATGGACTGCTGTTAGACTTCGTACTCACAGTTTGGTTAGTAGTTCACTTGCTTTCACTTTGTTTGACAATAAGTGAAATTTGATGTTTCATTGGCAATTATACATTTTCCTGCTGCACGCAATGTACTAACTATATAGAGGAGTATAATTGTTATAATGTTTTTTTTACCGCAAAATAATTTACTACAAACTATGCCAAAAGTTGCTAGAATCTCCATAAAAATAAAGTCTCAAAATATTGACCTCTATTAACTACATTTGCGTACTCAGAAGAGAGAGAGAGAGAGTCAACATTGATGTTTCCCCACAGCTTACAAAAGTCAATAAACGCATTAAGCGCACATTGGCCAAGTCGCTTAACAAAATGTTATGCATTTCCGGCTCATTGAGCAGCAAAAAGCGTTGCATAGTCTGAGGCGTTTGCCAGCAAAATTTATATACTCAAATCAAGCTAAACTATAAATTGTACAGCAAGTCGTTATTCCATTGGGTACGCTCGTGCGTCCATTTTGAATTACAAGCCAGTTGGTGGCGATTTATGCGCACTATTTGGCCATAAAAATATTATTCACAGACGTCTATAGTTTTTCATATTGGCGCCTAATTGTTCACCATACACACTTGCATGTACACAGATTGTACCGAATTAGTCGCTTTCTGTGCATTTTTATTGCAATATTTTAGCGTCATTTTTGGCATTTTCCTTTTGTAGCGGCATTTTCTGTGCATTTCAATTTTACAAAATTTTTTTTGTCGTTGCTTTTAGTTGGCGTTTATTGCATTTCCTTGTGCAATTTAAAGCCTGGCCAAGGGGTATGGAAATTTAATGTGCGGCAACAATTCGAGGCATGTACGCGTGCAAAAAGTACAAAGGGAGGGGAGGGGAGTGGAGTGGAGCGGAGCGGGCCATGCTATGTGGAGTGCATCTGTGGCGAAAATTTCACAGAATGGATGGGATCGTAAAGCAAATACATTGCATACTTTAAAGCAAATGTTGAAAATTGAACTGAATTAAGAATGTGTTTGTAAGAGGTATTCAGATGGTAAATACCACACTCTTAATTAATATTTTAGCTATGGTTAATCTTATCATTTGACAGTTATTTGTAAACAGAACAAGGAAATAAGATACATATCAATTTGATTTGAGCTGGTTAATTTGAAAGTATGTCAAACATTAATTCGAAACTTTAGGTACAACAACAATTTCACATTTAAGGCGAAGAGGGAAAGATACCAATTGTAATACATTTCGAAAGTTCAAATAACGTAAAGAAATATTCAAGTAAGCAAAATGATAGTATAAACTATTAATTTGATCATAAAACATTGATCTTAATTGCTCGAAAACATTAGTTTGATATTTTCCAACAGGTAATTTGTATACCCTTGCAGAGGATATATTAAAATTGTTCAGATGTTTGTAACGCATATATTATATATATTTTTGATCAGCATGACGCCATGTACGTCTGTCCGTCCGTCTGTTTCTATGCCATTTCCTCCGTCAGTTTGAAAGCTAGCGCCACCAAACTTTGCACGAAGTCTTCTCGTACCACTACGCTGCACATTTAACACAATCGAACGGCTCAGATGACTATAACATATAGCTGCCATAGGTACGGTCGGTCGAAAAACTAGCTGTAGTGAGAAAAACTTTTTTGTTTTCAATGCAAACGTCTCCAATCTCCGGATTTTCTATTCTTCTCCATGATTTTGCTAAGTTTGGTCGAAATTGGACATCTAGTTAGTATAGCTGCCATAGAAAAGTAAGGTTAGAAAAATAGTCTTAGTAGGAAAAACTTGTTTGTTTTCAATGTAAACCTCCTTAAAATTGGCATATATTTATTTTATAAGCTTTCACACAATTCTTGAAAGTTTTGTCAAAGTTGGATGACTCTAGATTATTGCTGCCATGGGAATGATGGGTCGAGAAACTAGTTTTAGTGCGAAAAACTTTTCTGTTTTCTAAGATAACGTCTCCAAACTTTGTATTTCCTAGTTTACTATGCTTTTCCATTATTAGACTAAGTTTGGTTGAAATCGGACATCTATATAGTATAGCTGTCATAGAAAAGTAGAGTCAGAAAAGTAGTCTTAGTGAGAAAAACTTGTTTCAATGGAAATGTCATTCAAATTAGTTAGAACGAGAGCGTAAGTTAAAGTCGGTTCTGACCGACTTCGAAATACCCATTACTCAGGGCAATTAGTGTTTAATAACCTCATGCGTTTATCTCTGCCGTTTATTATCCGATCTTTATAAAGACTTTGTGAGATTGTACATATTGGCCACATGCACCATAATGCAAAATCTGAGCTCGATAGCTTACAAATTCTAGGAGATATTCAACATTTTTTATTGCGGGGACGGGATTTGGATTGGAATTTGATCTGCCTGCAGACAATACTAGCTTACATCTAAAATTTGGTTGCTCTAGCTCCTTCACTTCTATAGATTCTGTGCAACACTTACAACTAGTGTTATTTATTTACCGAAAGATGTCGATATATCGATAAGAGAGGAGTCTAATCGATATATTCAGCCTCAGCCAGTCAGATCGCGCCAGGTAAAACAAAAAGGAACGTTCCTCTAAAAACAATATTAATAATATTAATATTAAGATTAAACAATAAAGACCAAGCTGGGAACCCAAACTCGACCCAAGACCCTAAGGTTCCACAGGTTTTATAAAAAGTCTTAGCTTAGCTCGAACCTCTTGAGCGAATTTTCTGAAAAAATTGGAATAGTATAAGAGTTTTTCAAACATTTACCCTTTGGCAACTTTAATGCTTTATTAAATGTCTTCCCAGCCAATTTGTACCCTATTCCTTGGACAGCAGGAGACAGCTACCGATTGTGGATTCACCGTTTTCAATTAAGTTTTAAACAAATTTTTAATTAGAATTCTGTAACTTCCGCCGTTTAACACAAAAACAATTTCCGCCTGGATATATATACATATTTTAGATCAAGTTCTGCAACCGCTGCATGTCTGCGACTAACGGGATTGCGTTGGCGGTGTTTTTTTTTTTGTCCCCCGCCCCCCTTCTTTTTTCTGGGCGGCTGGGCTGGGCCATGAAATATGAAAGTCAGCTAGTTGGTACGTGACTTGCGCGTGGCTGTTCTTAGGAAATAATGCCCTGATGCATGCTCCTGTTTTGGCAACGTGCATTCATACAAACACATATTGCACACACATGTGTGTGTGTGTGTGCCAACGCACCAACACCAACAGCAACACCAACAACAACAACAACAACTGTTTACTTATTTAACACAATTTGTACATTTCATAACTCAAGGTAGGAGAGGGAAGTGAGTGTAGTACTGGGACTGAGAGACTACTGCCACGCATGCGTAACCCCGTCTAGGGTTCTAAATGTCGGTCTGTTGGCCATGTATTCGCTTAATGGAATTTTGTATGCAGTTTGTTGCATATTCTGTGGCAGGAAGTGAGGGTAAAAGGAATGCTTCGCCAAAAAACCTTGAAAAGCACTCAACAAATAATAGTTCATATAGTTAACCATGAAAGGAAATTAACATGTGTGTGCCCTATCCAGACAATAATAGAGTGGCTGGGAGAGAGTCTGGTGATGAGTAGATTCAAAAGTTTCAGTTAAGATAGATTTTTCAGCTGAAGTTTGGTTTCAATTTTACAACTTGTTCTAAATTGGTGGGATGGGTTTTGAGGATTAGTGCGTTTGATCATCTATTCTATCATTCCAATTGTTTTGCCACATTTCCACCATGCTTTCCTTTTAAGCACGTTACTCATACTCAAATTACTCATACGCACCGCAAGCCAAACCAATGAAATCCGTACTAAATATTTTATGTTTTTATACCCTTGCAGAGGGTATATTGAAATGGTGCAGATGTTTGTAACGCATAGAAGGAAGCATTCTTGATCAGCATGACTAGCTGAGTCGATATAGCCATGTCCGTCTGCCCGTCTGTTTCTATGCTATCTCCTCCTTCAGTTTTAAAGCTATCACCACCAAACTTTGCACAAAGTCTTCTGGTACAAATACGCTGCACATTTGTCGGAACCGGCCGGATCGGATGACTATAACATATAGCTAACATCGGTCGAAAAACAAGTTCTACTGAGAAAAACTTTTTTGTTTTTAATGCAACGGTCTTCAAACTTGGTATTTGCTAGTTTTTAATGCTTCTCAATGATTCTGCCAAATGTGGTCGAAATCGGACATCTATATGGTATAGCTGCCATAGAAAAGTAAGGTTAGAAAACAAGTCTTAGCAAGAAAAACTTTTATGTTTTCAATGTAAACCTCTTGAAAATTCTCATATATTCATTTTATAAGCTTTCACACAATTCTTCAAAGTTGTGTCAAAATCGGATGACTATAGGTTATAACTGCCATATGAATGGTCGGGCGAGAAACTAGTTTTAGTGAGAAAAACTTTTTGGTTTTCAAAGAAAACTCCTTCAAACTTTGTATTTCTTAGTTTGCTATGCTTTTCCATGATTTCACTAAGTTTGGTTGATATCGGACATCTATATAGTATAGCTGTCATAGAAAAGTAAAGTCAGAAAAGTAGTCTTAGTGAGAAAAACTTGTTTGTTTTCAGATTCAAATTAGTTAAAAAACGTGCTGCAAGGGTATACAAACTTCGGCCTTGCCGTAGTTAACTTTCCTCTATTTTTTATACTCTGTACCGAAGGTACATAGAGTATTATAAGTTTGTGCAAAAGTATGTAACATCCAGAAGGAAGCATCTCCGACCCCATAAAGTATATATATTCTTGATCAGCATCAACAGCCGAGTCGATATAGCCATGTCCGTCTGTCTGTCTGTCTGTCCGTATGAACGCACAGATCTCAGAGATGGTAAGAGATAGAGGCTTGACATGTATGGGACATATGCTTCTTATGTCTGCAGGCAGATCAAGTTTATTTTAAATTTTGGCCACGCCCCCTCCCGCCCCCGCAATTTAGAAAAAACGTCATATCTCCCACAGTTTTGAAGATATATGGCTTCTTCCTTTTGGACATATTTAGTTATTAGGATTACTTATCGATCAAAGGAATGAAGAAGATCGGATGAACGGTTTTCGAGTTATGATCAAAAGACAAATTTTCTTGGTACAGAGTATGTTATAGTCGGGCTTGACCGACTTTCTTTCTTGTTTTTAGTTATTAAAAACTAAAAACTATGTAGTTTTTTTGTTTAAGTTTGTTTAAAATATTTACCAAAGAACAAAAATAGATAAAGGATACTTTGGCATTTTCAGTTTTCCCCTGTTTGAAAAAGTCAAATGGTTGGCCCTTGGCAAATTATACTCTTAAGCCCGGAGTATCCGCTTGAACCCCTATTCGAAGTTCCCCAAAAAAAAAAAACTAGTGTTAGTCAAATAATTAACAATGCACACTCGCAAATGTAGTGTGTGTGTGTGTTTTTTTCTATCATTGAATTTTCTAATTCCCAAATATTAACTTTGGCCGGCCGGCCAAACTTCCGCTCTTTCATGCCAGCACTCGTAAAGGTAATTGTTTAAAAATATATATTTCATTTGGTTATGGCCATCCCGGCCATCCACATATCCACCCGTAGATCGCATGTCTGGTCATGTGTGTGCCCCAGCGCCCATGTAAATTTAAGCAACTCTCCAACAACTAACCAACGCAAATTGCTGCTGTTGCGGTTTATTTTGTGTTGCAAAAATATTCCGACCCTTTGTCTCCATCTCCTTGTGCCTGGACACCCCGTCTTCGTCCGCCAAGCCATTATGGAAAGGGACAGAAGTTGAGTTCACTGTTGGCGCATTGTTGGGAGTGACTTTTTGTTGTGTTGCTCTCGGAATGTTGGTGTGTGTTTTGTTGGCACGGCTTGTTATTTTAGCCAAAAGCTGTTAAATTGCATGAAACAAAACAGCACAGATGCGTCGTGGCCAGGGTGTTCACGAGTAACGACTGCAAACGTGCATTAAGCTCCGGCAAAGCGGAAAAAGGGGATAAACCACGTCTATGGATGTACTGCGCCATAAATATTAAAGCGGGTGTCAAAAGGAATATGTGGTGTAAAGTATTTTGAATTTGTGCCTTGGTCCAGTGATTGTGGCAAAATGTGTAAGAATATATACCAAATATGAACCACATAGTTGCCATGCCTAAGTAAGGGGTAGCTCCGGGTATTTAAACAAAAGATATTGCTGGAGATTGAGGCAAGTTTAATCAATTTGCAAAACAAACTACCTTGACAAGTGTCAGCTCCAAGTAATTCTTTTGATGCTGTGGCGATAAGTTATTGTTGTTGCTAACAAGGCGGCAACAGTTTTAAGTAAACAACAGAACATGTTAAGCCTTAAAGCCAACGCTGTACTGTACAAACACTTCCCCCCATAGATGTGGCGATAAAAAACACACCAGCACGCATACACACTTGCAGTTTACTGGGGCATATGCTCAACACAATTACATGCACCAACGACAGTTTCGGCACCGTAAGTGTCTCAATGAAACATATTATATTAGCAAAGAGAGCGAAAAAAACTATCATTGCCCAGCTGAAAAGTGTTAGAAATATACCAGTTTCTAAAAATTAACATCTTATGTTGTTTCGTACTCAGATCTATGTATTGAAGTCGTCCATTTTGCACAGGCATGTAGTTGTCCCATGGTAGCAGCCATTTGCAACCATTTAAATACCAACTTTTCTTTGTGTAGTCTGTAGACAAACTTCATCTCACCCAATATGCAACCTATACATACTTACGGTATAACTATGTACCGTACTTTTCACTTATTCATGTTGTATTTTACAAATTTTCCATAACAACAATAAAGTACGCAGTGTTGCAATAAATTTTATTCACAGTCGCATGTTAAGACACACTTTTTCGCATTCACATTGACTTTTCATTAACTTGTACTTAATTCACATGTTTTTGTACACTTAGTATCTATTTTCACTTATTCAACTTTAAATTAAGTGGCTGCAGCTGGGCTGGTCAATGGTGAATACGGAAATAAGCAGGGAAGGGAATAAGTACTGGTTCGGTTCAGTGGTTCACACAGTTTCTGAACCGCCGGTTCGGTTCATTACATAGAGCTAACTGAACCGCAGTTTCGATTCGGTTGAGTGGTTCATTAAGGCACAATATGAAATATTATGGTTTCTGTCGTAATGTGTCTTTTCGCACACTTTGGAAAATAAATTCCTATAAACCATTTAAAATTTTTTAAATAGTTTGAAAAATGTCCAAATTTTATGATGTCGGAATTGTAGGATTTCTCAATATGTTCCTAGAGTAATGTTCTCCAAAAATAGAGAATGTCGGCTTAAAAAGAATACGTATACATCTTACATACCCTTTTATTATATTATGTGAGAAAAAACTCTCCCGGCTTAGATTGAATTAAGGTAAAGGAAAATTTAGAATATATTGTTTACTAGAGGTCGACAAATCAATTGTCTACTTTCAAGAAACGAATGCAGATTGATGACAGCTATATTAAGAGATCGGCGGGCAATTGCAGAAGTCTTACACGATTACTTGTTTGAACAAAATTCGGTTCTGTACAGAGCAGGTTTGCATTCATGGAAATGAGAAATAAATAAATAAGAATCTGATGCTGCGCAGTTGCCCAACTCTCCCGAATCTAGCTATCTTGCAACCAGTTAATTTCTCGTTGCATTACAACTAGGAGTGGGACGGCGTTTTTCTATTCATTCACTAGTTGCCAGTTTCAGTGCAGAGTGGTGGAGCAAAGACTGCATTGTGAACAGTCATAGACTTTATGTTATGAATGGATCGTGGATCAAGTGTAGTATTTTTAGGTCTTGTTAGTTGGTGGAAGGAGTTTCACTTTAAAGGGCCTTGCTTAAACTCTGATAATGTTTTTCGATGCAGCATGCATTTCATTTGATTTGATTCATTTCCTGCTATTCCATTGTGAGTAGGAACTGTAAAGATTTGGAAAATACTGTTCAGTATTGAACATGCATTCTTATCCTTATTTATTCGAAATATTAGTTTAGCGGTTCTCTGGGCGTTTTTTTATTTTTTAATTTAGCTTCATGTTTCTTGCCACAGTTCTTCTACTTTGTGCAACGCTTAAGTAGCTGACTTTATGCCCCTTAAAGTTTTGCACATAACCAAAAAATAATTAAAATTTCTGCAAAACTTTCATATGCACCTTGAGCGAGTATTCTTTTCCCCATTCTTTCATTCTATAAATATTTTAATAAAAAAATTTTGTGAAGCAAAATTAAAATATCTTTTCATTTGGGGGCTCTTTTTTTTTTTTGTGTGAAGAGCCATAAAAGTTTGCTAAGAACAGAAAGGCAAGTTTCCTTTAAAAAATGTACTTCGAGCCCTTATTATGATGTGTTAAGAAATTATGCAGCTCATTCTTTAGCAGCCTGACATTGAACTACGAGGCAGGATTTTTCTTTCCATTGAGTTTGAGACGCTCAACAGCTTTGCATTTTATCTGGCTGTCTTCTTTGCCTTTGAGCGGGCTTAACTTTTGGACTGCTCTCAGTATCGAGCCACGCTTATTTGTTATGAAAACTTCATGTGGATTCAACAAGGGGCGGGGAGGGTGCAGCGATAGCTTAACGTCTATGAAAAGCTGCTCGAGTGCAGCCCTTTGACTGAAAGTGGGCAAGTCGAAAAGGCGTATGGTCTCGACTCCTTACTTGGCAGGCGGTAGTTTATTTCCTGCGTCGGTGTGTTGTTGCTTGCGTATGTTTACCACTACTTATGTAAAAAGGGAAGTTGCTGGCTTCCTAAACGGATATACCGACTTCAAATAGTTTTTTCCCTCTTTGGTAAGCTTCATTCTTTTATGCTCCTTTTTTTTGTGCAGTTATTTTTCTTGTTCCTGTAGTTGTTGAGGTTGCCATTTTTCGCTGTTTCTGGCAGAAGAGTTCGTTACTAAGTTTGCTCCTTGTATGTTGCGGGAGGAATCGGCAATTGGGATGTTGCAGCACGTGCCTGAGGTGTGCACTGTGGGACGCTGGTGATGGGGAAACTATTGAATTTTCGAAAACATAATAAACCAACTCGATCTTTGAGATCGATGAGTATGAACGCTACAGACAGGCGGGCGGTGATGGGCGTTCTGACGCTGATCAGTAGTATAAATAAACTCTTAATAGAACCGAGAAAAAATCAAAGGATCGGTACAATGGGCGTACTTTTAAATTCAAACTGAACCATTATCTATTTTTATCAGGAGTGCCCAGAAGCTTTTAATACTAGAGAAGTCGACAACAGATAGAATTATAAAAAATAACAAGGAACAACTAATACAAGAAAGCGATAGAGAAATCCGGTAATCGCCTAATGCTGCGTGTGTGTTTACTTGTGGCTGTTGGAAACACACGACAACCACAATATCAACGGTGCAAACAGGGCGCTTATGTATTGTTGTTGCCTTAAAACTCTCAAGACTCATAGAGAGAGAGACACATAAGAAGTTTTTGCTGCAATTCCTTTATGTGTGATCCGTATACGCCCGGCAATCGCTAATAAGCCAGATAAGAACTAGGAGGGTTTTGAAAAAATGGTGAATAATCGGAAGATGTGAAGAATTATGCAAATTATTTTGTTATTGAATGTTTATATAGGTTCTTTTAGACTTGTAGATAGATCGTAGAAACGGCTCGTACCGTTTTGAAAATACATACGAAAACAAGAAAGAAAGTCGGTCAAGCCCGACTATAACATACTCTGTACCAAGAAAATTTGTCTTTTGATCATAACTCAAAAACCGTTCATCCGATCTTCTTCATTCCTTTGGCGGATCGATAAGTTATCCTAATAATTAAATATGTCCAGAAGGAACAAGCCATCTATCTTCAAAACTGTGGGAGATATGACGTTTTTTCTAAATTGCGGGGGCGGGAGGGGGCGTGGCCAAAATTGAAAATAAACTTGATCTGCCTGCAGACATTAGAAGCATATGTCCCATACATGTGAAACCTCTATCTCTTACCATCTCTGAGATCTGTGCGTTCATACGGACAGACAGACGGACAGACGGACATGGCTATATCGACTCGGCTGTTGATGCTGATCAAGAATATATATACTTTATGGGGTCGGAGATGCTTCCTTCTGGATGTTACATACTTTTGCACAAACTTATAATACTCTGTGTACCTACAGTACAGAGTATAAATACTAAAATCGAACGTTAATATTATTGCAAGAACTAGTGTTCGTTCTTGAACCAACAACTTTCGTACTTAAATTCATCAAAAAATATTTAAGAAAAGTAGGTTCTCAGATCAAGTTCAAAGAATTATAGTTTGTGTGCAACGAAAATTGCGAAATATGTTTCTCTTGAAACAGCTGCACGATATACCAGCCTTCTTTGTGGTGTTGTGTCTCTGTTTAAAGTTGTGCGAAAGCATAATAAAAACTGCAGAAATATGTTTATGTTAATCTGTTGTTAAAGTTACTAAGTGGTTTTACTTGTTTATGCTGTGGAGTTATGTCTGACCTATATTAATACCTTCTTGGACCTCGGATATGTCATGGCCCTTGGAACTTTTCAGTTACCTTTGTTTCAATCAGAGATTTTATTTCAAGAACACGTTGTACTTATATGATTTACTCTTATTTTGTTTCAATAATGTATTGGGGTTGATTTTGAAATATATTAACACTTAAACAAAGAATATTTTGTACGTGGAGTGCGGTGGTGGACACCGTTTTAGAAATCTGTAGAGATTTTGTCTTGGGCTCGTTTGCAAGACGTTTGAAAAATATGTCCACCAACACCTGGGACACCTCCCAGAAGATAAATGTCTATCTCAATTAGTTATGAGTTATTTTGATGTTCAATGGAAATTGGTTAACTCTGACATATGATTCATGTTTGAATTATAATTATTATTTGAATTGTTCCACAAAAATCAATTGAAAAATTAAATCATTATCAAGCAAAACTTGGCAACGCTTTGTTCTAGATAACTTTACCGCCGAATAAGAAAGGCAAAAGTTTGAGTAGCTTTTTCATAGCAACTTACTTAAAAGCTGTCTCCAATAGCTACTGAAGGTGACCGGGTGTGTGAGATTTTTTTTAAAGTAAATCGTTTTCCTTAGATGTCGTTGCATACGAGGCACACACACTACCCGCTGTACCACACTTGGCCATTCTGTTGGTTAAATTAATTGATTTTTTTGCTCGACTTAAAGTTGCGAAGGTCAATCAGAATATATAGGGATCCGGAAAATATAGAGATTTTCCAGGAGTCCCCTCTAAATCCGTGGGAATTTCATGCCGCTTCCATTTCTGGAATCGCTCTTGTTTGTCATAAAACAAAATGTGAATGCACCTAATTTTATGTAGCCTCCACTCCACTGTTTAGCTTCCTTCCAAAGAACTTCGTTATCGACTAAGTCACCAGCGTCGTCTTGTAGTATGCTTAGATACACAGTTCACTTGCTATTTTATATATTTACTAACAGCCACTTGAAGTTCATCTCATTCTAACATATTTCCACTTGAACTCTGGGGCATTTTATGGCAACCAAAAGCAAAGAAAAAAGGCTTATCGCCTTATGATGCGTTCTGTGTTTGTGGCTTTAGTGAACTTCGGAAAGGAGATTACCAATAAACAGCACAAACATTTCCAAAAGGTTAAATTGAACTTATTAGAGACCACTTTATTTCCTTTACCAATCCTTAAATAAATTTAATGGGCAACCCAAAAGCACTCGCGTTCAGCATAATTAAAGACAAAGCAAGAACCAAAAAAAATATCTAACAAATGAAAATGTTCAGCAGGCGAAAATTTATGCAGCATAAATTTATTACACCAACGCCAACACGAAAGACAAAGCCTTGAACACGGCTTGGTCCTGGAAGGGCGCCGCGTCGCTGGATAATCTCACACCACCACTCGACCAAGGCGCCTCGGTCACCTGTCCGCGTTGACAATACCCCCCGCCGCCCGCTCCAAAGCAGCGCATTTAATCTCGGCAGCATTTCCTTTGCAGTTGAGGACGCAGCCTGCGCCTGCGGTATGACATTTCCTACCAGCGATCCCCCCCACCCCGCCGTTCCACACCTTCGTCTATTTACTTCCCTTTGCCGTTGTCGAAAACAAAAATTAGCCGTGCAGTAAAATGGCCAAAGGAAGTGGTAAGTACCTACTACCAGGCTGCAGTACCCGGCTCCGGTTAGCATCAGCCATCAGTTCCCTTGGCCCGTTGGACACATGCAGTAAAAATTCGTTAATGTGCAGCTAATTAAGTTCAAAGTGTAGTTGCGGGCGGTAGTTCCATGGCGACCACGGTTTTTTAAAGGGGGACTAGAGTATACGATGGCTTAGAACTTTTACAGTTTCTTTGCTCTAGAAAAACGGAAAGCTTCAAAGTGTTTAAATTTATGCAAGATCTGTGGAACTGTTACTCTCTCTTACTTTTCTGTGTACCTTTGGGAAAGAGTATACAAAATATATGAAAAATTACAATTTCCTGAAACAAGCCTTGAATTCGAACCTTTGATTGCATGCTCTTCCGATCCTGATCTCGAAATGGTTATAGTAGATAAAATGGAGAAATTCGCCAAATTTGGTTAAACTATTTCAATAAGGGCTTGTAAGAAACCTCAAACGTCTATTAAGAACTAAGACTAGATTTACACGGTGAAGCAAACGAAGCAAATGTGAGCCATCAACCGGCTATCGGCTCTTGAGTCACAGCACTCGGTTCTGAGCTGAGAAGCACAGCTCGGAACCGTGAGCGATCAACGCGAGGCTCGTGAGCTCGTGAGCCACAGCTATCGGCTCTGAGCAGTGAGCCATACCTGTCGGCTCGTGAGCCATACCTGTCGGCTCGTGAGCCGCAAAATCAACCTAAGCACGATGTATTTTGATTTTTTTTTTTAAATTTTAAGTATATTACCCAAATATGTCGATCTTTCCTCATTTAGTGGTTATGGCTCACGAGCCAAGAGCTGGTTGAGGGCTCACGTCTCTCGAGCTGTGGCTCCAAACTCAGAGCAGTGTGCTATTGCTCACGAGCCGAGAGCGGGCTTCCGAGCAGTGGCTCTCAGCTCAGAGCCGTGTGCTGTGGCTCACTAGCCGAGAGCCGGTTGATGGCTGACGGCTCTGGAAGTAGGGCTCTCAACTCAGAGCCAACAGCCAAGTGCTATGAGCTGAGAGCAAGAGCTGGCTCTCGAGAGCTGCGAGCAAAGAGCAATTCCGAACCCTGCATTTAATAAAGAAGCACAATTGGAGATGTCTACTAAAACTCACAGCTTTTTCAGTCTTTCAACGAAACTTTCACTTTACTCTCTCCCGTTTCAACAAAATGCAAATTCATCCCACTGTACTTCACTTTCTCACATCCTGTGAAACATTAAATTTTTAATTGCATAGATTCAGGCATAATTAAAAATGCAAAATGCGTTTCTTGCCGCAGACGCTGTTGCCAAGCCCCTCCAGTTACTGCGACGATTCACTTCATCAGCCACATTAGGAAAGTTATGCGACACGCTCTCTTTTCCCCCGTCGGTTGACTTATTTATATGCAAACTGTACACTCTCGGCTCATAGCTTTAGCTTCACACCACAATGTGACTAATTTCCATGCAGCTGGAAATTTATTGTTGCAAAGCTTTAACTAATTTCGTTGTTGATAAAATACTTTCAACAGTGACCAGCAGCTGTCAAGTGGCTCTTGATGAGAGGGGGGGAGGGGAGGGGACTGTGGCAACAAGAAAAAAAACATCAATGCGGGCGTTACATAAGCAAACATAGGGCGCCATCTGGTATAGAGTGCTGACAAAACTAAACAACATTTTGATACGCAACGGCATCGAGTGGCGCTCTAAAGCGCCTCTGGGTATGCAGCAACATTTGCTCCTTTTTTTTTTTTTTTTGTTATTTTGTTCTTTCTGGCAGTTGATAAAACTGTCTTTTCGGCCAGCCAGCGCCGGTTTTTGGGTTCCAATGCGACCATTGCCGCATTGTCGTTTGTCTGATGAGTTTTTAACTACAAACAATTACAAACGACAAACAAGAGCAACAAATGCAATCATGGAGCCGCACAACAGTTGCCTGGTTACTTAGCCAAGCCATGCTACGCCGTCCTCTTTTCGGACCTTTAGCTGCGGTTATCACATTCTACTGGGCATTTTAGTTGCGTAATTGAATTACATTTCGGTTTAAATTATAAAATACTTTTGATTTGGTTTGCTGCAGTGCTGTGTGGCGTTTAAGTTTTGAAATGTAATTAACATTGAATTAAATTGCTTTAATTTGATTCTTTACAAGTGGATGGAACCGATTTTGAATACAAAATTTACATATTGAAAGAAAACCATTAAGAAGATGGTCTAGCCTGACGGTTATTTATGCTGTATCAGCCTTTTTTTTGCCTTTTTTGCTCGTAACTTGACTTTTGTTTATCCCAATATTTCCTATAATGTAGCTAATCGATAAAAGAATGCGGATTATGACATATGTCTAGAAGGTACGAACCATCCACATGATGTTTAATCCAAATTGCACCAGAAAACTTTAATAAAATCAATGATTTTTATTATATAAAGAATCAACATACATCGCTTTGATTGACATTTGAGAATTTAGGAGAGATCGAAACAATTGAAAATTGAAGGTAATAATTGGGTGTTCTTCAATTGAGTAAGAATTATTCTATATTCAGAAAATGGGAATGAATAGTATTGAAAAGAGAAAAAACTTTTTTTGATTTAAGAATGTTATGTACTTACAGTAAGATGACAAATTCAAGAAACGCGAGTTCGTAGTTCAAGTGCAAGATATGTTAGATTGATTTCAAACAGTCACGGATCTAGGAAGGGTGTTAGAAGGGCTAAAGCCCTCCGTAGAGGGAAACTCGAAATATTATACAGCTTTTCTGAAATTTTTGATTACTGCAATATTCCCCATTGCATATATTTGGTGATATTTGAGTTCTGTGCGGCCTTCAACCCCATTGGCCCCACTTCTAGATCCGCCACCGAGTACATAATAGACTTATACACTTAGAGAAAATATAGAGAATATCATACTTGGATCAAGAATGTTCGATGTCAGAAGTTCAATAAGAATGATAATTCTTAATGCAAAAGTAAGGGCTGATTTCTAATCTTCTACATAGAGCTATCTGTCACATAAATCTACAAACAACAGAGCAAAATCTATGTTTATCTGACACAAAGCAGCTTATGTAGAAGATGTAAAATCGGCTCTAAGTGTTTGATCTTAAGTAATTCGTTGTGTTTTTTTATGGGTGTAATGCTAGTTTCAAAAGGTGCGCAATGAAAAATGCGACATATTTCAAATGAGTCTGTTCCTAAAATTCTTAACTTGATCTAACATTTTTGTTAAACAGTAATTCTAGCTGGTTCTTTGGTTAATTCATGGCGCTGGGATATTTCCAGACATCTTTGGTTCAATACAGAAGCCTTGTTTTAGAACAACTTGGGAATAACTCGAAAAAAGTAAGACTCACACCATTTTGTTCTAGATTGAAGTACTCGTCTTATCTTTCCAGAATGTTTTTGGGTTGACACTAGAAATTTCTGAACTTTAAGGAAGAATATTTTGTACTTATTTTGATGGTCAATACGGCTTGACCTAAGACCATTAAAACCTAAGCCAGTCTTGATCCACAATCGATTTTATAATAATTCAATAGTCTTACTTTATATATGCCCGAAACAGTCTTTCTTTTTTGTAGCGTCCCTTACGGATCTGCTCCGACCCGGCATCTCGGCTGTGACTCCGATCTTAAGCCCTCACACATATTTTCTCTCCTTTTTCTTCCGCTATTGCCCCTTAAAAGCCCACTTCAGGAACAAACCTTCACCCTTAGGCTCAATTTTTTAAATTTCAATAGATTACACAAAATTCTCTGTAAACGTTTCAAAAATTTTACAGTTCTCTTGTCAAAAAAATAAAAAAAAATATAAATAAAATGGCCGAGAACGCTATGGAAAGCTTTCGGCAGGCTGAGTGCGTGCGCTGGTTCCGCGGCATGTCTAAGGCTCAGATCAGAGCCTGCAACAAGCTGCTACACGCCTTGCGCGACGACATGGCGCAGGGATCTACCTATCGAGTACGCCGCCGCATCATCGAATTAGGCTTGAATCCGGTGGTCGCATCCCAACGGATTGCCACCATCATGAAAATCAGTCATGGCAACGATCTGGCCTTTCTCTGGTTCCTCTGGGAGGCTGAGTACAAACAGTCCAACGATGAGAATCAATATACGGTCAATGAGCAGCTGTTGCTCTCTGCTATCGCTCATCTGGATATGCCGGCGACATTAAGGCAACTGGAGCTGATCCTGCCGCCGCCTTCGCACTCCAAGAAATTCCAGAAGGAAGATCAGAAGCGCTTGATTACACGAAAACAGGAAATCGTTGTGGAAGCACGAGCGTCTCAAAGATCAAATCGCAGTCCGAAGAAGTACATGTTACCCTACTTTCAACCGCTTGTGCGGCCGAAACAGTATGAGCCGAAGAAGATTTTGCGGCCCGTGGAGCACAAGTTGTGCTTCCCCGACTACAGTCAGTACAAGGACCCCATGTACGAGATACCCAATGAAGGATCACGTTGGTTTTCCGAGTACCAACTGTCGCCGGGAAAGCGTGTGATTAAGAAACTGTTGACGCAGGAGCTGGATCGTCTGTTTATGCACAGCTCGGTGATACCTCTGGTGGAGGACGGGACCTTATGTGAGACGCACAAGCACTTGGAAGAGCAGACATTGCTGAAGCAACAGGAGCTGACCCACGAAACGCTGGAGCGTTGCCTGGCCAGATGGGATGTGGCTGGAGTGGCGCAAGAGGCCAGGCGAAAGCGTGTTGTCCAGACTTTAGAAATGGAGATACAAAATGCGGCGGATAAATTTGGTAAATATTCGAGACGTCAGTTGGCGCAAGTGTCCAAATTGAGCGGTGGCCATGGTCAAGGGGATTGTGGGCTGTGTCAGCAATTGGTCACCACGCCGAAACCGAAAAAGGCTGATCTTTCCCTGCTCATGGGTTCTCAGTGCGAGTCAGCTGGTTATCCTGTGTTGCCAGACGAGGATCCAAGTCCGCTGGTGAAAGTGGTGGAGCTAAGCGGTGAGCGGAGACCGATTAGTCGCTTCGAGCGAGGCGACTGCATTTTCCCCGAAACCAAAGACTTGCAGAACAAACCACCGACCAAGAAGTTGTCCAGAAAATCCATAAAGTCAAGGCGAAGGGGCACGTCTGTCTTTCACCAGCCTAGTAATGTACCAACGCCTCAGGGCCCGACTACACAGTTTGAGAACTTAAAGGATCTAATACCAAATTGTAAACGCTGGGAGAAATGTCCACGTGATGTGTTTACCAAGTCCGATTCAGACAGCTTCGCCAGCACGTCCAGGTATGGTGTAGACTTGGATTACTTTAAGATTTTCCATCCCCCCACATTGCCAGAGCCAATACGTCTAAAGTTTGAGGAAGAACCCGGCGAATTCCCCATTGACTTGTCTGACAAAAAGCTTCTCATCGAGCGCTGCTGCGTAAACATCCTGCAAGATGAAGTTGAGGATAAGCCGGCGGAGGAGACGGGAAAGCCCTTATCGCTTACACTAGCGGAAGCCATCGATAAGTGTGCCATTCATTTGTTTAGACAAGAACTGGCCAACCTGGAGACCGTGTCGGAGGCCAAGTCAAAAAGCATCGATAACGACGAAACCTCCGTTTTGAGACTAGCCTCCATAGATCCCGATGACAGGCAATTAATCGTTCAATTGCTCAAGGCTGCCCTGGACCTGATGAAGGCCAATCCCTACTATGTGCTGGCCACGTTTCCCAATGTCCATAAGTTGCCAATTCTTGTCGATTGGGCGGCAGCGCGCTATGGCAAGAGCTATTGCCGCGAGGAGATGGACGCATTGGTAAAGTCCTCGTTCTACATCTATGAGAAGCTCGAGCGAAACACCAGGCCACAGGTTCCCAGCCATCTGCTGCGCATGAAGGAAAAGGGTCCGGTCAGCTATGCGAATCACACGAAATTGATGTGCAGGGCGAGGCGTACCAAATCGAAATTCTATGGCCAACTCAATGAGAAGGCGCTGATGCAGTCACGTCTCATCTGGCTGGCGTTGCGTGGCTATTCCTACTTGGGTGGGTACGTCGGTGACACCTTCTTTGCGTACATGCCGTCGCGTGAGATGGATATGATGCGCCAAAATGTTTGGCAGTCCGCAGACACTCGCAATATGATGGAAATTCGTGATGAAGCACACCGAAAAAAGGAAAAATCCTAGGAGGAATACGGTCTAAGATTGCAGTGTCGGACATATAAATTGGACATACTTGGATGCAAGCAACGAGTATGCGATGTGTTCGACAGTGCAATTGTGGGCTGCAATTTTTATGATTTTAGGGACTCAATAAATATGTATGGGGTGGTTTTTATCAAATAGTTTTTCCAACTCGTTTTTTATGGTTAGTAAAGAAAAATGTGCTTGTGTTGGTGAGCACAACAGACAGTACAATATGTGTTACAGCCAGAAGAATGCTTCTTTGATCCAATAAAGCAGCGGTGGGCAAAAATGTGTGCATTAAAGGCAATAAACAATGATTTACTTGACTGCCAACCAACAGAATGCGAGCACTAAAGTCTGATATTGCTGTCCATTCTTGTGCTAAAGACAAATCTTATTTGTATACTCTTGCAAAGGGTATTATAATTTTGCCCAGAAGTTTGCAATGCATAGAAATATTCATTTCCAACCCCATAAACCATATATATATTCTTGTTCAGGGTGACGAGCTGAGTCGATTGAACTTTGTCCGTCCGTCTGTCTGTCTGTTTCTACGAAACTAGCCTCTCAGTTTCAAAGTTATCGAGCTGAAATTTTGCACAGAGTCTTCTCTTTGCTGCACACTACTAATATGTCGGAACCGACCGGATCGGATGACTAAATCTCATAGTTCCCAAAGGAACAATCGGTCGGAGAACTAGTTTTAGTGAGAAAAACTTGTTTACTTTCAATTAAAACGTCTCCGAACTTTGTAATCGTAGGTTTTCTATGGTTTTAAATAATTCTGCAAAGTTTTATTAAAATCGGACAACTATGTGGTATAGCTGCCATACAAAAGATGGGTCTGAAAAACAGTCTTAGTTAGAAAAACTTTTTTGTTTTTAATGGTAGCATCCTGCAATTTTGAATTCGTTTGTTTCACGTGCTTTCACATAATTTAACAAATTTTTGGCCAAATCGGATGACCATATCATATAGCTCCCATACGAACTATAGGTTGGAAAATGGGAAAAGGATTATTTTTGGATTATATATTTAAGCGAGCACTTGCAGGGGTATAAAAACTTCAGCACAGACGAAGTTAGCTTAGCTTTCTCGTTATTGGTATCCAGCAAGTCTAAATAATTGGTTAGGTCAGCTTAAAATTTTTCAAAATTCATATTTTGCTTATTTTATTTTGACTCGAATTGAAATTATCGTAAAGTTCCACTTCACAACTCTTAAATAAACTTTTCCAAGCAATTCTACGATTTTAAAGAGCAAAGATGTATCAATGGCCGAGCTCAGCAGAAAAACTTGCTCCCCGATCATTACATACATTGATACATTTTGCCGAACTCCAGTGATACGGTATCATAATAGACAATTTAAGGTATCATGATATAGGAGCATGTTCAGCGATTAAATTACTCTCCTTTTAAATAATACTGAAAACTACAGCTGTAACTGTATATCGATAGGCTCTTCCGATACCGATATGCGTATCTTGGTTCATTTGGCGATCTTAAGTTGAATATGCGTTGTATTATGGGCGATGGATAATTTGAATAAACTAAAAAAATACCTTAAAGCTTAAGTTAGACATCTTGACAAGAAGCGGCAATGCTTTTAAAAATTGTCCCTTTAAGTATTGGTTCAAAAATGTAACCAAAAATGTTCACCAGAAACTTTTCCATATACCGTTTTTTTTGCTAACACCTGCTCGATGTTCAAACCTTCTGCTGAACACGGCCAATCTGAAAGTATTCACTGCTTTTTAGTTGATTTCCAAATGTTTTATTACCAATTAAATCAATTTTTTGAACAATGCAGGCGATAATTTTAGTGTCAGTCCACTATTTGTATACTTCTCATTTAACTTCTAGACCCCGTTGATATTAGAGCTCTTTTATTTTTCCAAAACATTTATTTGTTTTTATCAAAATACTTTCTAAAATTTTCTCAAGTCTTCACAAATTTGGTTTTACAAAATGATTCATCGCGATGTTATTTTAACAATGGCAAAGGGTTTAATTTGCACACGTCCTTACTTGCGAAAGTCTAGATCCAAGATAACCTCTGCAACGTCAGCTTCTGGGCCTGTGTCAAAAGGATTATGTGGAGCTAAGTTGGCTCGCAGCTCGATGTTCATGGAGGATCCATCTAAATCATTGATGTTGCGTCACCGTGGAATAACTCCTCTACTAACGCCAAAGGGAGGCGTGTGCAAAAACATGACTTGGTATGAAGAGAAGTGTAGTTGGATAACAAAAACCATGAAATGATCCTGTTAGCAAGTGGAAAAACCAACATGTATTATTATAGAAAATAGCAGCCTGACGAAAAATTAATGAAGAGCGACTGTAGGAAAAATGAATTTTTATTTGAATAAAACTTCCACTTTGCCAATGACTAAGTCCCGATTTCACTATGTCCGGTTAGTTACCTTGACCTACAGATCATCCGCTGTGTGTGGCCTAACCGGAGGAACAAACTTAATCGATGTTTCAAGCATTGGTTTTAGTTATCCCCGCGAGATCAGTCCCGATGCATTTGTCGATATTTCTTATCGATATACAAATAGCTGGATACAACACTTGTTTTCCAAATCTTTATAAACAAACGAATTTTTAGACTCCACGCAATGAAAGTGGAATTGGATGAGGCGGAGATAAGAGCCTGATTACTTTACTAATCTGCAGGATGCCGAATTTCTTCAACGATTCAGCCTTGACAAAAACAAATATCTGCGGGTAATTGGTTGGAGTCAACATTCCTTTGCTATGCCTTGCAGGTCAACAAGTGTCCGCAGCAATAGCATCTCATTTATCGCTAGAGATTTTATTCAACTATTTCGCCAAATTGCCAAACAAAAGCAATAATAAAACCTACACAAAAATACCTCATTTGTTGATAGTTTCTGGTCACCCTTCTGCGATAGCGATAGTAAAATATCGATATTATGTAATATAACTGTTGAGAAAACCAAATGACTTAACCGCTGGTCATATTGAGGAATAAATGTGATAAATGAATCTGTCGGTTGGCCGGAACCGTAACCTTTGAGAAATCGGGCCTTTTTATACCCTTGCAGAGGTTATATTGATTGTAACACATTTCCGACCACATAAAGTATATATGTATATTCTTGATCAGCATGATGAGCTGATATCGATATGTCCGTCTGTTTCTATGCTAGCTCCTCCGTTAGTTTTAAAGCTATCAGGACCAAACTTTGCACAAAGTCCTTTGGTGCAAATACGCTGCACATTAGTCGGAGGCGGCCGTATCGGATGACTATAACATATAGCTGCCATTCCTACGATCGGTCGAGAAACTAGTTCTAGTAAGAAATTTGTTTTTTGTTTTTTATGCAAATGTCTCCAAACTCCGTATTTAATAGTTTTCTATGCTTTTCCACGATTCTGCCAAGTTTGGTCAAAATCGGACATAGTAGTATGGCTGCCATAGAAAAGTTGAGTTAGAAAATTAGTCTTAGTAGGAACAACTTGTTTGTTTTCAATGTAAACCTCTTTAAAATTAGCATGTATTTATTTTATAAGCTTTCGCACAATTCTTCAAAGTTTTGTGCAAATCGGATGACTATTGGTTATAGCTGCCATATGAATGATTGGTCGAGAAACTAGTTTTTGTGAGAAAAACTTTTTTGTTTCCAAAGAAAACGCCTCCAAACTTTGTACTTCTTAGTTTGCTATGCTTTTCCACAATTCAACGCAGTTTGGTCGAAATCGGACATCTATATGGTATAGCTGTCATACAAAAGTAGAGGCAGAGAAGTAGACTTATTGAAAAAAACTCGTTTGGTTTCAGTGGAAATGTCATTCAAATTAGTTAGAAATATGTGCAGCAAGGGTATACAAACTTCGGCCGAGCCGAAATAAACTTTCCTCCATTTTTTTTGGCTGGTTCTGCCCATATCTTCATCAAATTTTTGAAATTTTTCGGCTATGTTCGTATGTAGAATCTCAAAATTCACCAATATTTATACATAGTCTGAACAGGCTGTCAGATAACTGACATTCAAAAATCTGTCAGCCATTCAGTGGATGATTTCATGCCAGTCATAAAATCCAATTAGGTAGGCGTTGCGAAAACTATCCACAAATCTCAATGTTTAGCAGCAGTTCCCAAAGAAATTCAGTTGCTTCAGAAACTTTGAGCCGCTTCAATATCAATTGTAAAATTTGTTACGAACCGACTTTATCTTTTGGGGGCTATGCCGGCTGGCTCAGTCAACCCCATGGGTGGTGTCCATCCCAAAGCCCTGCGATTCAAACAATAAAATCTTCACTCGATATACGTCCATATACGTACATACAAACTCAAACAAAAAAAAACATAAAAAGAAAAACATCTCCAAAAAGGGACATCCTAACCTATCCTCACACAAAACCAAATACAACAAAATTCTCCGCTCCGTCCAAAATCGAATCCAATCCTGGATTCGGGCGTACCCACCCTACCTGCAGTGGAACCATTCTCCGACTGCCCTTGTGCCAACCCCTTTCCTTCTCCCAGGCTGCGTTAGGCCAAGGCGGTTACGTCCGGTTTCATCTCCCCCTCCCATAAGACCTTAGCACATCATGGCTCGATTCATATCATGCACATAAATATATTTGGCAAAATTTTGATTGACATTTAGCGACTTCACTTAACCTAGATCTTTTGCTTCATAAATTAATTTAAACCCTAAACTAGCACGACCTCCCAATTTCTGCGATCATAACTGTTCTCACAGGTTCACCACTATATGCAAAAATAAATATTTTTGTATATATATATATATATATATGAGACGTCAACAAAAAATAAGGGCATAAACAAATGTTCAATTCAATCTTAAAATTAGCTTAACCTACCTAAAGAGCTCTCCAAGTAAGCCTGCTGTAAAATTGTTATTGGCACCTTTTAATTTAAATTTAATTTTCATTTGCAGATGGCTGTCCCCTAGCAGAAAGTAATAACGCTTACACTTATTTGGGTCAGGCTGCTTTGGCTGAAGGCCTCACAATATGATTTTTGTATCCTTTGATTTTAAATATTTTATAAATACTATTTCGTTATATTCTAATTTTCTCTGTCTTTCTTACTCTTAATTACAGGCATGCAAGCTGATGGTTTCTCCTTCTTTTAATTTTAAATTGTTTCAAATAATTCTGACTTTTGTGTAATTTAATTAAATAAAGTTATTCCCGCACCCCAGTAAAATGGAATGTATTCGGTACTGGCAGTTCTCTCTCCTTTCAGGCTCAAGCATTTATTGCGAGCAAGGGATTTTGACGCTGGTTCCTCGCAGACCCAACCCGGAAATTTGAACTCCGGATTGGCTCGCCTCGGAACACACTCACTTTGGGTTTAGCTCCGCGCCGTCAATAGCACCTCGCTGCCGCTATCCTCTCGCTGCCGCTCACACGTGCACACACACACCGGAGAGGTTGATCTTCTCTAAAGCAACTGTCGATGGATGTCTTGGGCTGGGCTGCTTGGCCAATAGGGCAATTTTGTCCAAGTGCTTGGGGATGAGGATCCACTCAAGGGAAAAATGATCCGTGGCCGGTACACCACGGCAATCCGACCACGTTTTTTTTATCTGCAGAAAGAAAACTACGGCACACACAGGAATTCTTAGAGAATATTTTCGGCACTAATTTTTATTAAATTATTTTTTTATGTAAATTATAATTAATAATTTTTCTGTTGCTGTACACTTTCGACAACTCTTGGCTTAGGCGCTTTCTTCGTCACCTGCTTGCAGACGAATATACCCTCAGCAACCGTCGTAAGCCATCTATATTAATTCGGTCCAATTCCCATTTCGGCCCTGACCTACTCCAACTACAAGCTTTCATGGGGGTTAATGACCGATCCAGCTGCACTTCATCTCGCCGCCCACACATTACCCGGTTCGACTCTCCCGCCAAGATCCCGGAGCGAACCGGCTATGGCTTTCGCTCTCACTAACGGTTTCGGTTCCTAGCGTTGCCACTCTGCCCAAAATTTGAGCGCCCCAGGGCTTCGGCCTATCGATACCCAGGTATCGATATACGCTTTGCTTATTTTGACAGACAAAACAGTACAGATTATACAAACTTGACTCGCTTTATCTGAAGAAAATGGATAACAGCGGAGCATCGTCCGCCGTGGAGTGGTGTCTTTGCGAAAAGCTACCCCGTGCCGTGCTCCACATACCCCTTAATGATGAATTGCTGTGTGAAGTTTGCGGATGTGCTCGTCGTCCGCGCACTGGCGATAGCTCCTCCAGCAGCGATGATGAGGCAGAAATGGAGAAGCGACAGCAAATGCTGCTGGAGCTACGTCGAGCTGAGGAGGCGAAATATGATCAAGATGCTGAAATTTACACGGTTCGCCTTGATGGCAATAGCAATCTCAAGCAGCGGACGGTGTTCAATCCAAATGTGAAGAATCTTCGGGAACCCACAGCACCGCCGCCGCCTTCGCCACCTCCGGAACCTATTGGCGAGTTACTCAGCGAGGATGTGCCCAACTTGGTGGCCATGGCCCATGAAGTCAACTATCCCATTCATCTTCGCAAGCACTGGCCCAGCTATTATGGCAATTTATTTGTCAGCGACTTTATACCATTGACCAGTCCCATAACAGATCCTTCGGGAGGGGCCATATCTAAGCAACGCGTCAAGGGTGGGCGTCCCTTGCATGTACACCGCAGTCGTCCTCTGCCGCCGTTGTCCAAAGTATTGGGCGATCCGGAGGTAAGAGAGACGCCCCTTCCAAGGGCCAAGGGCGGTGGATTGTTGCCGGTACAAGATCCGATACAGTGCAGACAGTCCACTCAATTTACACCCTATGATCACTACGAAGGACCATCCGAAGATGCGCTGGTGGAGGACAGTGCCCGTTGTATGCTACAACAACAAAAACTGGATATTAAGCCACGTCTGGATTTGCCCTCGACGCAGTTGCGCACATTTGAGTCTGAGTTGAGCAGCAGCTGTACATCGCCGATGGCCTTTGACAAAATGTCGGCTCCCACAGTGGAAAACCGTCGACCACAATGCACAATGCACCGTCGCTGGAACTTAAAATTTGAGAACATACAGGTCACCTGTAGCCAGATCTCAAAAACCAAAGCCAGCAGCTCCAGCAAAACTAGTTCCACTGGGAGTGATAGCTCGGCCAAATCTATATCACAGCATGAGGAAGAGAAGAAGAAGAAGGAGGCCATGAAAGATGAAGACGAATCCCAGGAGGATAATACTTTTTTGAACGACGATGAAGAGAAGCATCCTTCGACTGTGATTTCTATCATGGATGAGGTCTTCTGGATGCCCATTGAGAAGGGAGCAGTCAATCAGGATACTCTAAATGATTTAATCGACAATCTATCCATACAGAAAGGCGGCATGGACAATCCGTTCGGTCCATTGAAGGATGTGCTGAATGTAGATCCTAACTTAGTTGTAAATGTTGTCACAAATGATTCTCTTAGTAAATCGGATTCCGATGCAATGTGAATATTTGCAGCTGTGCCAATTCTACTTATTCTTTGGGATTACCGAGATTTGAGTCAATGAAGGCAAGTGGTGCCTCTGTCTTGTGCGAACTGGCACCAGTTGGTTACATGAAGCGCCCTCGCACCCTATCTTTCCAGTTTCAGACATTGCCCTTTTTTCCCAAATTCTTTCGGTCTCCGACTTGAGACTTTTTTGCTGGATATTCTTCATCCAAACGACTGGCTTGTGCAATCCAGTGACCAGATCAAAGTCCCCATAGAGCTCTTACAGTTCGTCGCTCTTTCGGGTACGAAATTCAACGCCAACTTTTAATGGTCCATAAATCCTTCGAAGAACTTTTCTCTCGAACACGCCAATTGCCACCGCATCCGCTGCTGCTAATGTCCCTGCTTCTCCGCCGAATTGCAGGACTCGGATGATGTAAAGCGCAGTTTTCGTTTTTCGAGAGAGGACTCTGTTCTTGAAAGCCCTACAGAGTCCTTGGTAACATCTGTTTGCAAGAGTAATGCTTCTTCGGAATCTTCAGATTGGCGTTGCTGTCGGTGGACATCATCGTTTCGAGGTAAACAAAATCCATTACAGCATTAATTTTGTAGTTTTTGGCAACAGTTTTTCCAAGAGGGTACTTCGTCTTATCCTCAATCTTTGAGAAAGCCTAGAAAGCTACCGCTCCGTTGCTTTTGCCAATAATATCAATATCATCGACATATAAACATTTGGGCAGTGTCGTAGTATATACTCAATCAGCAGATTAAAGAAGTCTTACGATATGGTGTCACCCTTAAACCTCTTTTGGAGTAAAATCGCTCGGAGAGGTTCAGTCCTATTCGGACGAAACTTGGTGTGCTTCTCAACGTCATCATGCAAAGTCGAACGTACTTGTACGCAAAGTACGCAGGGTTTCAAAGAACTTTGACTTCATAATCAACAAAAAAGTATAGGGTTTTGGTCCTTGACTTATCAGCTTTCTCCAGTGGTAGTTAGTAGTTGTTGTTTTTTATTGTTCGAACATTAATATATACATAGGCATGACATTTTTGCCGTTGGCCTTAAACTAAATAATACAATTTACATATTTTTCATCTAGAGTTACCGCAGTTACACCACCTACCTTCCCCGCTCATCGCGACATAGTAGATCTTTCACTCTCTCAGTTTGACGTCCCGGGTTCCAATTATTAACCTAACAACAAACGCATGATAAACTAACAACA
Organism: Lordiphosa andalusiaca; assembly: GCA_035044965.1. Taxonomy (NCBI): domain Eukaryota; kingdom Metazoa; phylum Arthropoda; class Insecta; order Diptera; family Drosophilidae; genus Lordiphosa; species Lordiphosa andalusiaca. Next base: position 1,915,308 of record JAWNNM010003462.1, read on the forward strand.
ATCACTAATATATTTGAAAACTCTTCATGCTCGATTCTTAAAAAAAGTTTTTAACCATTTCCATATAACATTTTACTATTGCCAATATTAAATTTTGAAGTGTGCACTCTTTATACATATATGAAAATATTGATATTAAGATATCAGTGTTTTTTCCCTGAGTGTAGGGATATGAGAATGTAAGTAGTATTTAGGTTAGAAAGTAGTTTTTATATCATGAAGTTGTGCGAATGTATGTAACAGGGAGAAGGGAAATTTTCCGACCCCATAAAGTATATATATTCTTGATCAGCAGGAACAGCCGAGTCCGTCTGTCCGTCTGTCTGTCTGTATGAACGCGTCGATCTCAGAGCCTATAAGAGATAGAGTCACAAATTTTTGCACGAAGGTAGATTTATGCTGTACGCAGATCAAGTTTGTTTCAGATTTGAAAAATTCCAGCCCGTCCCTCTTTTATCCCCAAAAAAACCTAGACCTACTCTAGAAATCCTAGACCTAAATAGCCGTCAGATCCACAATTTAAATTTAGAGCCTTGTGGTTTAGTATAAATCAAGCTGGGCCCAATATCTATCCATTCTGAAAAGGACAATCAGATCGGACAAAAAACACCGGAGTTATAAGCGAAACAGTTGAGCTGATAAGAGCACCTCCCCTCCAGTTTATGGTCAGGACTAGAAAAAAGTTTTGCCTACATTTAGGTTGATGTTTTTTTTACAAAAACAAATAAATGAAAACAAATGAACAGGGTATTTTGTGGTCGGGAAACTCGACTGCAGCGCCCTTACTTGTTCCATTTGTATGGTGTCACTTGCGGATGTGTGACTAGATTGCCGGCTTTTTGTCGTTATATAGTGAGGCTCCGGGCTTAAGATCTTTGGTTATAGTTACCAAACAGCCTTGCGACTTCCTCAGCTCATACATTTCTCCTCTCCCCTTTTCTTCCGGTATCGCTCCTTAACAGCCCGCGTTGCTCTTGGCTGCAAAGTTCTCCTGTAGACTGCTCCTTTCTCTGGAGTGGTCATGACTCTTCATATGGGTTGTGCCGCATATCCGATTATCTCCTTTTGCCAATGCAATTAATTAATCTTCAGTTTAGCGGCCAATACAGCGCACAACTAGTTGGGTTACATTTTTCATTCATTGGAATTACATCTGCGGGCCTGTGTGTTTCGAATTTCAGGTACCTACTTATGCAAAAGCAAACTGCAAACCCAATTAAAAATGCTGATACCCAACTAAATATGGCTAAAGCAAAACAGGCAGCGGCCAAATGAATGCAAAACATGACCAAAATGATGAGTCGGCTTACCTTCCAGTTTAGAGCACCGGCTTCCAATTGTGTACGCTGTGTAGCATCGATGACATGTGAAAATGTGTGCCATGGACTGCCGTTGCTCATTAATTAAAAATTGGAAACAGCAACAACTACAACAGCAACAGGACTGGGAGAGGAGGCAGCAAGCTGGTGCCATGTAATGGCGGTTTCATGACGAACGTGACACGTGTGGAATGGCACTGACACGTCGAAATCGACTGGCTGACAGGCAGGCCAGGCAGGGCGAAACGAGATGCGTCGCTGGTGGTGGTGGTGGTGGTTGCCCTCGCGGCATTTTATGTATTAAACCAGTAAGGCGTGTGACAGGATTATGATATAAATCATTGCATACTTTGCGGCAATCAATTTAAAGGACACTTTAAAGCGTACAGATCGCTGCCCCATTGCATCCCCCGGGCAGCATTGCATTGTGTGCTAGCCCAGCAGAAAAGTATCAGATAATCGCTGGCTAATACAATGAATATGACCACAGCCACACCCCCGCCCTTCCCCCATACGGCCATTAAATTCAATTACATGACAATAACGTGGCGCTTATGGCGCTCTGCGGTTCACACAAAAATTGAAAATAAAAATAAAGCGACGCATAGATAAAAAAGTGCAAGCTGAACTAAACCGCTCAGAGCGCAGATGAGGAGCAGGAGGAGCTGCAGGAGGAGGAGCAAACGTGCCCAAGAGCAGCAGCTCGTGCCCAACTATCAGCAAAGAAATTATGATTAGCTTTGGGTAAAGTTTTCGGACGCAGTCAGCAACAGCCACTTGAAAACTGCCACTGCATACTTTTGCGGTGCATAAGCTGCTGGCCTCATTGGAGCATAAAGGGGCGCACGGGCACACTGGCAAACTGTGGCGAAACAAAAGCGTCATTTCTGCAAAACGCAACGTTTTAATTTCACTTTTGATTGCGATGCCATTGTGCCCCATTGTGTGTGTCGGTGTGTGTGTGTGTGTGTGTGTGTGAGCGCTTTGTGAAATCGTTTCATAATGCGCCCAAAATTATGCTAAGCGATTTTCATTCTGAACTTCTCTGTTTGGCATTACAAAAGAAACCAAATAGCAATGGCATATGCATTTCGGTGGAATCATGCTTAAAATACAGCCAAAAAATTGTTGCTATTCTAATTCTGTGACTCACCTTGTTGATTAGTGTGGTCCAACACGGAGAACCGTCTGAAGCTGCACCTGGAATAAGCTGCTGGGCCAACAAAATGCAGTTTCAATTCTAAACAAGAAAGAAAGTCGGTCAAGCCCGACTATAACATACTCTTTACTAAGAAAATTTGTCTTTTGATCATAACTCGAAAACCGTTCATCCGATCTTCTTCATTCCTTTGGCGGATCGATAAGTTATCCTAAAAACTAAATATGTCCAGAAGTAACAAGCCATCTATCTTCAAAACTGTGGGAGATATGACGTTTTTTCTAAATTGCGGGGGCGGGAGGGGGCGTGGCCAAAATTGAAAATAAACTTGATCTGCCTGCAGACATAAGAAGCATATGTCCCATACATGTCAAACCTCTATCTCTTACCATCTCTGAGATCTGTGCGTTCATACGGACAGACAGACGGACAGACGTACAGACGGACATGGCTATATCGACTCGGCTGTTGATGCTGATCAAGAATATATATACTTTATGGGGTCGGAGATGCTTCCTTCTGGATGTTACATACTTTTGCACAAACTTATAATACTCTATGTACCTTCGGTACAGAGTATAAATATAGAATGTGAGATGCCACTGCTCGGCAAAATCCTGCCAATTACTGCAAAGTGAAGCAAATTCTTGGATTTTCCTAATGTTAATATTCAGTTTACCACGGAATTCTCCGAACGATGCTCATTTCGTAGAAACCGGTCTTAACACCCTCTATACCCAAACGCTAGAATTACATTTCTCCTGCATAATAAAGATTTTCCCAATGTCTTAGCTTCTGTTGTTGCCAAATCATTGCTGGTGAGTCTATTCCAGTTCATTAAAACATGGAGAGCATTAACTCAGGAATATGATGCAAAAATTTGGGGACAAATAACCCTATAGAGTGGGAGAAATCCCATCGATTAATATTTATATTAACTGTTTAGATATCTCACTCTGATTTTATGCGGCAAGCGAGAATCAGCTTGACGAGGATATCGTACAGGGAACTTAACTGAACTCCACCATGGATATATGGCCAAATATTCTTTAAATTTGAAACATGATGCGAAATGTTAAACCTACGTTCCCACCCATTCGGCAGCGACACCAAAGCCAATTGCACCTTCTGCAATTTAAATGCAACAAAGGATACATCCGCCTCTGTCCAATATTAACGGAGGTTAGATAGGAGTAAGGACAGCAATAAGAAATAGAAATATTAAATGGAGAAAATTGGGGTATTATGCTCCAATTTTTAATAGACGCATCAGCAGTTAGTTCCGATTTCCGATTACTAAGTTTAGGCTATTTTCTGCCATCTTTCGGTTACGTCTTTGGTGTTACAGCAGTCCTATAAGACTTATAATTGAACATATGTTGGTAAGTTAAGTATATTGTCGTTGTTATACCCTTGAAGAGGGTATATTATGCATCACATAAAGTATGTATTTTCTTGTACAGCATGACGAGCTGAGTTAATATATCGACATGTCCGTCTGTCTGTCCATCTGTTTTCTATGCAGTTTGAAAGCTATCATCACCAAACTTTGCACGTAGACTTATAGTACAAATAGGATAGTACAGATCGGATGACTATGGCATATAGCTGCCATAGGAATGATCGGTCGAAAAGCTAGTTTTAGATAGAAAAAGGTGTTTGTTTTCTATGAAAACGCCTTCATACTTTGTAATTTCTAGTTTGCTATGCATTCCCATGATTCTACTTAGTTTGGTCGAAATCGGACATCTATATAGTATAGCTGTCATGGAAATGTAGTCTGAAAAGTAGTCTTAGTGGGAAAAACTGGTTTACTCTTCAATGGAAATGTCCTTTAAATAAGTTACAAAAACGTACTGCAAGGGTACACAATCTTCAGTCTAGCCGAAGTGGACTTTTCTCTATTTGTTTAAAGTCAGATTTAACCTTATCCCCCTGTTAGTTTGTACTTGGTTAGTTTGGATTCGTTGATGATTTACATCATGAACTAATTACTTTGGGTACATAGTTAAATAATAAATGCAGTCCTTCAAGTCAAGAAAGTTCCTCCAGGCATCACGAATGTATCTATGAATATTATCAATTCTAAAACAAGAAAGAAAGTCGGTCAAGCCCGACTATAACATACTCTGTACCAACGAAATTATACGCTCAGCATATATTTTGATGCTGCAGTAGCAGCTGAAAGCAGCGCTGCTTCTGCGCTGCAGTAGCGAACAGTCTTTTGATCATAACTCGAAAACCGTTCATCCAATCTTCACTATTCTTTTCGCTGATCGATAAGTTATTCTTATTACTAAATATATCTAGAAGGAACAACCCATCTATCTTTAAAACTGTAGGAGATATGACGTTTTTTCTAAATTGCAAGTGCGGCAGGGGGCGTGGCCAAAATTGAAAACAAACTTGATCTGCCTGCAGACATAAGAAGCAAATGTCCCATACATGTCAAACCTCTATCTCTTACCATCTCTGAGATCTGTGCGTTCATACGGACAGACAGACGGATAGACGGACAGACGGACATGACGGACATGAATCGGCTGTTGATGCTGATCAAGAATATGTATACTTAATAGGAGATGCTTCCTTCTTGATGTTACATACTTTTGCACAAACTTATTATACTATGTATAATGTATGTACTTATGTACCTTTGGTACAGAGTATAAAAATTTCACCTAAAATCAAAAAGCTTTATATATTATATTGCTGCTGCCGCCGTGTAACGTAGGAGCGACAGCAGCCTGCAAATTAAGCTGAAAAGGACAATATGTCACAATTATGACACACACACACACAAAATGACAGGCAAATGAAAGCCAAGGAGCTGGAAAACAAGCCCAGTTAAATTGGGACTTGCGAGGAGCGTTTTATGCCGACAAGTCAAATTTATTTTGGCTAACAAAGGCAGACTGGGTACTGCACAATGATGCAGCAATATGCATGACACACCTGCCTTCTTCGTCTCCTCATTTTGTTTACAACGTTTTGTCATATTTTTTTTTATTTTGAAAATTTCAGAAATGCAAATCATCAATGGCTGGTCGGTCGGAGAACCTACGAGCCTGTGGCCTGTTTCCTTTCGCCTTTTTGACAAATTTGGGCATCATTGCTCATGAGGTGGGGCTTTGCTCGTTACAACTATGTAATATTTCATGGATGTGTTTCCGTTTTGGGTTGCCCATTTTGTTTTTGGTTGCATATTTTCATTTGTGGACCTCTCTGGAAACTCTCGTTGTGGTGGTCGTTGATGTTTTCATTGGGTCTCTCATTTGCTGCTACTTTGTGTGTTGCCCATTCCGCCAAGTTGATTGTTGTTGTTGTCGTGGGGTGGGGAGGGCTCTCAGTTTGTTTGGTATTCGAGCAACGTAATAGAGATGCATACTGCAATTATGAAAAAATTTCGATCAACAAACAGAACTCTGCCGTTAAAGCACTACACACCATTTACAAGGTTGTTGGCCAATAAAACCAACAAATGTGGGAATTGTTTAACCAAATATGTTGCCTAAGTGCAAAATATATTAAGGAGTTTCAAAAATATTCAAACCTAGCTAAATATTCTCATATCCCTTTAGAAAGAAGTGTGAAACACTGCGACACTCCTGGGCGTTGGGAAAACGTTACCCTTCAGTTCGGTTCATAGCTGAATCGGCCCCTAAAATGTAAGGGCTGGTACTGAATTCATAGCATCCTTCATATGAGTTTCAGCCATGAATTTAACACAGACATATCCTTTTAAGTCATGGCCTAAGCTCACTTAAGACATGATTTCAGCGCTGAACTCATGGGAGAGTTTCATGGGAAGTACTTAAACATGCCTGAGTTCAGGCATGAAATTCTATATTCCTACTGCTCAGGCCTGAATCAGCCCTGAAAAATTCAATACAGAAACACGGAACTGCAGGAAGAAAGTCTTTTCTGACAGTTAAGAAGGCCTTTCTTTCTGGAAATAAAGTAAAGTCTCTTCTGAGGGAAGAAGAAAGAAAGAAAGTATGCTTTTCTTCCCAAACTCGGGACAAAAAACTACTGAAATGCTATTTCAACCAATTTCTGCAAACGCTGGTTGCTGCTGCACGCCTAAGATAATACTTATACTGAAATCGATTTATCAACTTCCTAAAAGTATCTAACTTGCATGGCACAGAGATTAAACCTCTGTAATTCTTGTTATAAGTTGGGATTCTTTGCACTCTCAATGCAAAATTAGCAACTGAACCTCTTATCTGCTCAGTGAGTGCGATGCGATATATGGCCAATTCATAGATTGGACGATGAAAAGGCTACACCAATTGAAGGTTTTGGAGTAATTTATTGCCGATTTACTGATTGGTTGAAAAACAAGAAAGAAAGTCGATTAAGCCAGATAATATACTCATTACCAACGGAGTTCTATGATCAGGATGCATATATCTGTTGTTATTTTTGGACTGCTTCCAAACTCAACTCTTCGGAAAATACTTGAAACATGAAAGAGACTCAAATATTGAAGTCAGTTAAGTCCCTTCGGATACCAATCAATCCTACCTAAGACTTATAGCTTATCTCATAGGTGATACACAACAAAGCTGTCACGAATTATATCCTTAAAATGAAATGTCTCGACATATACCCTGGAAAGTATGCTATGTTTATGAAAAATCGTAAACTAGGAGCATATTTGATTCATGTATGAGTACTTTCAACTGCTCCGACAACCTGGGTAGGGATAAAGTATGACGCTGCATAAACTATATAAATTGTGTCTTTTAAATGGATAAATATTGGAGGAAATAAAGCTTGCATACTTTTAAGGGCATATTTGTTGATATTAATAGCAGGATACCTTTCTTGTTCCGCTTATGAAGTGAAATTTTATATTTAAAACGCTCCGATCCCGGTCTGAATGCGTATTCTGCTGGATTTTTGAATGCCCTAGTAAATTTAAAAATTATACAATCCAAAAGAGACATTTTCCTAGCAATTCTTTAATTTCCCAGAAATTTGATAAATCAAAAAGAAAATGTCAATGCGAATCCGATCCGACTGGTTTCTCCAAATGTGCAGACTTAATACAGAATTTATGTTTGAAGAGTCCTGCACGAGTTAGTTAAAATCTAACATGTTCGGCATTGCCGAGTATGAGTAAAAACTATTCTATTACCTGGCTGTTAAATTTTCATCTATAATATCTATATAATCTATATTATCTATATTATATATTATATAATATTTATTGCAAAACAAATTAGAATATTCCCTTATTGGGACTTTTGGAACTAGTGAGGACAACGGAATAAAGTTCTCGATATATAGATATTATAAATGTGATATAAAGATATTTTGCTTGATATATAGATATTTTAAGAAAATTTAGTAAAAAAGCTGATACAGAAAGCAATGCGATTAATGGAAAACAGCCGAAGAAACCTTAAAGCAGATGGAAATATACGCCATACTTATTCTGCTTTCCCAAAGCAAGTGGGACAATTTAAACTATTTGGCAGGTAATAAAACTCGTACAGGGCCATGATTATTTCTCCGTATAGTGTGAAAATGAAGACAGAAAAATATAACAACTATTTAACTCATATCATGAGTATTTCAATTCGTACGATGCCGTGCAGGTCTCTGGAAACTACCAACGAGTAGCCTCACTTCCTGCCTAAAGATCGATTTGTTGCTTCCAACTGGGCAGGCAGATAAAGTCGAGAGCTTTTGAAAAAGCTCAACAATCACATCCACTAAAAGCCGGTTTTTTGTTTTGGGTATTGCGCATGCGCCACCGTTCAAGCCAATTGCATTTTGCATAAACTTTTTTGTTAAACATATTCGGTTTTGCTTTTTGTTTTGTACAAACTGGTAGAGGACCACCGGCCGCAGCGCACTTTAAAATGATTATACTCAACCGCATTTCACTCAGTTGACTCGAAGACGGTGACGCGTGCGCACAACGAAGACAACACGGTAAATGGCAAAACTGGTGAACATTTCAAATGAGACAAACTGGCACGGATTACTGAATTAAAGTGCAAAAGTGTTAAATACATACAAAGAGAAAAAATTATTAAAGTGATCCCATGTTTTTTTGGAACAGGTTGATGTCAGCTAACAATATGGCGCTATTAAAAATTTGCATATTTGCATTGGTTGTGGGTAAGTTTTGAGAAACAATTACAATTGAAACTAATAAAAATCGATGTCTGCTTAAATGCATTTCGCAATGCAAACAATCAAAAATGCGATGCCAAAAGTAAAACCATGCAAAAGTTTTCGTGCCCTAATTAAGCTGGAAATTATTATTTTGAACAATGTTAACAATGTTTGTGTTCATGTTTATGCAATTGTACACTGTTAATTTTCGACGGATTTCTGTTTCTATTTCGATGGCAAATACACATGTAAAAATGTGTACAGTGAGAGACAAAAGAATTGTCATGCAAATATGTACAAATAATATTAACAAAAATTATAATTAATTGTGTGCACAGTGGGGTAGAAAATGAATTTAACAGAAGGAGAAAACAAAAATCCCAGGAGATGTCAGAGATCGAACTTTCAAACTGATTTCCATCCAAATAAGCCAAAGTAAATGTGTAAAACACTATATGATTTTTCACGCTTATAAAATTTCAAAAACTCTGCACTCAATTCTACGGTGTCTTACATAATTGCTTAATGAATCGGAAGGTCCGCATTACACAAAATGATGTGAAAAAATATGTCAAATACACAATTTTCCGAGTCTACTGGGATTAAAATCGGTTTAAAAAATATGCAAAATCCGTTGTCTAATCATTAGTATGGATGATTAGTGGAAAAACTAGCTGAAAAACGTATGTTTCAGACATCCTTTTTCTAAAATCTTAACATTTTTAGAGAGTTTCGAACCTTTTGAACTTCACCTTTGCCCTTCTTCATAATAATCAAAAGTTTTGGAAATTTTGAGATTTTTCTAATGCCGACGTTGTAGTTCAATAGTCGTACGTTGATATTTTACTTCATCACTTTGCCAAACAAAAACTTCTATACTTCTCCATTGTTCATAACCTTACCACGACCTCTTTAAGCAACTGTAAATGATCATCACTTTAGAAATATTCAAAATAAAGATGCAATTCAAATTGGTTAAGCAACTGGAAAACATTTGACAGGTTTTTCTGTGACCTTTATACTGAGTAAACCTGCAGTTTTTAGCCGGCTCGAGGTCATGTTATGCTTTCGCACAACTTTAAACAGAGACACAACACCACAAATGAGGCTGGTAGATCGTACAGCTGTTTCAAGAGGAACCACCCTCCATATTCAGCGATCGATGCCTACCAACTGAACTTTTCTCAGAAGCCTCTCCATGCCAGCGGTGGCATAACCGTTTGGGAATCCCAAAGCATAATACGCTCAAAAACATCGAGGAAAACGATATTTAATCATATACTGAGCTGTCATTGAATAGATCTGAAAACCAATACCTGTTAAGTGTTTTTCATCAGGAAGCAATTACGATAAGGCCCTCAGTATCTAATTTGAACCAGTCAATTTTTAAGTCCTCAGCAGACCAACAAACCACGACCACACAATATATATATATATATACATAATATTGTAATATTGTAATATATATACAATCAGTTTTCTCTATTACGATCTTCTGTACAACGATGTATTTTTATAGCGAATTAGTTTCCAAAATACTGCAATTTCGATCATTTCTATATTACGAATTTTCTATATAACAAAGATAATTTGTGTGCCATTGAGATTTTCTATATATAGAAGTTCAATTCATATACAGACATTAATATTAAGTTGCTACACCCAAAAACCAATTTTAACAACATTATTTTAGAAATTTGAATGTTAAAATATTTAAAATATATTTTTTAAGCGTATCGATCATATTTGTTTCTTTTTTCGAGCTATATTTTAAAGAAAAGCTCTTAAGTTCGCCCTCAAACTAGATGTTCTCACCCCTTTCACATAGTTTTGGGAATTATTGAGCATATGGCACAGTTTGGAAAGCACTCGGCACAGTTTGGGAAGCATTGGTAATAGTTTGGGAAGCTTTGATACATTTTTCTAAAATTTTCGAAATTTACGAAACTTGAATATATAGACTTAATAAATTGATATCAAAAACCATATTTTTGTCAAAATATATTTATTAATTGTCTGCCTTCCATTTCAATACTTTTCAAATCCACTGTGCAATACCACATAAAGCATGCATTTTAACTCATTGAAAGGGCTTTCGGCCATTATCACACTTGTTTGTTGTTCTGACCCTTACCAATTTGCATAGTTTTCAACTCATCCTGCTAAATTCTGCTGCAATTTTTGGTATTTTGGGCAATTTAATTTCTGGCAAATTTGCTGTCCATTTATTGTGTGAAAAGCTCATTAAAAATGTATTTGTCTCCCCAAAAACGTACAAATATGCTGGGCATTAAAATTCTATAATGTTAATTTGCTGGAATATAATTTCCAATTGATACGCAAGCAACTGTTGTGGGTGTTAAACAAATATTGTAATTATGTTAAAATGGCCATGAAAACATTTTTCTGCGAATTGTGTGCAATTCATAATTAAATGAAGAGGAGCTCCTCTCTGTGCGTGCATCGTCTGGCATAAATTGAATTTTCAGCTAATTAGCGTAAAACGTGCAATGCAAATGGCTTAACTTAATTTAGGTATTTTGGTAAAAAAAAAAAAAAAAAAGCTACTTTTCAATGTTCAAAACACTCCTGTAGAAATTAGAACTCTATTTTCAATCTAGTTAACGGTTCAATGAATCACATGAAAAAAGTGTTTAATCTTATAAATGTTCAATGAACTTAACACGCATGTTGTTTTTTTTTTTTGTAAAGCGCTCAACACCCTCAAAGTTTGTGTGGGTGTGAGCAAAAGACCCGAATTCAATTTAGTCAACGAAAAAAAAAACTCTTTTTCACTGTGAAGGCACTCAATTAATCTAGTTTAACCGGCCTGGAAACCAAGTCAAACGGGACGGCCACAAAACCCGTTGTTGTCGTCGAAACCCGGGAACGAGTTGAGTCTATGAAAAACTTGTTGACAAACTGTCAGAGCAGCAAGCATGGACGACGCTATGATAAAATACTGCGCTTGACATACAACCGAACAACAAAAAATTGAGAAAAGCTAAAAAATACTTACAAATGTAAATATTTGTGGGGAAGAGTTGTGCAGCTCTATCTAGCTCAACAAATTTGTTAACTAGCATTTTTGAAAAAGTGAAATTATATAAAAATGGTAAATAGTGCACAGAAAAAAAGAAGATCCAAAAAAGTATCCATTTTGGCTGAAAAATCATCCCAAGGATCATAATTTTTCATTTCGTTTGGATAATTTTTAGCTCCGTTGGATGATTAAAAGAACATTTCAGACATATCCTTCCCAAATGGATACCGGAAATCATCCTTTTTTTCTCTGTGTGCTGATACCTGTTTAAATATTATCGACGGCTCATTGAAAAAATCGGCTTATTTCAAAAGCTGAACTTAAATTACTTAATAGTTTTATTTGTGTTGATTGATTGTGAAGGAATCTTATGATTATGTCAAAATTTTGAATAGAGTTTCAGTTTTAATAAAGTTAGGTTGATATTTCAGCTTAGAGGTGTGATTGCCATTTGAGCTCTGTTCAGTTGAAAGTTGAACTTTTTAGGGGTAACAAAAAAGAAACACAAATATTTGGAACATTTGATTTATCATATTTCATTCCATATTTGACAGAAAAAGTTTGATTTTTAGCTTTTTTAAAAGTTTAAACATAATATAATGCATTGTTAAACGAGAAAGCCAAGCTAACTTCGTCTGTGCCGAAGTTTTTATACCCTTGCAAGTGCTCGCTTAAATATTTTCATAAAATACTCTTTTTCCCATTTTCCGAACGATCGTTCGTATTCGTTATAGTCATCCGATTTGGCCAAAAATTCGTAAAATTATGTGAAAGCATGTGAAACAAACAAATACAAAATTGCAGGATGCTACCATTAAAAACAAAAAAGTTTTCCCAACTAAAACTGTTTTTCAGACCTATCTTTTGTATGGCAGCTATACCCTATAGTTGTCCGATTTTAATAAAACTTGGTAGACTCATAAAAAAGCATAGAAAACCTACGATTACAAAGATTGGAGACGTTTCCATTGAAAAGAAAAAAGTTTTTCTCACTAGAACTAGTTTTCCGACCGATTGTTCCTATGGGAGCTATGAGATATTGTCATCCGATCCGGTCGGTTCCGACATATTAGTAGTGTGCAGCAAAAAGAAGACTCTGTGCCAAGTTTCAGCTCGATAGCTTTAAAACTGAGAGACTAGTTCGCGTAGAAACAGACAGACGGACAGACGGGCGGACAAAGCTCAATCGAATCAGCTCGTCACCCTGATCAAGAATATATTATATTTAGTTTATGGGGTCTGAAATGAATATTTCTATGCGTTGCCAACTTCTGGGCAAAATTATAATATTCTTTGCAAGGGTATAAAAAAGGCCTTACTCAAATGCTGACTTCATCTTTGAAACTATAAGTGATTTCTTTCCCATTTCAATCCTTCATAAGTTGAAGTTACTATTTTTATTGGACAGGACATTATAACTTTAAAAACTTTACAACTCTAAAAAAATTTATCAGTAACTGCTGATCAGCATTAAAAAATTCCGAAAATTTCGCAAATCATTTTTTCCCAAAGTATTTACTCAAATTTTGAGCTGTGAAAGTCAACGAAGCGGTTTTTTTTCTTATCACCTCAATTTTGGGATCCTTGTATGCAACCTGTTTCAATGACATGCGGCAGCTGGAATGGCAACAGCTTCAACTTGCTGGTTACTGCTGTTGTTGTTGTTGTTGTTGGCAACGCCGAAGGCGGCTTAAATGTTGCCTGACACTTTACGCACTAATTGCTCTGTGGAATTGTTTCTTTATTAACGTTTAATCGAATGTCAGCCAGTCAGCAAGTCGGTGGCATTGTTGTATGTTGTGTGGCGGCACGAAAATTGAAATCGACTTGTCTTGTTTCTCCTCGTTTTACGTTTCTCTCCCTCCTTTTTTTTTATATTTTGCACAAATGTCTGATTGAAGTGGTTTACCTTGAAGAGTGCTCAGTGCTGGTATGTAGAAATGTATGTGCATATATGTTTAAAAGTGGTTGCAACTTGTCGGAAGTGCATGGCTTTGACTTGGATTTTTGTTAATTGATATTGAAATTTAAAGTCGATTGGTATGACTTAAGGCTTAATTAACAGCTGATGAACTTAATTTAGGCATTTTTAGCAAGTCACACTTGATTTTTGAGTTAAAAATACCAGAAATTTTCATTTCGATGGATAATGAAAAACTATTTCTGTTATTCGGAAAGCAAAAACTAACAATTTTTAGTCTAAAATAACATTTTTTAGTAAACATTAGCAAAGTCTACTAATGATAGACCCAGATAGGCCCTTAATGAACTATGTTATAAGGTTGCTGAATGTGGAATTGTTGTGTAGTTGTTTCAGAGATGCAAGAATTAGCCGAGTCTATCGGTTTGATCAGCATTTTCGAAAGGATGCCTGGCGTTTCGATTTATCAGCTGGAATAAGCGGTTCGGTTCGGTTCAGCAAGACGGCTGTGAACCGAGCCGAATACTTGCAGGCAATTCAAGTTTATTTTCAATATATTCATTTCAATTAACTATGTACTAGTATGTAAGCTTCGTTTGTGTTCCTGTTTACATTAAATACACAGAATTCCTGAAGAAGGCAAAATATTTGCCAAAACGCGAAGCAGAAAAACTGAACCAAAAGGTGTTTTGATTGCAGTAAGGTTATCATCTAAAAAAAGTTATCATCTAAAAACAGTGTAAAAGTCTTCACGATTTGTCAGAAAAGATCATCTTAACCGCCTCAGCAGCCTCATCAAAAGACGGTTAAAGCCACTTCTCAGAAAATATTTATACCATGAACTGATAATTTGAATTGTAAGTTGAGAAGAATTGCTTATGTTTTCATATCAAACCCCGTTTTAACCTGGTTAAAGGTGGTTAGGAGCACATTCATACATTTAAATAGGGAGTACTTGCTACTAAATCGAATATTTGTAACAATTCCAGTGAAATGTTGTTCAAACAATCATAATTTTCTTTAGGTTTACTCAAGATAAACTATGTAAAACGCTTTACCAATATGGCAATTTAACATAATTACTTTTATCACCTTTAAACAGCTGTTTGCCAGAAACCAGTATATATATACAAATGTAAATACTTTCACTTTTAAGGTCGGTTATTCGTTTTGCCTATGTCGCAATCTCAGCGCACCCATAAAAACAAAACGCTAACTCATATATGCATATATCGCTAAATGTTTATTAAGTTCAACAAAACTTGTTTCTTGGCAAACTCTTGTGGCAGAAAACGAAACAACACCTACACTGAGAGAAAATAGTTGTAGTTTCTGAATTGTGTATATACACATACTGAATTTTTTCTAAACTTCCCCATCCTTTTTTCTATTCTTTACAGGCACCGCCCTGGCCCAAAAACCGAGTGGGCGCGGCCAGTTTCGCATAGGAGCCGGTCATCCACCATCACAACGTCATTTCCCGCCACGCACGATTGATCCAGTGGAAGTGGCTGCAATCAAGCCCAAACACAAACAGTCGCAGGCAGAGCGAGAGTTTGAGCCCAGCGAAGAGTGTCCGGAGCCGAATGGCTTCTATCCGGATAGCAAGCAATGCGATAAATATTATGCGTGTCTGTAAGTGGCAATATGCATATGAAAATCTAAGAAAAAATACAGCAAAAGTGCCAAAAATAGATGGGGTTTTGGTGGTTGAGCAAAATATTGGTGCGTGGGAAATTGATCCCATATCAAAGCCAGCTCCATGAGTAATATATATTGCTAAATTAAGTTATGTTAGACTAGACAGGTCATTGCTGCTGCAAAAAAGAATGGCATGTTGTATAAAAATATGCCATAAAATTATAACAATTACTATAGAACGGGGAACTAGCTCAAAATAATCGTTGATCGATGAACAATTAAACTTAACAGACAGTTTAGTATATTCGAACTTGATCTTCAAATTGAATGCAAAAAAAAAATTGCTTATATTTGAATAAGGTTTCTCCTTGTTGTCCCATTTTCCAACAGTTACAGTTACAATATAAATCTGTGATGCAAACCGGTTCGGAATCGAACCGAACGAAACTGCAAGTCTTAGTTTTGCCCTCAAAACTGAACCTGCATCAGTCTGTTCGGTTCGGTTGCATATGAATGTATATTGGCGGTACAAAATATGGTTATTTTGAACAAATGTATTTAAAATGGGACAATTTATTTGAAAGCTACGTAATTGTACAATACGATAATATCAAAGTGAGCCCAAATAAACGAATAAGTTCCACGCAATAAATAGAAAGGGTCATAAATTGAATTTTAAGCAAACGCTCCATTTCTACTTCAATACCACTCGATAGGATAATTCTTAAAGGGTGTCGGCATAAATAATAACAATTATATAATATAATATGAAAGTCATAAACTGAAATTCACAACTTATGTTTACCCCGTTGCACTAAGATGGCTGTAATATCCTAAAAGGTCCTGTGTTTTGGCCAACAAGGAGTGCTTTGAGAGTGACTCTCTAAACGATACTCCATTTCACGGTTTTGATTGGGTTTGGTCAGGTTTTATTTATTCAAGATGTACCTTAATCAATTTTAGGATTACAGCAAATCTTTGAAAATACCTTCAAAATGACTCCGTCAGTGTTTGCTGAATTTTGTAGATTTTTATCATAAGCCATTAAAAATTAGGTTAACATTGTTGTCGCAAAAGTACACATAAAACGCGAACTTAGGCTCAGTTGATAAACTGGGTATGAGGTGATGCCTACAGAAATCCCTTTTATCAGAATTTATGGGTCTCATCCTGATTTTATTTGAGTCTTACTGTGTAATATCTAATAGTCAAACATTTTCAACTGGAATAAAAATTGCTCGAATACTAGGTGTGAACCACTGTAAACCCAACCGTTGGTACGAAAACTTTATGACCCACTGGCCTTGCCTCCCGAAATGGCACTATATGAACTACTATGGCTACTTAAAAGCTTCACAAAACTGCCGAAACAGCCTAGCCGTACCACTCCATGATTTCTTTAGAAGAAGAAAAGGAAACGGAGGAGGACCTTATGTGATATTGTTCCGCATTGAATAGGATTAGACTTAGGTAACTTGTTCAACCCCCACTACTCAATTTCTCGAAGACAACAGAGCTATTTCTACTTAAGTCACCACTCAATGGAGCAGAATTGAAAATTACCTTAGGGTCTAATAGGGTTTAACCGGGTATCGCAATGGGCCATATGGCATATGAGGAAGAGTGATTTGTCGCCATTGCAACCTAACCTAACCTGCTCAGAAAACACGAATTCAATAGGGAAGGTTTGGTGGTCAATCTAGATCATTTTTGCGTTCTGAAAACGAACAACTATAAGTTAACTTACCTCTATTTTTTTGGAGAACGATTTCATTCGTTTGGACCCGCTTTGATTTCATTATAAAGTACTATATCGTAGCTTTAAAATAAATTATCCCAAATGTTTTTGCGATTTTTTGTAAGCGACGATACTTTGAAAACTTTGATAAGGGCTTAATACAAATCATAAGCCACCTATTGTGATTTAGCATAGCATGGCATTCAAAAGCTCAAATTACCATAACTCTAGAGTCGATGGACAATTTCTGAAAAATTTCCCTTTCATTTACTGGAAAGTTCAAATTTTGTTGCATTGTCCAGTCTAAACGTGTAATAATTCGAACAAACAAAACTTAATGCTGATTAAGAATATGATTCTGTGGTAGAAATATCTCTCAAACGGTAAAATGTAATGGAATTAGGGTATTCATACCAGTTATCAAATTCAAATAAACTTATTGAACTATTTTATTATTTAATTTCAATAATGATTCCCTCTGACATTTCCCATTCCACCAACTTCTCCCATCTTTTTCTGATTTAAACTTTTGCAGTTAAATGATATATTTTGATTTAATTACAGCGATGGTGTTCCAACTGAACGTCTTTGTGCCGATGGCATGGTCTTCAATGATTACACGCCCATCGAGGAGAAATGTGACTTGCCCTACAACATTGACTGCAGCAAACGGTCGAATTTACGTAAGTGCGAACTAAAAAAAAAGCCACAAATTCTTTTGCTTAATTTGTGAATGCGTGTCCCTTGCGTATGCAGAGCATGTAGCTCAGGAATGAACAGCAAATCTCCTGCCCTGTTCTGTCCAAAATCATCAACCCATAAACGCTCATCGTGTTCGCACTTATTTGCTCGTTACTTCTTCGACGTTTTTTTCTTCTTCATCGTCTGCTTTTTATTTTTGTTTAAACTTATTTATTATGCAAACGGCATGCGAGGCGGTTAACCTAAATGGATGTCGCCCATAGGTCTTTGCATTTGAGTATTGGGCATGGTTTGGTGGTTTGTTTTTATTTTGTCATTTTTTTCTCGGTTGATTTGTTTTATTTTGTAATTTTATTATTTTGTTTGGGTGTCTCGAATTGGATGCATGCAGCTGTAAAATTGACAAAGGAATATATTAATTTATTTTTTCTCACAATTAGCTTTCATTTACAGCATGCAAACCTTATTCAGTTTACTTTGTACCTGGCACTTAATATTATATAATAAATTCAGTAAATTATATATTAATTAATAATAGGCAGAGTGATAAGTCAGCGTGCTTACTCTGCATTTTTTATATACCTTTCAAATAACATTGTACAATAAGTATCTCAAATCAGGCGTTTGTGTCAGCGATTACCTCTTCATTTGATCCCAAGTCTTTGATTGCTTATGTTAAGTTTTGAACCAGGAAATATACTTTAAATTAACGAGATTGTCTGCTCTTAATAGATGTCATAACATATGCAAAATAAGACAGCTTGCTCCTTACTTTTCCCCCTTCAAAGAACTAATCCATTGTCGTTCCAAACTTTTAGAGACTCCACAGTCCACGCTGCACTGTCCCCGGAAGAACGGCTACTTTGGTCACGAAAAGCCAGGAATTTGTGATAAATTTTACTTCTGTGTCGATGGCCAATTTAATATGATTACCTGCCCCTCTGGTCTGGTATTTAATCCCAAAACCGGCATCTGCACTTGGCCCGATGAGGTTGGTGTTACCGGTTGCAAATCGGAGGATATATTTGAATTTAACTGCCCAAAAGTGAACGAGAGCATTGCTGTGACACATCCACGGTATGCGGATCCCGATGATTGTCAGTTCTTCTATGTGTGCGTCAATGGTGATTTGCCGCGCCGGAATGGTTGCAAATTGGGTCAAGTGTTTGACGATGAGAACAAAACGTGCAATTGGTCTCGCAAAGTGCCCGAGTGGTAAGTGCTCTCAAATGTTGCTGAATTATATTCTCATGTGTATGTTTGTAGTGCTGACTGGTACCAAGATCGTTTGACTGATGCACAGCTGGACGAATTGGAGAATCCCAAGCCAAAGTCAACAACCACAAAGAGGCCACCGCGCGTACGTGGTTCCTCAAGGCGTAAGCCCAAGCCAAAGGTGGTGCAAGATGAGGAGCCAGAAGAAGAGATCTAAGTGTCGACTGTGTAGTCTTAAGTATCTCACTCAACAATAAATGTCTCTTAAGAGATTGATTGTAATTGTCTAATTGATTTTTTATAGAAAAAGCTTATAGAAGAAGATAAATTGTGAGTGCGAGGGCAGCTTGATGAGTCAGTGACAATTTCTGTTGGGGGTTTCGCTTACTACTTACATTTTATACGAGTCAAAGCAAGGGACAATATTATTTGTGGAAGCAATAGAAGTACTTTAGTGTTTGTGTCTTCAAGAATACGTTATTGTTTCTGTAGAAGTTCGATTTGTGCTTAAATTATTTCTCTAAAATAGCCTGGGTTGATTTACAAAGCACTCGAAAATCCCCCCTCAAAATTATTATTTGTTGAGGTTTATTGTTTATGAAATTGAACCTTTATATCAAAAAGTGTTGTGTCTCTGACACATACAATACCCCAAATTGAATAATTAATTTGAAATTATTAAATTTTTCTTTTGGTTTCAAAAATCAGTTTTGAACTCAAACTCTATTTTCAGCAGGGAAGTAAGGCGTTTGAGAATTATGCAGGGCTGTTACCTTTTTCAATTTAGATTACATCTTGTGGAAGTGGAATAAGATTTTAAGTAATTCCAATTAATATAGTAGTCTTATATTGTATGGTCAATTTTAATACAGATTGATCTCTAATGATGTATAGCCACACTGAAAATAAAAGGTTAACCAAAATAAGGGGAAATAGATCATGTATTTTTGAAAAACATATCTTTTTTTTTAACTTTATCGTGTCTAAAATTCGTACTCGTGACCTCGAGGAACTTCAACACTTAGGCGGTTCGCGCATTCGACTCTCAAGCACTTGCGTAAGCCATAGTCAGGAACGCAGTCAAAAGCTAAGCAAATATCAGTTGAATTCGTATCTCTCCTAATGATTGTCGCACTATTTGAAGAGTCCGATCTTGGTACGATTAAAAATCTCAGCATAGTTTCAGAAAGTTTTTTTTTGAAAAATATGTAATAAATTAACCTAAATAAACAAACAAAGGCCGAAATAATAGAAAGTATTCCCAAATAGATGCATCTGTGAGGCTATGCTTTCTTTCTTCTTTCTTTTTACAAATGCAGGTGAATTTTACGCACTTGCATTGCTCATACTCCAAATTAGCATCGCAATGCCAGCAAATCCACTTTGAACAAGCAGAAATGGATTGAATGATTGGTCTGCTTGTAGTCCAGACCTGAATCGATTGGACGACTACAAACTGTGGTACGTTTTTGAGTCCATGGCTTGCTCTACTCGACACCCAAGTATTCAGTCTTCTAAGAGCGCCCTTGTCGGAGCAGTGGACTATTTAGCACAAAGTTTGGAAACATTTTTGTTAGTTTTCATTTTATGACCAAAAAACAGTGAACCATAACAGCTGCGCTTACTAGAAATAGATAAAATAGATAGCAAATTATCCGATGAGAAATTAAGGACTTTATTTTAAATCCCTTATCTTCCGTTCTACATTTTCTTAAAGTCTTGCTTGTAGGAAGCTCTTTTATGTTGCTATACTCCTATTACTAGCTCATTCTTCTTCAGACATCAAGGTAATTATAGATTGGACTATAAAAGTATGGTTTAGCTGCTATTACTAGCTTATTTTTCTTCAGGCATCAAGGTTATTATAGATTGGACTATAAAAGTATGGTTTAACTACTAAAAATTGAAGGTTTTGCCAATTTTCCTTGTGCCACATTGTAAGTCAACGGGACATTTAAGGAATAGGTTGTTTTCTTTTAAATTTTATTCAACTGGTCATCTTCACCAGTTGTTGGCGCCAGCTGTGAAGTAACTAGCCATGAAAAAAGATTCTCAAACTCTGCCGTGCGGATTTGGCATTAGGGGCTCACTTCTCTTGTGCAAAAAAATTGAATCACACACGCCAGGACAATCTCTTGAGAGAAGCTCGTCTTTGGACCCTTTGGGGCTGTGTACAGACATTTGATTTATTGCACTTAGTAAGAGATATTTAAAAATATAAATCGATTAACAACTAAAACATGTACATTTACATGTCACAAAACCCAATTTCCGTTAAGTTTTTTGGACAAATTTTTGCCATGCCAACAGAGGTTGATTGGCATTTGAGAGTTCTGGCAGAGTCAGCCTTTGGTTGGTTAAGCAAAAATGTAATAAAAAGTAAAGTTTTTAAGTAACATAAAAATAATCTTTTATGCATTTGAAACCTATCCACAAAAATGTGGTTTCTGCTTAAAGAATTACTTGTGTTTTTCAAAATTGTTTGAATTTTTTTGACGTTTAATTGAAAGAGTTTTACATTTGAATGTGAAATCAAATATGGTTTGACATTTTTCCAAATGGCAAGGCAAAAATTCATATATTTATTTCATTGTAAACCCTACGTCTATTTCCTTGAGCCAAGCCTTAAGAAATGAATCCACCTATCAAAGGTGACGCGTGATACTCACCGACTTATCAAACTGCCCTCCGATCTATTGAATTTATGTGTGATAAAATTTGATGCGCTGCCAAAATGACAAGATTTGTATGCGCACACAGGCAGGCCAACCAGAAAATCCCTCTTGACGAGTTTTCTGAGAGTTTTACTGCCATGGCCTGCAGCAAATAAATTCAATTTGCCGTTCAGCGTGCACAAAAGTATGCAACAAAATGGCAACTGCTCGACACACAGAGACACAACAGCTTACACACACACACACACACGCACACACACAGCTTTGGACATGTGTATGACGTTTGGCAGACAAGTAGCATTCGATAATAAAAGGCATTGGAATTGCATTGTGCGAATTGTGAGCAATTGAAAGGCGAGATTTACAGTGGCCATGAAAAGAAACCAATAAGCCGAGAATGGAAAGAAATGGGGTTGGGCCGTAACCGGCATTGTTTCCGGGCCCACGTTAAGTCTCTCTGCAAGCGATAAGACATTTTACTTGAGCATTTGTTTATCTACTCGATTGTTGCAATGATTGAGACGAACTGGGGTAGAAAGAACGTTAAGATAAATGGTTTATGTAAATGAAATAAACAGACGATATGTCCTAAAGGGGGCATCAGAGGCTTTGTTCAATATGTTAAGTAAAATTGGAAAATTGCCGGATTGAAGTGACCGCATTGAGAAATGAATGAGAACAAGCGGACAATGGAAAAACTTCTCTGAAAAGTTCTAGACAAATCTGATGAACTTTTGGACCCCCCGCATAATATTAATTATTATCCCAGGCGTTCAACTTTGGCAAAATGGCTCACGATATTGTTCTTATGAATATGCAAATTCTGGGTCGGACACGATGCGTCAGGTGTGACGTCACACTGGTTCATTAAACTTGGCCTGCCCCAGAGTATGCAATGGCAAACACTTAATTAGCAAACTAAATGCGCAGTCCGGGCGCAAAAGTTTAATGAACTCCATCGTCCAACGGCTCTGGAAAAGATGTGGGCGAACAGCATGCGTACAATAGCTAGAAATCAAGAGCAGGGCAAAAGGCGTTGTCTGCACAAATTAGCTGGTAAGGCACAGGGACAAGGCAGCAAAAGGGATACGCGGAAGTGGTCAACAGACTGGGCCCAGCGAAAGGCGCGCCAAGCGCCAAGAATAAATGGCAAACGACCTCAATGAATGACATTTAATTATTTCATCAAGAAAGCAAATAGCCCAAGGAGCACAAACAAACAACTGTCGGCCAGCATAAGGAAGGAAAGGATATGCCTCTAGCCTAGGGCTGAAGTGGACATAAAGGGAGGTCTTCAGAGCAAACACACTAAATACAGCGCATGCTGGTGTGTCACACATGGCTGGAGCTGTGAGAGTGGAAAAATATGAGAAAAACTTAATGAAACGTCATGAAAACCAGGTATTTCTACACGTTTCACAGAAATTTTCCAAACTTTACGTTTATGTGGGTTTTCTACCTGCCTAGTTTACTTTTCTCTACATGCGGCATGTAGCTATTCTACATGCGACGTATAGGACCCATACCAAACAATAAAACAATAAAAAATAAATAAAAAACTATTCGAAGAAGGAAGAAGTGAGGAAGGGACACGAAAGGGGAAAGTCCTCCCTTCTGAAAAGCCTACACAGCTTTGAATTGGATTAATATGTGTTTTTTAAGCTTTTTTAAAAATTAAGTACATTAAGTTCAATCAATTTAGAACATTTCTTAAAAAATTCAGCTTCCTAGCTAGTCTGGTATAGAAATTACAGAGTTTTGGCCAAACCATGAGATTTCTGGCCCACAGTGCACAGTAAAAATAGATGAAAAATAGATACATTTCGACTGGATTTGTTTTTATAACACCCAACGATGCTTATCATCCAAAGGATGATGATTTTTCAAATCTCTTGGAAGATTTATGGCTCCGTTGGATGATTAAAAGGATATTTAAGCAAATGGATACAGTAAATCATCCAATGAATACTTTTTAATATCCTTTTTTTCTCTTTAAAAACTAATTACATTTATTTTTTCACTCACCTTGTCTGAGTTTCGAACTCACAACTTACTTACCTTGTCTCTGCAATTAAAACACAAATGACGGCATCTCAGCCCATATGACTACCAAGCACTCGCGTGTCATTGTCGCTAAATACAGTAGTAAAAGAAAGCAAAAAGCAACGATCAACACCACATTTCGTGTGGATATTCTATAAGTAGCATTCACAATTGGAAATCCTAAAATTTTATTTAGAAAACATGCTACATATTGCCCGGATTAGCAGGTAGCAGCGACTTGGATTGCCGGGCCACAGAATAAAGTATATACTGCGTTTGTCCCCGCCGCCTGGCCCGGCTCAGTGGCCCACGGCCAAAACATGTTGCTGGTGAAGAACAACTTATTAAATGTAAAACATAGCTATTGTGTACTGATTTTCAGCTACAGTTTATGTTTAGAATTTCCACACTACATTAACTTTCCAATATCTTAAAGTTAATGTAGAGAACCCACATTTTCGTTTTGTATTCACATGGCTGTTCACAAATGTAGAATTTTTTCCCTTCCTTTCCCTTTCCCTTTGACCACCCAGCACTTAACTTTTCTACATGCCTCGTTTAAATTTCTGTTATCTACATTTCTTGTGTGAAATTTAACAGGGCAAACTGCGTTTCGTTTAGGATTGCCAATTCTACACGCGGCGCTCTCTGTAATTAGCCAACACCCTTAGAACTTATTATACAATATGGCACCCCTATTGAAGAAAAGGGGGCAGCTTGTCCCCTCATTGACCCCAGGGCTGGAACACGTTGTCGGTCGCCATCGCCTCGGTCTCTGTCAATTACGCAAATTGTTGTTGTCATTATGTAAACACTTGTTTATGTCAAATTTGACATTTGATGCGAATGGCGAGCGCCACAACAGCAGGAGCAGGGGTATGTGTGTGTGTGTCTGTTGTGTTTGTCGCCCATTGTCCAGATGTACAAAGGAGAGATGGACATGCAGGCGGAGGCTGCGGCACAATTTGTCAGTCAGTAGGTGTGCTTGGACATGTTACACTTGATTAAGTATGCGCTGAGTTCGACGAAATGCTTTTTAGATGGGCCCAAGGTTCAGGTGATATGGTGGGAGGAGGCTGTAGTTGAATGGACGTGCCAAATTATTGACAGCACGACACGCCCAGTGCTTTGAGATGAGGACGGACACACGTTTGCCTGTGAGTTGGTTGATTAATTAGACGCAGCTGCTCAACTCCGAGCCAGAGACCGCGTCATAAGTCGACAGAGCAACACACCTCATTATTGCCAAGCGAGGCCAGCGAGGTCAGCGGCCAGCCGCCAGCAGCCAGCATACGCATACGTCACAGGATGTGCAGGTCAATTTGTGTGCCAATCAAGACATGAAGACATGATGCAGAATATTAGATAAAGCTGGCTCTAAGACTGTCAGAAAGGCAAATAGCCAGTCCATTGTTATTGAATAAAGGCTAGATTAATGTGAATATGGGGATATTAATTTAGATTTTATTATATTCTCAACACAAATAGCTGGATTGTGGGGTAGTTTCATCCATTTCAACCACAATAATAAGTCAATTATATATTATTGCAGCAGCTAGTCAAATTTGGTTATAAGAGGCTTGAGAAGGCTCTAAATCTGGGAATGAAATGAAAACAAAGCAGCCAATAGAATTTTAGCCGCTGGATTATTATTTGTCGGTCAGTGCAGATAATATTTAGTTGTCAGTGGTCCCCAAGTCTTAGCCTCTGGGGACGAAGACACGCGTCAGTTCATACCCAATGGTTGCCAAAGTTATGCATTACTGAGTGACAGAGAGGTATATAGTCACGTTTTCCATCCTCTTCTCTTTTGGAACCCTTCACCTTAACAAAGAAATTGCCTAAAACCCTTAAATGTGGTAACAAAGTCATCTCAGCCTTACTTTGAGGTTGCTGATAACCATAACTATTTATGTCATTTTCCGGCCTAAAATTTACGAAATTTTTTCCTCAAAGTAAAGTCAAATATTCCTCAAAAATTGCATCCCCACAAAGGACAAGTGTAAACTAAGTAAGCAAATATGTGGGGTGGTGGTAGTGTGTTCTAATTCTTGTTTCGAAAAAAAACAAACACAGAATCTCTAGAGATTTCCGAATAAACGATTGAATTTCAAACTAAGTCTAAGATAAGTTTAGCTGTAAAGTGACTGGAACGTTGCGGGATACTAGATTATTGATTAAAGGCTAGATTAATATTGAAAGTAGAGTAGAAAAACCGTACGCATCAACTCTACTTGGCTTTGAGCAGTCGGTTTCAAATCTCTCAACTTGTGTTATCTGATCTAGAAGCTTTCCTTTTTTGTTAAATAAATCTAAATCTAAAGTCCATCAGTTTAAGCTCGAAATGAAACCGTCTCTAGAGATTTCTGGGACACCTCCGATAAAAACTTTTATTTGAAACTAGTCTTTAACTTAATGGGATTCGAGCTCGGATCCCTCGGTAATTCAACACTAATGACATGACGTCTTAACTAGGGTCAAGTTACCTCACAGAACCCAAAACTGGCAAATTTATGTGGAAATAGTCACCAATATATAAGGTCACTTTTCCTAAACGTTCGTAATGTGGAAATGTCTGTTTAAGCTTTTAGCTGTCAACATGCCTCGTGGCTCAGATGTTAAAAAGTCGTCTCAGAACGTTGTTGATGTGAGTTCGATTATCCCAGCAGGCGTACATTGATTTTGTGTTTTTTTTTTTGGGCATTGAGCTAATTTTTTACAATATTTGACCTCACACTTAAACTGTATCACTTACTGTAGTGCAGCTTTGTAAATCTGGGGCGGACCCAAGTAAATGCTTCAAGCAAGGACAAAAGAAAAAACTAGAAAACAACAACAAAATATATTCGCCTTAAGATCAGCATCAGAGCCACGCGACTTGTTGACAACTTCGTTCCAGCTGACACTGACTCAACTGACTTTACACACGTTTAGGAAAACATACCTTAAATTTAGGATACCATTTAGTCAAAGAAAAACTAACAGAGAGTTTTCATGAATGTTGAATTAAAGTCAATTTTTCTTTTCAAGGAACTGCATAACCTAAATCCTATGCTTCTCGTTATTTTTTTGAGAGTGTGTTATACAGCATTAAAGCTAGCTCTATTTTATCAGACTCTGCTTCCACCGACCCGTCGGCTGTGGATGAGCAAAACATCTTGGCAAAAAAAATGGAGAAGCTTTTGTCAACTAACTGTCCATTTTACTTATTGTTTTTCTCACTTGCCACTGACAACTTTTCTGTTCAAATTGTCAGTTCTTTAAGCACTCGTTTGCAGTGAGTTTTCAAATGGAATCTTTTTCCAAAAACTAAGAACTGTCTACATTAAGTTGAGGTTCTGGAGCTTATGCTAATCCTTACTTTAAATGTGTTAAAAAGCATTTACTCATGGCATGGTCATTGCTTTGCAGTTCAAAATGCAGCAGTAATATTTTAGCCAACTTTAAAACCGCTCAAAATGCCAACCCAAAACTGTCAAAAGTAATGAATCTGCCTGAAACACACACACACACACACGCACACACACGCAATGCACTGACTTTGCAATTAGAACTGGTACAGTTAGCATACCAAAATGTAGTTGCCTGGGCTTGCCTTAGGCGTCGCAAATAAATTATATGAATTTATTATGATGATAGCATAAATCAGAAAATTACTGCTTGTTACATGCACATTTTTTTGCTAGCACTTCTTTTTTTTTGGGCTTGGCATTGTTTTCGTTGTCTAAACGCCGCAAAGTATGCCATGCAAGCGACCGGTTAACAACTGGAAACAGAGTCCTGTCAACGGTTGGCCAGTTCTCAAAAATGCACCGCTGCGGCACAATTTCTGGGTCCAACCCCAAGCCCCAGCGATGCGATGCCATGCTGGGGTCACTGCTCAAAAATCACTAAACATTTCTGTTGAATGAAAATTATTTTCTTGTTTTTATGGTATTTGTGTAGGTACGTCTGTGAGCGCAGGGGCCTCCGGGAGCTGTGTTGGCCGCTACCCACATGGACCCAGGGCGGTTTAGCAATTTGTTTTACTGCTGTTGTTGTTGTTTTTCGTCGGCTGTCACTTTTCATAGCTCCCGCCATGTTCATAATGTTCATGTTAATATTGCCCTTGAGTCACAATTCAGCAATGAAATTAACTCGCCTGTGCATTTTGCGGTTTTTGTTGTTGTTGTTTTGGTTTCTATTTGGAACCCACAAAAGCATGTCCAATGCAATTAGCAGATGAGCAGCTGATTCTGTTCAGAATGGGAATTGTGGGCGTGACCCGTGCGCTTCATATTTATGAATTTCATGAAGTGCAGTCGTATTTGCGGCATTTTATAAAATTTATGTTGTTTGTCCATTGAGAGTTTGATTTCTATTTCGAAAGTGTGTTGAGTGATTTAGAAATGTATTTCAATTTTTGCCAACAGCAGGGAGTTTGAATGTTTGAAAGCAATCAATGTGATTTATCCAATATTGGTTGAATTTAGGTGGAAATTTCGAATTGTCATGTCCATCTTAAAAAGTTAGTTCGAATATAGTTGTTTAATGTCGGAAAGGACGCCATTAAGTTCGGAAATGCCTACATGTTTGCATCAGTCCACTGCAGTGTGGCCAGAATATCACATCACAGAATATCAGCAGGGCAGTTTGTTTTCGATTTATTACTAAACCACAGCAAATCTGCAATCGATAGGTATGGACCAAGCCCGGTAGAATATCGAATGTACCAACAAATATGGCTCGGATGCAATTTTGAAACGGTTGGAAACCGGTCAGTAATCAGTAAAATATCCAGCTCTATATTAACCGAACTACATATAGAATTTAAAGTTCATAACTCAAATAACATCTAGAATATGGCTCTTAACCGCCATTGAGAAATTTATAAAAATTCGTGAATCAATCAAACATAATTACATGCACTTTATATATAATATATATATATAGATAGATAAACCGCTACTCAATTCACTCCATGGACTATGCCCTTGTACACATTGTTATTTGAAGTGTTGTACTGAGGGGAAGTTCTGTAGCTTAGAATGTTCAGGGATCTATCGGAAAGATTAGGCAGTATTTCGCACTACGTCACAAAAGTATCGATATTCAAAATTCAAAAATTTATAGCAAATAGCATTTTTTTAAATTAACAACTAAATAGCTAAAATGGCAACATTGGTACACTGATTTTAACCAGCGGCGCAAGTCGACATTACATAATGGATTACTCCTTCATCACATTGCCTTCAGTATGTCGAAAATAATCAAATACAGTTTGGTTTACGCTGCCATACGCATGGCCGCTTTGTAAGCGAGGTGCGCACAACCTGCATTACTGGTAATAAAAGATGTATGCTAGAGCCGAACTGCCATCACATTCCCATTACTTTTTTACAATTGTAATGCGGATTGTGCGCTGTCTGTTTAGTATCCCTTTTAGGTAAAGCAGCAGTTGTAGCTCATTACTTTTCCGTCAGGCGTAATGCATATTTTCGACAGAACACATTTAGCTGTCCGCCGCTGGGTAAGCTCAATAATATTTGAATACTTTTGACAATGGTTGTACCAAAGACTCTACAATTCAGTTTCGATTTTAATACAGACCATGACAGAATAAGCTCAAATCACATTTTTAAAGCTGAATGTTAGAGTCCGTTAGCACCAGTGTTGCCATTTTATTCAGCTGTCAGATCTAGGAATTGGGATATCAATAACTGTTGACTGTAAAAGCCTTTGATCTTTAGTTTAATGTTGAAGTCTGATACCTTGGAAGTAGCTTTTTCATAATATTTGTATTGCCGCAAATGTGTTGCTCCTTTCATTTATATAGGTAAATGGTAAAAAATAATATTTCTTACATCTGAAAGGTCATACAAAACAGCTTGTCTGGGGATCATGTTGATTTGTTGATGTCTGTTACAATACTGAGGAACACGTCCAAGCTATAAAAATGTCTCCAATCATCTGTAGTCACTGGGTTCATACTTGAATATGGGAAAGTTGCAACTTACAATTGGATTCTGAAATTCTCATTACCCAATCGGCTAATGTCTAAGAATCATTGAAATCTGGTCAATCTCCTATCTCAATTTGTTTATTGGACACGCGAATATGTATTTATAGGCATTCCTGTTGAGGAAATTCAAGAATCTGTCATTTATATGCACCTTAGTTAGGGGGAGGAGGCGAAATGAACTAATAAAACTTTCTTTATTCGGCACGAAACTTTGTATGCATATCTGAGCTTTTGTCAAATAATGCAGAAACGAATGTGAATCAAACCAGTTGAAAGGGGGAAATGCTTTTGCCATAATAGTTGATTGTTAGTCAAACTAATGCCAATGCCTGCCGGAATCTCACGGTTCAAAATGAGACACGTGCAGTAAAATAAGGCTAAAAAACTTAGTAAATATCTGAGAAAATGTAGAATTAAAATCACAAGTTAGAATTAATAGCTGATGCTAGTACCTGTCAATGAAATACATTCAATTTTATGTATATCCTTGCTAGGGAGAAGGGAAACCAGCAATGAAATTCAATTGAAATTTTAAGAAAATTGTCTGGTTTTGAAATTGTGGCCTTTAAGTTAGAGGCGAGGTTCGAACGTGAACCGATTCTCTAACTTCAGTTAACTTTTAACCACTATGATCAGACCTTATGAACCCTCCTATTTGTAAACCTGCGTTCGGCATTGAGGCTTGAGAAGTTTCCAATGGGAACACAAATTGAACACAATTGTTTAAACTATTGTTCATTATTTATGTAAATTAAATTGTACATTTTAAAGTAATTGCTTAGCCTTTTGCTTTTCATTCAAAAGTTGAATTGTGAAGCTAAGCATCTATTATTTTATTCCACATCAAACTTTTATCGACAAGAATTGGCAACAACTAAAACAGCCCACCCAAAAATCCAAACAATTTGCAAACAAAAATAATTTCTGTAGCATACTTTTGGGAGCGGTTTAAACTGTTGTCGTTGTTCTTTTTCAACACCGACTTGGTGGGGGATGGAAAGGGAAATTGATTTTTGAATTTGAAGCTCATGCTGTTGTAAAGTATGCTCAGATTTTCTTTTTGTATTAAAGCGCGCGCTTAGACAAGCTTTCGAGGCCGCCAATCTCAGCTGCAGACAACGACAAAGTTGGCCCTAGTCTGTCTACGCTCAACTCTGTTGCATATTTAAAGGCGCTTAAGTGCTGACAAAAAGTGCAGCCCCAACAAGCGTCGACATTCTGGCACATCATGCATGCTGTTTTGAGGGAGTCTGATTGTTTTGAGTGTCAGGCAAGAGCAACAGCAACAACAATTGATTGCATTTGCGTCGGGTGCTAGAAACAACGCCCAGTTCAAACACTGCACAGTGGATAGGGCAGTCCCAGGAGTGGTGGAGTATGGACCGTGTACAAAAAATACCAGGAATGCTAACCGCTTATTCCAGCTGGTGAACCGAACCGGCTTCCTTTTAGAACTGCTGAACCGAACCGAAAACCACAAATAAAAACGGTTCGAATCGGTTCAGTTCTCTGACGATATTAATCGGAAATCCCTTTCCTCTAGCCAATGTTTTTTATTAATTTGGGAATTTGAATTGCTTCCCGAAGATAATTTATATACATTACATTTAGCCTTTCTTTTCAGGGCTGATTCAGCTATGATTCAGGTCTGAGCCTAACTTAAGGGATATAATAAATTGGGTAATTAATTATTCTTCTCTAGCCGATATTCTCACTTTTCGAAGGGCATTCCTCTAGGAACTTATACACGAATCCTGGAAATCAGACATAATAAACATTGGAACATTCTTTTAAGGATTTTAAATATATTTAAATGGATTATAAGAAAAAAGGGTTCGAGCAGTCACATTGCTACAGAAATCATAATATTTCATGGTGTGCCTTTGTGAACCACTGAACCGAACCGCAACCGCGGTTTAGCTAACTCCAAAAACCATGTAATGAACCGAACTGTCGGTTCAGAAACTGTGTGAACCACTGAACCGAACCAGTACTTATTTTCGAGTGGTTTGCATCCCTGGTAAATACAATCGCAAGCCATGGCAGTTGTGGCTGATTTTTTTTAAGAACTTTTCAATTTGTCAGCATTTTCCCAGAAAACTTTATATTCCACATTTTCAGTTCGCTGGCCCAGTGTACCATAATGTCGTTGACATGCCAAGTGGGCAGACGACAGCGATGCTGCCGACGCCCTTGTTAATGCCTAAAACACTGTAGAGCCCTTGGACTTGGATGCCACTCGTCGGTTCAGGCATTCGACATTTGGCATTGTGTGTTGCAGCTGTACCTGCCACTGCCACTGCGACTGCGACTGGGGCCATCCGGCAAATAGTCAAACAATGACAGTTTAGAGTCAAGTGTGGGTGATAATCATTGCACCTTTTTGATGCTGCAAATATTGACTATTTTGCATATTGATTGGCCTTTTGTCTGTAGCCTACGATTGAGAGTCGCTCTGCGACATTTGGCAGCGACGACACCCACATCATCAACTTGTTGACACTTTAACTTCAACAAAAGGCACCCGGACGCAAGGAGCGATCCTTTGGTGTTGCCAGCCGCTGCTCACATATTTTATGGCCATGCGAAAAAATTGTATATTCTGCGTTGACGTTGTTTGACATTATAGAAATTGCTTTTAATTAAAATGCTCTGCGCAACATAAAAAAAAAAATATAGAGTATTCGCAGCGCTGTGTCACACAGGGGTTAAACAATATGTCGAGCTGTCGGGGGAGGCGTTTTTTTTTGTAAATGTACTTCACATAAGTAAGTTAGTAGTATACACATTTATATGAAGAATGAATGCCATTTACACCGAGCTTATGGCAAGTAACTTCAATTCAATCAACTCAAAGTTTGTACTTAGCCTGAAATGGCTTTCATCCACGCTCTATTTACTTCCACGTTAAATAGTTTGCCTCGCCATCTTCTAAACAACTCCAGCATAATGAATAAATTGTGCTGGGTATATACAAGTGCTTCACGGCGCCCAACCCTATTAATTTCAACTTTAATTCGCTTTTCATTCAGTGTTTGCCACAACGAATACGGAATCCGCTTAGCAACCTTATAATTAGCCATCGTTGTAGGCGTCTCGTCATCGATGGTCCACTTGGCACTGAGCACTCGGCTATGAGTTCTCTGGGACTTATTGATTGCATAATCTTTAAAGCCAAGCCAAGCGGCGGCTGGAGATGTGGAAAAAAAATCAATGGAAATAAATCACCGAAAATCGTGCGGCAAACTCCAGCGTAGTCCACTTTTTTGCCTCAAGTCAAAGTCGACAAATGCGGCGTCCGTTGACGCCATTCGATTCTAATCGCATCGTTAAATTGATTAATTTCTTTGTTTGTAGACCAGACTTAAGTTCTGAGCTGATTCGGGGGGGGGGGTTGTAGGTGGATAAATAAAGCACTAGAATATGGTCAAAATTTAATATGGCTTGGATTTATGTCGTTCCAAGAAACCAAACCAATTCGCTTAAAACATTCGATTCCATGTTGAACCGGTCACAAAACCGGAACAAAATATCATCGATTATCATCTCTGCAATTAAACTAGACAACCATTTTTACCTTTTTCTGTGGCTTACAGACAACACCCAACCGGGAAAGCAGAATGATCCAAATCAATGATTGGTTCGGTTAAGTGGTTCACCCAGTTTTTCAACCACCAGTTCGGTTCTTTTCATGGTTTTTCGAGTGAAAATTCTCGGAGCTACTGAACCGGCGCGCCGGTTCGGTTCGTTGCATGGTTTTTGGAGTTAAATGAACCGCGGTTTCGGTTCGGTCCAGTGGTTCACAAGGGTACACTATGAAATATTATGATTTCTGCGGCAATGTGACTTTTCGGCCATGTTTGAAATTCGATTCCCTTAAAATCCTTAGAGTAATGTCCAATGTTTATTACGTTGGATTCTCAAGTCTCGTCTATCAGTTGCTAGAGGAGTGCCCTTACTTATTGTCAGATTAAAACTGAATTAAGGCTAAGAAGTACCACAGATTTTCTGAAAATATTGTCTAATGAAGAAACAAATTTAGGTTGATGACAGGTAAATTAAGAGATCGGCGGGCAATTGCAGAAGACATGTTGTAACATTTTCGTTAGGTCATCATTAAAAGTAATATCGATCGTACAACGCTAAATATGTAGAGGGTCGAACAAAATGTTTACAAATTATCTTCGGGAAACGATTTAAATTTTCAAATTAATAAAAATCTTTGGCTAGAGGAAAGCGACGCTTGTTAAAACTCGTCAGAGAACTTTTATTTGTGGTTTTCGGTTCGGTTCAGCAATTCTGCAAGGAAGGCGGTTCGGTTCACCAGCTAGAATAAGCGGCTCAGTTCGGTTCCGAACCGGTTTGCATCCCTGATTATAATAACCTAATAGCTTTATACACTATGGTGCAAAGAGATAATATGAGAAATTCATAATTTTTAGTCAAATTTAAAACAAGGATTGAAATTTACTCTAGCTCTGTTGATCTCTAAGATCTAGGTATTCAATCAGAAGGACGGACAGATGGGCTATTCTGTTACTCATAATACTTTTTTACAAACTTAATTCACTTTACGTACCTTTGGCACAGGGAGTATAAACATTTTACAGTCCCAGCATATTTCTGTGTCCCAGCTCAATTCAATTTCTTCATATCTGTTTCAATGTCAATTTAAACAGACTAGTTCTGTACTGGATCAATTCGTTGCCATTGTCGGCATCTTGACTCGGAACAAAACAATGGATCACTTTGGGGATCTTTGGTAACGGATATGTACAGATATGTTTGCCCCAAACCTGCAATTCGTTTCAGGTGATTTGTCTACATCGTTCATAGAATGCGGAAAGGTGATTATACGCTTGAGTTTCATGGGTAATTGTGATCGATGGGTTAGCCAATGTTTTGAGTAATTTTGAGCAAAAGTATTAACACCAAATTAGCTTCCATAGCTTGGTCATAGTTCCTGTTTTATGGCATGGAAAGTTTTTCAACTTAAAGGCAACTCGACTACGTGGCACAAGTTTTGTATGGAGTAAACCTTGACTGCATTTCCATTTCAATGCCTTGCTCAATGACCGAGCAAACACACAGGCACAAACTGTTCCATGTATTTGTGTGATTTTTGTGTAAATTGTCTGAGGAAACTGGCAACGAGTGCATTTGTGCTCTCCTCCTCCACACCAAACCAAAATGCGCCCTCACTTTTTAGCTTTTCATGCCACTTGCTGTGATTTCATTTTGCATACGTACCTCATCCGTTTTCCTTTCCCTCCTCTCTCTCTCCCACTCTGTGTGGCTTCTGGTTCTCACGGGTCGCACACACGACGCTCATTTCACTAGCTAAAAATGCATTTCCTGTCAAGTGTAAAAAGGAAATGATGTGATGCTCCCGAGCTTTAACGTGCAATCAATCATTGCCGTATCTTTGCCATTTTACAATCCGGTGCCACCCCCTTCCATTGCGGCGGTAAAGTCAACGAAAACGAGTTTATTAAGTCGGGCAAATAGTGTTTAAGTATTTGTCAAATGTCAAAGTGCCCCCTGAATCAGATGGGTTGGCAAGTTCCTGTTTGTTGTGGATTCTCTGCTCCCTTTCTCTCTCTCTCTCTCTTTTTCTCTGCTCAACTTATTTCAGTTTGATTGCTATGCCTAGGTGTGCTTCCGTTCGATGTGTGTGCCCTGATGCTCAATTTCCGCTTATCGCGGTTGCCTCTTGAATTAAAATGCACCCCCGGGGGTGGGTCCTTGATGTTAAGTTAATTACATTAAAATTGTATCCGAGCAGCAGATTAAAAATCGGCTGAATTAACTGCAAAATGTGTTGAAGCATATAAAGCAGAGCGTGGCCACATTTGTTCAACTTTTATATGATTAAGTGAATATAATCAAATTATGTATTTGCAGTTTTTTTTGTTTTGTACATATTTCTATAGATATTTACTTCAACTGAAATATGTAATATACATAAAATAAATATAGTTGCTCAGAAAAACAAGATCCAAGGAATGGATAAAAATATTTTAAAATATGAATTTTTCATATAATTAGAATGGTTTTCAGTTGGCTAAAAATTCAAAATACATTTAACATTACATGAAAATTGTAAGCAAGACTTTAAGCCGGGTTGGAACCGATCCGGTTCGTGCCTGAAATTCCGGCTTTCATTTTACTGTAAGCCAATCCTTGAACCGAACCTCTTTAGACATAAAAGGCGAACCTAAACCTGTCCGAACCTAACATTTCGGTTCGGTTCAAGTACAATTATATATAGAGGAGAACTAGGAGAACTCTCCTGTTATCTGGGCGGTATTAAGCGGCTAAGATTTACAAGAAAATCTATAGAAAAAACCTTAAAAATTACCTTTAAAATCCCAATCCAAAATAGCACTTGATTTTAAGATTCTGGATGCCAATTCTTTTTAAATGATTTACAAGCTTAGAGCTTAAAATAAGAAAGGTAATATTTTTCATGAGTAGTCTTCGATATGGCATTATTACTCCGGAATTTCCATTTCGTTACAATTCTTGACATAAATAGAAACACTTTGGCTTTGGCTTTGATGATCATAAGCTATACGAAAGTGTTTCCATTTGTATGAAGAACTGTGACGAAACAAAAATTCCGGAGTAGTCTCGGATATCTCGGATTTAGTAGGACTCTTGCTTGAAATTTCAATCTCAAAGTCAAAATAAAATAAATTTTTTGAGTTTGATTTCAACTCGCCTTTTTATACCCTTGCAAAGGGTATTATAATTTTGACCAGAAGCTCGCAACGCATAGAAATATTCATAACCGACCCCATTAACTATATATATATTCTTGATTAAGGTAACGAGGTGAGTCGATTGAGCTTTTTCCGTCTGCCTGTCTGTTTCTACGCAAACTGAGCTTTGAAGCTATCGAGCTGAAATTTTGCACAGAGTCTTCCTTTTGCTGCATACTTCTAATATGTCGGAACCGACCGGATCGAATGACTATATCTCATAGCTCCCCTAGGACAATCGGTCGGAAAACTAGTTTTAGTATGAAAAACGTTTTTCTTTTCAATGAAAACGTCTACAAACTTTTTATTTATAAGTTTTCTATGCTTATTTTTAGTTTTGCCAAGTTTGATGAAAATCGTACAACTATATGGTATAGCTGCCATACCAAATAAAGGTTTAAAAAACCGTCTTTTTTGTTTTTAATGGTAGCATTCTGCAATTTGGTATTTGCTTCTATCATTTTTGTTGAACCGAACCGAAATTGCAGGTTCGAAACAGGTTCAGGATCAGCTTCAAATCTAAAAAGGTTCGTTTCATTGTAAAATCACAATTGAAATGCCGTTTCGAACCGGTTTGCAGTACTGGTTTTAATCAAAATTCCACTGCCACT
The DNA here is from genome assembly GCA_035044965.1 of Lordiphosa andalusiaca. NCBI lineage: Eukaryota > Metazoa > Arthropoda > Insecta > Diptera > Drosophilidae > Lordiphosa > Lordiphosa andalusiaca. The sequence goes on from JAWNNM010003462.1 coordinate 1,952,275, forward strand.
TTGGCTTCTACATGAAGATTAAATTTAATACATTTGCCATAAATTTAGGAAAAAACTCTTTTCACTTTTGAGATTGGTGTTCTGTCCCACAAGAATTATAAAACAAGAAATTTCTGCTCGTTTGTTTTAAAACTAGAAATACTGCAAGCTGATTTTGCGGCAATATCTTGGAAACAAGAGCTGATGGAGCCTGGAATCTGTAAAGTAAACAGTAAGCCCCAGCATAATGCTGCAACAATTTCTCTCCTGCCTGGTTATTCATCTAGATCCCATGCCATACCCCACTCCCCACACACCCACACCCCCAACATTGCTCACTGTTTTTGCATTTTGGCAAGACCCTGTCACTTCTCCATCTCACTCACATTTTTGTTCCTTGTCTGGCTACGCATCTTTATGGGCCTAAACTACGTGTCTTGACGCTTTAATTGGCCATATTGCTCGCATCAACAACCTCCAGAGTGGACACAAAGCCCCCCCCCCTCCATTTAACACTTTACGCACTTTCAATTTTTGGTTACGCTTCGGAGTGTGAGGGGAGACATTGAACGACGATCGTTGATTAACACTTGCAGTGCTGTTGTTGTGCCTTGAAGTTTTGGTTCCTTGTGTTTATGTAGAGCTGCGTGCCAATTAAATGCGTTTAATTACATCAATTTGAACCAGTTCAATGAGTTGACAATTATTTTGTATTGCTCCCCTTTTTTTTTTCATTGAATTTTGTAGAAAAATCTTTTGGGTCAACCTTCAATTCTTTTGACATCAAATGAAGTCTCCATAAGCCCAGTCGAAGGTTGAAAGGTATTTGTCCTAATTTGGACTCAAGTATCCTTTGAAACTGGCCTAAAACACAATATGCGTTAATTTTTTGTAATATTTTCATTAATGTTAAACAAATTAAGACATATTCATGTTTTGTATTGTTTGCCAATATTGCTGATTGCCTTTGAAATTGAACTGTGCTATGAGTAGGTTTTGAATGAGGGTTATACGCCTGGAGGTGTTCAATTGCCATGTCTTTGCATATTTGATCAAATGACTTGCATCTCTATGGGTGGTCATGACTAATGATTTCTAGCTGCAGTTGGTGTATTAAAGATTTGTAAAATCTTTAGCTAAATTGTGAATTGCACTTGTTTATTATTAACTTTAAACGTTTTCGATTTGAGCAAATTATGGCAGAGAGAGAATTGTAAGACTGGTCTTGTGCTAAGTGAATCCGCAGTTTCTATGCAACATATTCCCAACTTGCTGCAAAATGCAGTAAGCTATATTCTTAATTTCGATTTAGTTTGTTTTAAGCAGGGCTTCAACAGAATGTGGCAAGAATCAATTTCAAGAAGTTATTTTGTCTACCCTATTTTAATAACACAAGTTTACAAAAAAAGTTCACTTTTTAAGCAGAATAGATAATGTATTTTGGGTGCTGAATTCAAATAAATTTTACGTTTTGCCCCAGCACGTCAGGTTTTTGCATAAACGTGTTTCGAACGAGGTTTGTTCACATTTTTGGGTCCTGTAGCCACATTAATTAACCAAATTTGTTGCTTAGTATACTTAGATGAACAAAGATCACGAAAAACCCAACCCAAAATGTATATTTGGTTCCTAAGATACCATAATATTGATTTAATTATGAAAAATATTAATTTTTCTGAGAAATTTCACTTCTTCCACACGTTTAAAGAATTCGGAAAATTTACTCACCAGTTGAAAAGAATCACAAAATTACTTTTTTATAGATTAATGTGCTCTTTATTTTACTACAAATACAAATTTTTTGTATCACTGCGCTTTTAGAAGTTATGAACTAAAAACTAACTTAATCAATTTCTTTTTTTTACTATTTATTCTACAAAATTTCTTATAAAATATGAATAACCTAAGAAAAATTAAAGTAGAATTACTTTAAATTATCCACTCACTTAATTTACAGTATTATTATTTTCTAATTTTATGAAATTTTTGTGGTAATTATTAAGTAAAATAAGTCGAAAATCTGTGTAGTTTTTTAACCATAACTTCCAACATGGCGATGATATCAAAAAAGTATAAATGTAGTAAAATTAAGAGCACTGTTGTAAATATAGTAAATAATTTTGTGGTTTTTTTCCAATTGGCAAGTAAATTTAACGAATTTTATTATACTTGTGAAAAAGGTGAAATTTCTTAGAAAAATTCATACTTTTCATATTTATAGTAAATCAATGCTATGGTATCTTAGGAATTAAATCGAAACTTTGGGTTTCGTTTTTCGTGATCTTTGTTCATCTAAGTTTACTAAAGACCCAAGAATGTGACACACGTTTATGCAAATTTCGCATAAACCTGAAGTGCTGGGGCAAAACGAACAATTTATTTGTAAACTTGTGTAATCAGGGATGGAATCCAGCTGTAAACCAAACCAAACCACAAGTTCGTGGTGTTAAATAGAATACCAAACAGAAGCGGTGTCCTTTCGAAAGTTCCAAGCTGTTCCATAAACATCAAATTAAAACGATTCACCCGAAAAACCGAAGCGGTTCGTTTTGGGCCATGGACTCAACCAACTTGAACCCAAACCGGATATGCTGGGTGCGGAAAAATATTCGGTTAATTCAATTGAAGCATTACCCCAAATCCATTCCCAGCTTCATTCTACTCGGAACTAAAATGACCTCTACCCATTGCCATTCACATTACACATTTCCCCAATTAACAATTCGTTTTGGTAATACCTCAGATATGTATCAGATAGAGGCTCTCCCAGCATTATGGGTGTTTGCCCATGCCCCACAAAACCTGTACAAATAAACAAACTAAACAATGTGGGACACGGACGCCATCAATTGACGAGTCGTTGACGACGACGACAAAGCCCAGCTGAAAATGGAACAATAATAAATTTTCTAAAACCAAAAAGAAAAAGAAAAAAAAAACAAACTGAAAAATCATGCAGCAAATGAAGCAAACGCCGCTGACATACAAACGGCAGCCAAAATGAAGCCAAAGGTGTTGACAGGCGGACGACGCTGACAAGTCACCTACCTACCTGTGTATCTGCATGAGTGTGGGCGAGGGGGTGAAATGGAAGGGCAGGCAGGGCAGGGCTGGGAATCTGCGGTTAACTGGTATAAATCGCCCGACTTAAAATGATTTTCAACTGCATATCAGATATGCCAAGCTGTGGTAGCAACAATTGCCATGTTAATGAATTAATAATCAAATGGCAATTAATTATACTTGTGTAGGCCTACAAGGAAGCGCCAACTCAGCGCTGAACTTGAAAAATGATTGAAATCGAAACCGAAACCGAAACCGCGACCAAACATAAACCAAACCAGTTTCACTTGCGTTGACAATTGTCAAATTGTCAACTGACATCTATGAGATACTTTTGTACTTATTACCGGTTTGCCCCCAGCGTCGGTATGTGTGGGCGCAACTTCTTTTTGGCTAATTCTGACCACACGCCCGCCGCATATAAAGTGACGTGCGACACTCTTGGACCGCATCATTAACACAACGTTCGTTCACTTCGCCAAGTGTCGAGGACGTGAAACCTCAAAACGGATACAGAAACGGGCAGTGCACGATTTCAAAATTTCGCTCTAAAGTGTTAAAAGTCCATCAAACTATAACAAAAAAAAAAATGGCAAGCAAAGTAAGTGATTATGATTGATTCAAATATAATTTGAAGATTGTGGAAAATTCGAACTCTGCTCAGAATGCACGAAGAAAGTATTAATTTGATATGGAATTAGACAATTTACTTTGAGATTAAAGTGTAAATATGCTGTATCGATATTTGGTTCAACATTAGGGAAATATCCTTTGTTTCGTTTTCCAAAATTGATATTAAACAAGACATTTACCTCAGGTTTCGTTCAAATCGGTGTTGGAATTGTCCGCCCGCGAAAACCACTTCTTTGTTTGTCCCGTGCGACCGCCTTGCCATTTTGCAATTATCTCTAAATCGATCATTCTAGATCTATATCGTTAAATACTTAAGAAATTTCTTTTCAAAACAACAATCAACGGCTAAACTATCATTGTGATAATACTGAAGCTTGATAAAATAACTTCAAACAAGCAAAATTTAATGAAAATGCAACGAGACTAATATTATTTTTAGATACGATTGGCACTTGAAATCATTTTCCACTTATCCCATCTGGTCTAGGGCAAATATTCGAATGATTGCTGAAAAACTCTGGGGGTCCGTAGCATGATTCCTGATTCCTGCATCTATCCAATCTTCAAATATCTGAAGCTTCCCCATTTTAAAAATAGCCAACTAGGCAGATGTTCCATACCACCTTTCCTTGATCCAAAACAGTTGTCAGCCTGTCAGATTCTTAGCGATTTCCTGCCACCAACCGACTCTTAATTAAAATTTTCTTACTTTGATGACAAAAGAAAGTCCCTAATTACCCACTTAATTGGAATTTGCATATCACAACTGTAACCATTTAACCCGCTCTTTCAGTTTCTGACTGCTTTATCGCTGCTGGCGCTGGCGGGTTGTAGCATGGCTGGATTTGCGGCCACGTACGCTGGCTATCCTACCACCTATGCCACCTACCAGGCGGCGCCGACTGTTTATCATGCGGCACCCGGAGCTGCTGTGTACCACCACCAGGCGGCTGCTCCTGTTTATACGAAATCGTATGCCCTCCCAGCATCATATGTCAAGGCCGTGGCTCCCGTGGTGCATAGCTATGCGGCGGCTGCTCCAGCTCCACTGGTGAAAACCTATGCTGCTCCCGCTCCAGTAGCTACTGTGGCCACTTATGCCCATGCACCTGCTCCAGTGGTTTCAACTGTTCCAGTTGTGAAGACTTATGCCACTCCCGTCGTCAAGCAGGTGGAATTGGAGTCGTCACCACGTTATGATTTCTCCTATGGCGTGCACGATTCGCTGACTGGCGATATAAAGAGTCAGGTGGAGAGTCGGAATGGTGGCAATGTGATTGGATCCTATAGCGTATTGGATGCGGATGGCTTTAAGCGCACGGTGACCTATACTGCCGATGATATCAATGGCTTCAATGCTGTGGTGCAGCGTGAGCCTGTTTTCCAAGCACGTGCCGCCACTGTGGTGGCTCCAGTGGCTGCAGCTGCTCCCGTCCCGGTTGCTGTTTCTGCTCCCGCTCCCGCTCCAGTGCTGCCCGCTACTCTACCCGGTCCCATTTATTATCCACAGCAACAGTTCTTCCAGCCCCAGCAGCAGATTCAGCAGGAGATCCCCGAGCAGCAGAGCGAAGTTGTCGAGGCCCCTGAGCCCACTCCCGTTGACTACACCGAGGAACAAAATCAGCAGCAACAGCAGGAGTACCCACAGGATCAGCAGTTCCCACCCTATCCTACTGCTTCGCCTGCCCCAGTTCCCGACAGCGACGATTCCGATGTTGTGGAGGCACGCTCTGCCCCCCAAGAGAACGGCACGACCACCACTCCAGCCCCTGCACCCGTCAACGAGGAGAATGATAAGAAAACGTCCTAGAATTTGTGATAACCATTTGAGCATTTCCCATAATAATTGTTAAAAATTAAAGCGAAGAAATTTAAAGAGATTTGTGTTGGGGCTCTGCCATTTTCGTTCTTATTTAACTGTTCTGTGTAATATCGATAAGTATCGAATTATCGTACTAAAAAACTAGAGCGGGGGCGTACGGAATTTTCCTGACGGCACAACACGAAGTAAAAGCATACAAAATTATTTCTTCAATAGATAAACATAGAATAACATCGAGTCAGCAGGAAATGAGTGTTTTTTATTTAAAAATTGATAGTTTAGGCTTTAAAGCAAACTGAAAAGTAAATATTCAGATTTAGATTTAGCCCAGTCCCGGTTCTGATCCTAAATAACAGCAACAGTTAGTAACATTTGCTTTGCGACTTAACATTATATAGTTATAGATGGTTTTAGAACCAATTTCTTTTAAATTTTTATTTTTTTAATCACAAAACAATTCATTCGTGACTTCAATTGATCACTCACTCTGGCACATCACTAACTGTTGCCACGGTTGACGTTTCCCAACACTAAACTTTTCGCAGCCCTAGATTGCGGCGTCATTTTGAAATCAACTGTAAACTATTCACCAATACACAAGCGAAGTGCAAAACGGAATCAAACAACTAAAGCAAAATAAAGAAAATTATAAAAAAATTAGTGAAACTAAACAAATTATAAACAAATCAAGTGAGTCGACCATCATAATCATTAATACTTGTGTGCTGAACTCCATATCTTTCTGCTCCAGGCAACATGACATTACCACGCTCAGAGACGCCCTTGCGCCGCTCCGCAGTGGGCAGTTTTCGTGGTGAAGGAGGGGAACGGGAAAGCATGCTTAACGATCGGACTCCGGTGTCGTCCAATGATGATGAGTCGGAGCGCCGGGAGGCGCGTAGGCAGACCCTTGCAAAGATGCAGCAGCGCATGAGTATGGCTCCCCTGGAATCAATCGAAGATAACGAGACCATTCTCAAGTGCCTAGAGATCTACAATGGCAATAAGCTGAGCAAGGACAACGCCTGGAACATGTCCCTCATAGACACACTATCGACGCTATTGAGTCGCCATCACAAGACTCTGAGGAACTTTAAGATGGCGGGCTCCTCGCTGGAGGCTTCTTCCAAAGTGTATGGCCTTCGTGTGGACTCGATCTATTTGGATGCCATGCGCATGGCGGCCGGTCTAAATGCCAAGACATTGACCCAACAACAGCTGAATGAGGCGGACCGAGACGATAGCATTCAAGAGGGGACCAATGCGGAGCCTGGCAACCAGGAGCAACAAAATGCAGCCGCTCCTAAGCCCAAGAAGAGAGCCCGCAAAGTGGTGTCAACTGTCACAAAGAACAAGGAGACTCTAAATGCACGCCTGGAGACGGCTCCCCTGCAGGATCCGGTGTTTGGTAAGCTCAACTCAACGGTGGGTTCGATCAGTGCCTCGGATCGAATGATGCACAATATATTGCCCACTCGGGACTCGGAGCTGCTTTTGCGAACCACCTATACATTCTGGGACAGCGAAGAATTGGACCAGGAGATACCCAATTATGAGGAATTGTGTGAGCAGCACCAAACGAAGCCGAATGAAGAGGTAGTCAGTGCGGAATGGATGCATAAACTATTGCCCTATGTGGAGCAGTGTAATCTACGTCCCATGCACACCGGCTACCATATTACAGACGCTCCCATTCCCCGAGACAAGCCGGGCGAGAAGGAGCCACAGCTCCCAGAGCCGGAGGAGGAATTTGAAGCGCCGCGCGACTTGTCCATGGCTTTTGATATCAATGCCGAGTGTGAGCCCATTCCAGACGATGAGGAGCAATTGCTGGAGGTGGTAGATTTTCAGGATGCAGAAGAGTTCTCCCAGGAGGAGCAGACCATGCTGAATCAGTGCCGAAATTTAAAGAAAAAACCTTTGATCATCGAAGATCTGAGACCAGTGGACGGTTCCTCCAAACTGGAGTACTCCTACCGGCCCATGGATCAAATCTCACAGTATTGGGCAGGTCCTTCATATTGGAAATTCAAACGAAGCCGTCCGCGTACCACTTTTGGCCAGCACAACGCACAGAGTGCTGTGGCCAACCCCCGTTCCCGTGCTCAGCGAGCTGCCCAGTCCCGCAAGTCCAAGTCATTGCCATTTGGCGAAGAACCAGACGACGACTCCTTTCAGGTACTGGATGCCAACACTAAACTGCGTAAAGTCAATTATCAAAAGAAATGGGATGCCCGGAAACTGATGCTCCCCACAAAGTTCCACATTCCGGACGACTACTTTTTTACCTATGAACTGGCACCGGGTCTGGAGGTTAAAAGACAGTTTGTGGAGGCAGAAGAATTGGAAGAGCAACTGGAAATGGTTGATCGTGAGGAGGAAGTGGAGCTGTTTGACAATGAACATTTTGCCGCCGATACTCCCGGATCGCCCTCATCCATGCAATTGCCCAATACCTCGCTCATACCCGGCGATGATGACACCCAGCTACCCGCATCACAATTCCCCACCTGCAATGATACGGTTCTGGAAATAGCAACCGATTTTGAGGGGGCACCCACCCAAGTCACCAAAATTGTGGTGCCATTTGCCAAGCGGGCCAAGGTCATTGATATGAAGAATCTCAAGCGTAGCTGCAATTCCCTCATACAAAAGCAATTGCTTACCGAGATGGCAAAGGAAGCAATGCCCACACATCCAGTGCCCAAGCCTGAGGAGTATGTCAATGGCATGGCCAGCTTTCAGGAGTTGTATAAGAAACTGCCAAGTTTGTTGTCCACCAAAATGGCCGATTCTCTGTCCGTGCCGGTTGCCATGTATGCAGTGCTTCATTTGGCCAACGATCAGCGATTGAGATTAATACCTCAGGAGGACTTGAAGGATTTTCAAATACGCCAAATAGCGGCACGTGCGGAAGCAGATGCAAATTTAGGTGCCTAACATACAGTGGAAGCGCTGAGCAGCAGTATTTATAAACCTAAAAGCTAACCATAAATATGAATAGTCTAATCCCCTGAAATGAAAATTCGCCCAGAACTAGAATATAGAAATATTTAAAAAAACATTTTATTTTATAAATGGAAACCGGAAAATATTGGTTTCGGCGACCTGTTTTGACATAGGTCAATTTATTTGTAAGCTCGGATGGAGGTCAATGGTTGGTTAGACTTCTGTAATCAAAATTCTTTGAATATTTTGAATAATAGGACGTCTGTACAGTGCTGTTTCAAGGGCCAAGAAGACCGGGTCTTCTCATTTGTAACCTTTTTTGCTGTCACATTTATTATGTCAATTGCTGTATGACCTTTATTTAGTTTACACATTTTAATAAAATTAAGTTAAAACTAAACCAAAATGATTCGTTGATATTTGGTAAATCTTTATATACAGGTAAAAAGGGGAATTTTCTAGTTTCTTGGTAATGAGGCTTCCATTACTGTTTGATTGTTGTTGTTTGTTACTAAATTGTGATAACAAAACATGAACGATTTGAAACCCATCAAAAGGGGAAAGTACTCACCCTCATCGTTGCTTTACAGATTCAGCTACGCAAGGGAGTCTGCGCTGAATTCGTGTGGATTCTGTTTTTTTTTAGTTGCAGTTGCATGGGGAATGTGGCGCTTGTGTAGGGAATAAACAACATAAACCAAATTTTTGCATTGGTTTTTTTCAATAACAATATGTTCTTATCACCTTAGGGGCTACCATTTCCAACTCTTGAGAATTTTTAGAGCGAGTTTATAGTCCATTGGGTGAGTTATTAGTTAGAGATCTAATAACCATCCCATGCATAAGAGAATTCGATTAAAGCTGTCAGCTCATCAAAATTGTACATTAACAGATGACAAACCGGTTTTTAAATGATCACTATCGGTTTTTGAAACAGTGAAGAATTTCCAAATGCGATAGTCGTCTTCAGCACCAGTCATGTTGCCTTCATCACTAGGGCTGACCTAAGACCATCTCCGATCCCTAATAGCTGGTATTTTGCAACACTCAATTTTTTCGCGCTTTGGTATTTTTTAGTATCTTCTTTCAGTTGGTATTTCCCAGTGCTGTAAAATTTCCCAAATGCAGTGCTGGTGAACACCCGCGCCTTAATTTCATGCCGACGCACTTAAATATTTCAAATCAAACGGTAAATCTGGCCAGAGCAGAACATAAGTAGGCATTGAAATCAATTTCGCCTTAGACTTTGCCTACGTCTGAATCGTTTGCACATTCGTCAGTTCCATTTTTGTTTTAACGGTGTTAACAACCAAAATTTGCTCCTGATTTTTTAGTAAATATTAAATAGTGAAAAATTGTCCAGTGAAATTTTTATTAGAAATATACATATACGTACGTACGGACCTGCTTTTGTGGGTAAGTTAATATCAAACGGTGGTAACAACAAGAACATCGAGGAGCGCAAATGGCGGCCAGGCAGCTGTTGCTGTTACTGTTCTTCTCGTTGTTGTTGTTGCAGCTTGGCCTTGTATAGGCCGGTCGCTGCTGCTGCGATCAAAAGGAGAAGCAAAAGAAAAAAAAAGAGCAAAAGAAACTCAATCGAAGCAGCCCTTGACTTTTCGTTTGCCCTTGCCTAACATGTTCAACTCTCTCTTCTCCTCAGTTCCACACTTGTCATCGTAGCATTAACACACACAGTCGTATATAATTTTTGGGAGAAAATAAATTTCTGTATAAAAATTATCAATATGAACAAAGCCGATTCAACCACACGTCAGGGCTCCTACAAGTCCAACACCCTCAACACTCAGGTAATACGAGAACGCGCTCCTTTGGCGGGATTCGTGCCTAACCTTACTTTTTTCCCTTTGGTAGGACTCGCGCATGCGTCGCCATGAGGTGACCATCGAGCTGCGCAAATCCAAGAAAGAGGATCAAATGTTCAAGCGTCGCAATATCAATGAAGAAGATGTAACCTCGCCGCTAAAGGAGTTAAATGGCCAATCTCCTGTCCAGTTAACGGTGGATGAGATTGTGGCGGCCATGAATAGCGAGGATGAGGAACGCCAATTCGCGGGCATGCAGTCGGCACGCAAGATGCTTAGTCGAGAGCGTAATCCGCCTATTGATCTGATGATTGGGCATGGTATAGTGCCAATCTGCATAAGATTCCTTCAGAATGTCGGCAAGTAAGTAAACACATAAGAGTAGAGTACGGCGAGGACCAATCGCTTGATCCCTTAATCTCTCCTTACTCCAGTCCCCAGCTGCAGTTCGAGGCCGCCTGGGCCTTGACAAACATAGCCTCTGGCACTTCGGATCAGACACGATGCGTCATCGAACAGGATGCTGTGCCACATTTCATTGCCCTGCTGCAGTCCAAGACCACTAATCTGGCGGAGCAGGCCGTTTGGGCCTTGGGTAATATTGCTGGCGATGGTGCAGCCGCTCGGGACATCGTCATTCGTCACAATGTCATTGATGGCATCTTGAGATTGATCACCAACGAGATTCCTCTCTCGTTTTTACGCAACATTGTGTGGTTGATGTCGAATTTGTGCCGCAACAAGAATCCCTCGGCCCCCTTTGAGCAGGTGAAGCAGTTGCTGCCCGTGCTCTCTCAGCTCTTGGTTGGCCATGATATTCAAGTGCTGGCAGATGCCTGTTGGGCATTGTCCTACGTCACAGATGATGATAACAATAAAATTCAGGCTGTTGTCGATACGGATGCGGTGCCGCGTCTGGTGAATCTGCTGAATACGGACGAGCCGAGCATTATTGTACCGGCGTTGCGCAGTGTGGGCAATATTGTGACTGGCACAGATCAGCAGGTGGGTGGCAGCAGAGTTATATATTATATTTGCATCATTAATTTCCTTTCTCCCCCACAGACCGATGTGGTTATTGCCGCTGGGGGTCTACCCAAACTGGGTCTATTGCTGCAGCATCCAAAGAGCAACATTGTCAAGGAGGCCGCTTGGACAGTTAGTAACATCACCGCTGGCAACCAAAAGCAAATCCAGGCTGTCATCGAGGCTGGCATATTCCAACAGATTCGCCAGGTACTCGAAAAGGGCGATTTTAAAGCACAGAAGGAAGCTGCCTGGGCGGTGACGAATACCACAACATCGGGCACTCCGGAACAAATTGTGGACTTGGTTGAGAAGTACAAAATTCTCAAGCCATTCATTGATCTGCTGGATGCCAAGGATCCGCGTACAATCAAAGTGGTCCAGACGGGTCTTTCCAATCTATTTGCCTTGTCCGAGAAGTTGGGAGGTTCTGAGAATCTGTGTCTCATGGTTGAGGAGCTCGGTGGTCTGGATAAACTGGAGGCGTTGCAGCAACATGAGAACGAGGAGGTGTACAAAAAGGCCTATGCCATTATCGACACTTATTTCAACACTGGCGACGATGAAACGGAACAGGAACTGGCTCCACAGGAGGTGCATGGATCATTAGAGTTTAATGCCACCCAGCCGAAGGCTCCGGAGGGTGGCTACACATTTTAGAGTAATACACAGAACACCAGACACACGCAAACTTGCTCAATGTTTTCGACCGCGCTAACATAACACGCATCATCCGCACATACACTTACTCACCCGCACACATAAATCGGTTATTAGCACACTTTACCATACACTTAAAAACCACACACATATTGTAAGCCCTGCATGGCAGACAAATGCTAAATGCCTTTGCTTTTTGCGTTATTCAGGAAAATCCTTTTAGTCACACTGTTGGTCAGAGACCCTACACTACTAACAACTCGTCGTTCTCTGTTGCTTTTCTTTTGTCGGCGCCCTAACGTGTGATTGACCCCAAACAGCTGATGCGCCGGCCATTTAAAGTGCGTCTGTGGCGCATTCTCGTTTTGAATTCAATAATTACCCCTAACACCCACTCACTCTCAATACCTACACTTAACCCAGCTGTGCTGGTTGGGCTCCAAGGATGCTGCCCAGACTGCCTTTCCATGGCCCAGCATCAGACTGTGTTTTTTTCTTTATTCTATTATTCGGCTATCAATTTTTAGACTTTTAGTATTTATTTAATTTTTAGAGAGCATGAAATTGTGATTCCCCCCATGTCACGCAAGCATTACAACACATTCCCCACAACATACTCACACACACACACACACACAAACACACATATAATGTATACCAATCATTGCCACGGATTTGTATTGTACTGAAGAAAAAATAAACAAATTGTTAAGTGCAACTTTTCTTTTGAATTGGTTTATGAAGAAGTTAATACCAGGCATATGATTTAAAATTAATATATATAATATATGGGGTATACTTTGTTTATAGCTAGTAAGAATATGTATTCAATTCTTGTTTAGAAACTTGATCTAGGTTTACTCTCCGCTGCCTACTTTTATGCATGTGTAAATATGATGATTACATGGATTGTTCAGAAAGCGCTTGCATACTTTTTAACACTTTGAATAATTGTTGACAAATTCCATATCCCATACAAGCGAGTTATGTTTGTTTATGTTTCATGGCTAATCTGCTGTTTTTTTGTACACAGAAGCGTAGTCCGCTGCGATGAGTTCTTAGCATCCGTGACGCTTTCGTTTCTATTATGTGAAAAACAAATTCTGTCGAGCATATTACATATTTTTAAAATAGTTTATAATGGAAAATAAGCAGCCTTAGCTTAATCTCATTACAATTGGTATACACGAGTCGTTTTTGCATAATTTCAGCCAAACTAAAGGAGTAAACATTTTAATTGCTTTTCTGTTTATTCAATTCTTAATAAAACTAACAGTAAAATTTTTATTTTTAAATATTTTTTCAAATATATACAAAAAATACATTTAAATTGCATCAGGTGAGAGATACACTACATTTTTATTTATAGTGTATTTAGCACTTCTAGCCACATCTTCCTTTAGTAATAAAGTTAAAATTGATAAAAAAATCGTCCGATCTTCTCCATTCCTTTATGTTAAACCGCCATCTCTGTGAGAACGTTTTTCTAAACACATGGATGAGATATTGAAGTATTATGCAGAAGAATTGTGTGCGACAAGTGCACTAAGTTGAGTAAACATCGCTGGGAAGAATGTGAAAGAAATATATTTTAGACCCGAACCCTTGTTATGCCCTTGCAGAGGGTATATTGAAATTGTACAGATCTTTGTAACGCATAGAAGGAAACATTTCCTATACATAAAGTATATGTATATTCTTGATTAGCATGACGAGCTGAGTCGATATAGCCATGTCCGTATGTCCGTCTCTTTCGCCATCGCCACCAAACTTTGCACGAAGTCTTCTGGTACAAATACGCTGCACATTTGTCGGAACCGGCCGGATCGGATGACTATAACATATAGCTGCCATAGGAACGATCGGTCGAAAAACTAGTTCTAGTGAGAAAAAAAGGTTTGTTTACAATGCAAACGTCTCGAAACTCCGTATTTACTACTTTTCTATGCTTCTCCATGATACTGCCAAGTTTGGTCGAAGTCGGACATCTATATGGTATAGCTGCCATAGAAAAGTAAGCTTAGAAAAATAGTCTTAGTAGGAAAAACTTTTTTGTTTTCAATGTAAACCCCTTTAAAATTGGCATATATTTATTTCATAAACTTTCACACAGTTCTTCAAAGTTTTGTCAAAATCGAATGACTATAGCTTATAGCTGCCATGGGAATGATCGGTCGAAAAATTAGTTTTAGTGAAAAAAACTTTTTTGTTTTCAAAGAAAACGCCTCCAAACTTTGTATATCTTAGTTTGCTATGCTTTTCCATGATTACACTAAGTTTGGTCGAAATCGGACATCTATATGGTATAGCTGTCATACAAAAGTAGAGTCAGACAAGTAGTCTAAGTGTGAAAAACTTGTTTGTTTCTAGTGGAAATGTCCTTCAAATTAGTTAGAAAACGTGGTGCAAGGGTATACAAACTTCGGCCGAGCCGTAGTTAACTTTCCTCTATTTTAACATTTTTTTTTTGCCCCGGTTCAGGTTCGGATTCGACAGGGAAAAATTATGTTGCTCCGGTTCGGGTTCGGTTCCGACCTGGAGACTCCGACTCCGGAGCGTTTCAATTCCGAACCGGTTTGCAGCCCTGATTTTATGTGCTTCGTATCACCGATGCAACATCTGTTGAATATGCATTCTTATTCGAAATACCAACATTATGAAATGGCTTTTGTGTGTGGGTTCAGTTTTGTGTTGGAACGGTTCGGAACCGGCTTGTATAGCTAAAGAAGTATGAGACCGATGACGATGGTAGCGCATTCAAGATGATAACTTTCAAATTATGTACCATGATAAAATGTAGTTCATTTGGGGAGTGGGTAAGAGTTGTACCAGATAACATGAAGATATTTAAGCGAATTAGATTAAATACAAAATTTTGAGCAATTGCTCACACATAAGCGTATAACGACCCCAATGTGCCAGATTAGATAAAATGATTAAACAAAACCAACTATGAGAGCAACAACAACAACCAAAACACAAGCAGCAACAACTCAATTCAATCAAGCGTCACGACTCACGGCAAGCAGCAGTTCAGCATCCGCGGCAATTCCAGTATAAAACATTGATGGACACCCATCGCCTCCAATTCCCATCCAGATCTAGTGCAGCTCGGCAGTTTGCAGTGTGTCTCTCTCTCTCTCTCTCTCTCTCTCTGTGTGTGAACGAAATTATAAAAATAGATTACAAAATTTTAGTTGTTGCGGAAAATTCGAACCGAGTTGAAGAGCTTTTTCTGCCTCGAAGTTGTCGTCATCAATGCGGCGGGTGCGCGGATATGAGCGCAAAATTTAATTAGTTTCATTTTGTATTTCTTTTTTCGACTATTTCCGAGCAGGCGTACATTTAGTTGAATTTTATACGAAGCTGCGTGCGGGCGTGAAACGCTGTTCCATTTGCGTTTTTTTCGTATTGAAGTTTTGTGGGCACAAAACAAAAAAAAAACAAAAGAGGAAACACTCATTGAAGGTAGAGAAAATTCAATAATATTGAAACTCATTCAACATTTTGGATATTTATTAAAAATAATTATTTTAAGAATACATTCGGTGTGACCTCATGCCAACTTCGGGCAAAGATCCGTTCCCTTGACATGTGCAAATTGTTTAAACTATATTCAACGATTAGGAAACACAAACGAAACACTGAAACGAAAACAATAACAATTTTTGACAAATTCATGATGTAATTAATTTCCACCCAAAGAGGAGAAGATCGGCAACAACAACAACATGTAGAAATTGGCACACCAAGAATAAACAATAAACATCGCAACTGCCAGAGAGTAGCTCTACTTATGTGCCCGGAACGTAGGCGTAGTCTTCATCGAAACGGAAAAGTGTTGTTTTTATTATTTTTTGGCTGCGGGTGCCTTTTTGTTTGTTGATGGGGCAATTAAGTGAGCGAGTGCCATGCGATTGGGTTTGGGATTGGGATTGGGAGCAGGGGGAACCAACAGCAACCGAAATTCGCGTGAAATTAAAAGTTGCCGCAGTGTGCATAGAGAGCAGCGCGCATTGTTCAAAAGTTGTCCCCTTCCTTGCGTCATTTTGTACACTTGGCTTACTTGAGGAAAATGGTGCGGTGTGTTTTCTTTTTTGGTCATTCTTTTGGCTCACTTTATTTTCCGTTGTGTTTTTCTTTTTTGTGTGTGTTTCGGTTTTTGTTTTCATTTTGTATGTTGGACCTTGCCCAACGATATCGAAGACATTACATTTACATTTTATTACAAAATTTAGTTTAGAGGCCATTGCCAAGAATTTGGTTGGACGCCTCTTGAAGGCTTGGTGCAATTTAATTTAATGAACCTTATGAAATATTAAAGTTTGATAATGTTTATGCAAGGCAATTCGATATGTAAATCGAAACAGTGCAAATAATTTTATAATAGATCGTAACGAAAAGTGGTAAATATTAGGGGTAGGGCTAAGTAGATGAAATGATGATCAATACCTTCTCAAAACAGATCATGTGTTCCTTTCGAGCATGTTTTTATCAGGGCTGCAAACCGGGTTTGAACCGAACCGGTTCGAACCCGGATATCCGAATTTTATTTTACTGCGAACCGAACCTTGAACCGAACCTCTCTTTAGAATGAAAAGCAGAACCCGAACCTGTTCCGAACCTAAACTATCGGTTCGGTTCAACAAAAATAGTAGACATCAGAAAATTTGACCTTCTGTATAGCGATTCCATCTGTTATCTAGTTGGTGTGTTGGTTGGTTCCAATATCCTCGTCCATAATAGCCCGTGCTTAAAATCCTTGACTCCCATGCTTTTTCAATGATTCACAAAAGCTTAACATAACATTGGAAATAACAAAAACTAAGAAATGGTATTTTACTTAATGGTAAATTATATTTTGAATTTTCAATACATCAATGTGTGCCGTTTTCAACCCAAGAACAACCAGATTCCCATACGATTTGAGTAGTTTTTAGGTCGAAAACGATTATTAGAACACATAGGATTAAATTAACTTATATAATTTAGTGTTTAAATAAATTTACTGATTTATTTTATATTAATATTATGTCCAGCATGGACTGAACCAAGGTTCGAACCAAAACCTTCTCCCAAAAACCGCGAACCTAAAATTTTTGAACCCTAACCATTGGTAAATTTTGGTTTGAACCAGCGATCCGGAGATCCGAAAAAAATGTAAGGGTTTGCAGCCCTGGTTTTTATACCCTGTACAGTGTGTCATAAGTATAAAGAAAACTTTGTCTTAAGTGGAGCGTTGTGCACTTAAAGTTTTCTAAATCACTCATACGCACTGTTGCTTATTTTAATATGGGGAATTCTTTAAGAAGTGTACCACTAGTTCTCATATGATGTCCAAATGTTCTCTCTTATTAATCAAGCCATAATTTAATTGTTAAACGGTTTTTAATATTTTTTTCCGAAATTTACCTTTGTTTAAAATGATTTTTATACCCTGTATCCATTGAAAATGGGGAAAAGGGGGATCATGAAGTTGTGCGAATGTATGTAACAGGGAGAAGGAAACATTTCCGACCCCATAAAGTATATATATTCCTGATCAGCATGAACAGCCGAGTCGATATAGCCATGTCCGTCCGTCAGTCTGACTGTATAAACGATAGAGCTTCCAATTTTTGCATGAAGGTAGATGTATGCCGTACGCAGATCAAGTTTGATTCAGATTTGTAAAATTCACCCCGTCCAACTCTTATCACCAGATCCTAAACCTACAAAACCGTCAGATCTACAATTTTCAAGTTAGAGCCTCGTGGTTTAGTATACATCAAGCTAGCCCCAATATCTATCTATTCTGAAATGTACAATCAGATCGAACAAAAAAAACACCGGAGCTATGTATAAGCGAAACTATTGAGCTGATAAGGGACAGCAAAAAGTTTTTCTCACTAAAACTAGTTTTTCGACCGATTGTTAATATGGAGGCTATAAGATATAGTCATCCGATCCGGTCGGTTCCGACATATTAGTAGTGGGAAAGAAAAAGAAGACTCTGTGCAAAATTTCAGCTCGATAGCTTTAAAACTGAAAGACTTGTTTGTTAAGAAACAGGGAGACAGACGGACGGACAAAGCTTACTTATGGTAAATAAATGAAACAATCATATATTTGTACATTTTACCTTATATATATCATTTTACCTCATGTGTAAAAGTGATGTGGACTTGAACTACATTTGTACCTTCCATAATGGCTGCTTTGGAATCAACATAGTTAAATCAAAATTTTTGTTTTTCTTAATCGTGTAAGTCCAGTTTTAGTTTGCGAACGGTTCAGCTTTTATTTGCTTCGTGTCTGTTTGTTCTCTATATATATAGATGGAGACTCTGTTATGAGAAACATGCTGGTGTGACAGTCCCAAAACGATTGATAATTGAAAATCTCAAAATTAGTTTGAATAAAACAACATTTGTACATCTAAACAATTGAACAACTGAGCAAGTGAAGTACTTAACTAATGAGCAATACGAGTTAGACTTCAGCTTAGTGCTCTCAATTTGTGCTTTAGCTGTTGAAACCTAAATATAACATTATATACAATTTTTCATATAGTCGAGGGCAAAAGTATGTCGATATTTTGATGCCCAGACACAAAAGATCGTTCAGATCCACTCTGAATTGCAGGAGGCTGTTGCTGCACAGATGTAAATACTTATTTGATATCGGACTTTGAATTAAAACAATTAGTAGTACAATCCTAAGACTCATCAATCAATCCGTAAAAATTCATTTCATTTTATTTGAATATCAAAAAATTCTGCATCAAGATTAAGATAAGTTCGTAGTTCTTATAACAAAACAAAAGAGATAATAGAAACCTAGAGCAAATTCGAAACTTAACTAAGAAAGTCTGCTGTTAAATTAGCATTCCACTTTAGTTCTTTCACTTTAGCTACCTTGCAATTCCCCACCTGTTAAAGCACTGCAGATATGCGAAAACAACTTGAAGGACTGACTGCCAGTGGGCAAATTCTATTGAAAATATAAGAAAAGGAGCTGGTAAAACTAGCTAGTTTAAAAACCATTTAACCCTTTAAACTCCAAGTTAAAATGGGTGGACCAAAAAAATATTTCACTATATATTTTTAGTGGTACGGCCACAAAGGTTAACTGATATGAATTTCAAAGATCCACGAATCCTAGATCCTCCTTACGAAAACGATTCCTAAAAACCTTTCTAAAATTCCTGAAATTCAGCTAATCAATTTTCTCTCGTAAAGTAGCTTTTTATATATTTTTTTAACTATTCTGAACTAGCACAATTTTGTTTTTTTGCAAATCAAACCAATGGATTTCATAGAAATGATTAAAATGTAGATTAATGAGAAACTGCGCAACCAATTGAGTTTACCACATTAACAAAATTGGCGGGAAAAGTGATCAGCTGTTGAGTTATCGACATAATTTAGGGTTACCAACACTTTTAATATAAACAAGAAAGAAAGTCGGTCAAGCCCGACTATAACATACTCTGTACCAATAACTCGAAAACCGTTCATCCGATCTTCTTCATTCTTTTGGCGGATCGATAAGTTATCCTAATAACTAAATATGTCCAGAATATAAATATCTTCAAAACTGTGGGAGATATGACGTTTTTTCTAAATTGCGGGGGCGGGAGGGGGCGTGGCCAAAATTGAAAATAAACTTGATCTGCCTGCAGACATTAGAAGCATATGTCCCATACATGTCAAACCTCTATCTCTTACCATCTCTGAGATCTGTGCGTTCATACGGACAGACAGACGGACATGGCTATATCGACTCGGCTGTTGATGCTGATCAAGAATATATATACTTTATGGGGTCGGAGATGCTTCCTTCTGGATGTTACATACTTTTGCACAAACTTATAATACTCTATGTACCTACGGTACAGAGTATAAAAAGGAATGTTGCTGAAATGCATCAAATTCATGTTTGACAATTTTAAAATCCACACTGGAAAATAATTGTATTAATTCGGTATGATGCTGATCTGCATCGCCACCATGTAAAGGGTTAAAATATCTCCTGAAGTTTCTAGTAGGAAGTTTATATTGGTGTCAAAGTGAGTTTAAATATTGAGCTCAAGAAAATCTCCAATATATCTCTTCTAGCTACCAAGTATTGGTTGGAAGATTGTTAAGCTATCGATTTCAGATTAATCTAACCGATTTCGATATCACATCCAACACGACCATCGATCTAGAATCTCTAATTGGATGCTTCACGATTGCTTTGGAAACTGGGATAAAGTCTAGTTCAAATAACAAGACAAGGATTTCTTTAATCAAGGGAATCATTTTTAATTTATTTAAGAAATCCCGGGATTGACCGACTTTTAAGCTTCATTGAGATTGAGTTTACTTAATTTATTTCTGTGTAGCCTCACTCATCTTGTGTACAGATCCAAAGAATATGATCTTTGCTATTTTCATTAGAATTAGATCTTCCAATAAAATTGCTACGACATGTGTTTCGCATTATGCTGAAGGGCATTTCGATGCTGAGATAATACGATGGAATAAATCGGATGGGTACAGCAGCTATATTTAATTTCACATGAATTTAAGTTGTAAAGTTCTCAAAAGTATAATAGATTGCAAACATATGGCAAAGATGCTGGCATATGCATAAGCATTTGTATGTGGACAACATGGCAAATATTCACAATAAATATAAAGTCAAATATATATATACGACTACGCTGATCAATAGACTTTGAAGTAAGATGATATTAGATAATGTCCCACAATTAAATAATTGATTCAAATTTGGAAGAAAATATTACTAAATGCATTCGATTTGTTTCTTTTTTTTAAAAATTTACTAAATTAAATATCTTGAAGAACTAACAGCCCCTATAAATAAGACTTGAATCTTTAAGGGATTTATGGGTATAATTCATCACCCAAGACTCTGATCATTGTAAATACACTAATTTATTGCAAATCCCTTACCAAATTCCTTGCAGTGTCCCGTTTATACCGCTCACCTCACCCATCCCAGAAAGTATGAGTGCACCGCCCGCCGATTCTCCTGCCCCAGCAAATGAAATCAAGTTGGGTGCAGAGATTTACCACAGTATTGCATCCACATTCACGGATCAGAATGTGATCATATCGCCATTGCTGCTGGAGGCGACACTGGCATTGCTTTATCTTGGTTCTGATGGCGCCACAGCAGAAGAATTGCAGCTGAAATTGGAGTTAAAGCAACGCTTTTCCAGTAATGCCAAAATGGCCAACTTCTATGCATCCGAACTGGCCAATGCTACAGCCGATCCAGACACACGCATCCAGCTACAGAACCGCCTGCTGCTTCAGTCCAGCTCTGGCACGGGTTGCATTGCAGAGGATTTCCAGAAGATTGCTCAAACCTACTTTCATGTCACCGCGGAATCCATTGATCTGCAGCAGACAGAGAAGCTGCGACGTCACATTAGCGAAAACATCTTGGCCAGCGTTGGAGGCGGCAGCTGGCAACAGCTGCAGGTGGACAGTGGCCAAGCGGCGCAACTGTTGCTTTTGTTAGCCGCTCGCCTGCAGAGCAAGTGGTTTTTGCCATTTAGTGCCTATCGCACAGGTCTCTATGAGTTTCACAGCAGCAGCAGCAGCAGCAACGGGAGCAACGGGAGCAACACCTCCGCCACATCCAAATCAGTGCCCATGCTTTTCGACGACGACATGTTTGTTAAGTACGCCGAACTGCGCGAACTTAATGCCCGGGCAATTGAGTTGCCCTACGAACATGCCGATGAATTGGCCATGCTTCTTATTCTGCCCAATTCGCGCGATGGATTAACCGATTTGGAGCGCCAGCTGCGTGGTGTGGATCTGGGTGCATTGCAACAGCGAATGCAAATGGAGGGAGTTCAGGTGTTGATACCCAAATTCAGCATCGACTTTGAGTGCAGTTTAAGGCAACCGCTGAAACAGGTGAGGATGGGGGTAAAAGGGTGATAACTGGGAATGATACGGGAATTATCCATTAAAGAACTAATTCTAAAACTAAAACGGAAATAATTGTGGCAGCAAAATGCATAACCGCCAGCCATACAAGTGAAAGACAAGGGTAAATTGCCATGTGGACCTTCGATTTTACATTGGTGTGCTGTGTGAGTGCGAAGTCTACTGAACCAACTTTGCCCTCAGATGGCACATAAATGTGAACTAGTAGGTCCACACTGCAAATATACCTTCAAATATGCATGGCATTCACTTGTAAGTGGGGTTATCGGATATTTAAAAAGTATCTATCGATTTTTTTGATCGATTTCCGACAAATGTGCAGCGTATTTGTACTAGAAGACTTCGTGCAAAGTTTGGTCGCGATAGCTTTAAAACTGACGGAGGAGATGGCATAGAAACAGACGAACATGGCTATATTGACTCAGCGCGTCATGCTGATCAAGAATATATATACTTTATGTGGTCGGTAATGTAATAATGAATAAATAATTCACAAAATAAAACCTGAGATTACTTGCTTAAGCGATATAGGAGGAATTGAAGCAAGATTCGAACCTGGTCACGTTTAGGAACCCTCAAATAGAAGACGAAAAAGTTTTTCTCACTAAGATTCGTTTTTCGAACAAAGGAACAAGACAGTCAGATGGTTAGAGCTTAATTGATTTGCCCTGATGAAGAATAACTAAATATATATTGTTTATGGAATGGGAAATGAATATTTCCATAAGTAGCAAACTTTTGATCATAATAATAAAACACTTTTCAAGAGTTTAAGAATGGGAAACAAACTAATTCTAAATGTTTTCAGGTTTTGTTTATCGAAAAGATCTTAGATTAATATTGCGATATTACTTAACTTGTTATGTAACCCACTATTGTCTTAATCTTATAATTGAAAGAAATTTTTGCTTATGTTAAAAAATAATTGTTGTTTGTTTTGGCCAAAAATTTGTAAAATTATGTGAAACAAACAAATACCAAATTGCAGGATGCTACCATTAAATACAAAGAAGTTTTTCTAACAAAGACAGTTTTTCACACCTGTCTTTTGTATGGCAGCTATACCATATAGTTGTCCGATTTTAGTAAAACTTGGTAGAACTATAAAAAAAACATAGAAAACCTACGATTACAAAGTTTGGAGACGTTTCCATTGAAAAGAAAAAAGTTTTTCTCACTAAAACTAGTTTTCCGACCGATTGTTCCTATGGGAGCTATAAGATATAGTCATCCCATCCGATCGGTTCCGACATATTAGTAGTGTGCAGCAAAAAGAAGACTCTGTGCAAAATTTCAGCTCGAAAGCTTCCAAACTGACAGACTAGTTCGCGTAGAAACAGACAGACAGACGGATGGACAAAGCTCAATCGACTCAGCTCGTCACCCTGATCAAGAATATGTATGGTTTATGGGGTCGGAAATGAATATTTCTATGCGTTGCAAACTTCTGGGCAAAATTATAATACCCTTTGCAAGGGTATAAATATGACCCAAACTTTCTCATTATTAATAATACTTAATACTTTATATAATTAATTTTTTCAGCTGGGCTTTGGAGAGATATTCGCACCCTCTGTGAACTTTAAACATATTCATTCATCAGCTAATCTGCCAATTGTGGATGTACTTCAAAAGTTGCGCCTTGACATGAATGAGTCGGGCTCTGGCACCGAGTTGCCCTCGAATGTGGCAGGTATAAAATAGATGCAAATGCATAAAACAGCTCAAAAAATAGTTAAAATTTCTCTCTCTCTCTCTTTCCCTTTCTATATTACAGCCTACAAGCCAATTGTGATTAGCAATTCCTCACGTCAGAAGTTCTTTCGTGCCGATCATCCGTTCTTCTTTGCCATACGCGGTGAAAATGTTACCTATCTTATAGGCCATGTGGTAACCTTTTAAATTCTGTTGTGTACATCTCTAACATCGTTGTAAAATGAAATATAAGATTTTCTATAATTTCTATATATTTTGGAGGATGTCCAGTTATAGTAATATTCATACCTACCCTCTTTCATTAGTCCAGCAAACCAAATCAAATTCTCCACATTCGCATTCATAGGTTTTTTAACAAGAGTCTTGAGTTTATTCAAAGATATATATATAAGTATATATAATTTGTTTTGAATCAGAAATAGTTCTGTTTCAATTTATTTACTTTTGTTTTTTGTTTTTTAGTTTTACAATTATTGCATTTTTGTAGAGTTTGTTTCTTAACTAATTTTAACTTTGGGTTTTTTTTTTAATGTCTAGGAAAAATGTTAAATGGAATCAAAAACTTTAGTACACCTTTAGGTGTTCTCGCTCTTTATATTTTTAACCTAGGTTTTCCCTTCTTTTTTTTTGGTAATTTATTTGGTAAGTCTAGCTAAAAAATTGCCATTAGTTTAAATTCTTTCATTTGGTTTACATATACGATGACTTGAAGTTGAACTTGTTATGTATTTTTATAAGGAATGGGCTCTAGGTGTAAAATGATGATCGAGCTATCGAGTTGCTGCACCAACAAATATTCTATTTACAGATTTGGGTATATAGTATATATATAAATACTTAATTTAATTTGAAACGATAATCGTTTAATGAAAGGGGGTTTTGAATAAATTTCAAAATTTATATATTCTAAAAACTGGTGAAATTAGGTATATAAACTAATAGAAAAGAAAATCAATATATTTTTTGCACTTTAGACTTAAAACAGTGCTGTGGCAGGCAACCAAGAGATTTACATTTTCCTTTCCTGTGTGCGGAATGAAATTGTCAAGGTAATAGATGAACTAAAATACTTTAAGGTGTCGAACTCTGAACCGTTTTGTTTGGTTTCGGAAATAGTTCATTTGAATATCTGCTTCATATTTTGTGTGCCTAAAGATCAAGGATGCCCGCAGTCTATATGCATGGGCCGCATTTGTTGTTGCTTTCGCATAGAAAATTTCAAAGCGCATAGCGAATTTCCAACTACAGCTTTGTATGTGTCTCTCTTCTCTTTCTCTAATATGCTTCTTTTTGTATATGTAATATTTGTTGTTGTCGAATGATTTGATGTGTCTTAGACAGCTACCAGCACACACACACACACACACACAGCAAAAGACAATAACCGGGTTTGTTCTGCTGATTCAGGTTTTTATTTTTATTTGTGTTAGTGACTACGCGAGCATTGGATACTCTGGAGCTCCTCTGCTCTAAATCGATATATTTATTAAGAAAAATAAATAACACAGTCAAATTTTAACTAATTTTGGAACCTTCTGAGCGTATTCCAAGTCTTAAATAAACTGTGAAACAACTGCAGATTGTGGCCGGACCAACTACAACGAGGAAAAGAAGCTGTTCAAAAAATCAAAATGAAATTGAGATAAAAGAGGTTCAAAAAGTAAAGAAAGCGCTCGGTTCGGTTCAGTTCACAGACGATTATTAAAACGTGAAACGCTTATTTTTAGATAATAATACTTATAAAATTTGCTAATTGTCATCGATTGTCAAAAAAAGTTTAAATTTAAACTTCTCATGTATTTCGATTCGTTAAGAAGGATACCTTTATAGACCCAATGATGTAGCTTCTAAGAATGACTTATCATGCGTTTAAGGCATGTGATTCTATACATCTACTGCAATTGTAGATAGATCTTTTAATATACTTTTCATCAGAATACATTGCTGAGTTTCCCATTTTCTATATGAAACGCTACTCCTAACTTTCGAGAACTTTCTAGGAATTCAATTTACAAAATATTCAAAATTATGAACCGAACCGCACCAGTCCGTGTTTCTGAGTGGCCCTGCTCTATATCTCTGAATCTTTCAGGTTACCTTGCCATCAAGCAGTAAATAGTATACTAGTCTAGTTGAAAATTCTCCTATTTTGCGCATTTCATTCCGCACACAACACACCAAAGGTGCAATTGCCATAAGCACTTTTACTGCCAAGCACTTGGGTGTACGTCCCAAGAACAATTTTGAATACAATTAAAACAAAAAAGTTTCAAACCAAAATAATTTCCTATTAACTTTAAAACATAAAGTCACCAAGTCGATATATGAATACCAAGAAACTCGAATACAAATGTATATTTGGCATTTACCCTGTATCTTACCTATTATAGGTATAAAATATCAATGATTTTTTCACTAACGAAAAGTAAAAGATAAGATGGAATAGAGCTGTGAAACAAACTACAATTACCATTACAATTATGGTAGTATTTACAACTCTAATTACCACTACAATTGCAATTATTTTGTAATTAAAAAGTTATTCACAATTACAATTATTTCAATAATTACTCTAAATAATTAAATTATTTGGTAATTGAAATAGTTGTAGTGTAAAATTTCGATAGTTACTTCAAATAATTTAATTATTTGGTAACTAAAAATAATTGTTTTGCTCAAAGATTATAATTCAAAAATCAACAGGAAATCAACAAAGATTTTAATAATTACTTCAAAGAATTTAATTATTTGGTAATTGAAAGAAATAGTTAATAGTAATTGTAATAATTTCGGTAGTTTTTCTTTATGAATTATGCAATTAAAACTTGCAACCGAAACTATTCAATATATTTTAAATACCAAATCCTTAAATTATTTAAAAGAATTATAGGAGTAATTGTAATTGTAATGGTAATTATCGTTTAAAATATTCCAATACTTGCAATGGTAATTGTAGCTAACAACTCTGCAATGGAAACACATTTTAAGTTTCAAAAAATTCATGCTTAATACTATTTATGGCTAGACGAATGAATAATCTAAGAGTTAGACACTTTAAGTACCATATGCTAAAATTATATATAATTTATATATATATATTAATATTTACATACGATATTTCGTACATTAATTTACATTTATTTACAACTTACTGCTGTTGCGTTTCATCGACCACAGCAGGCGGCGGTGGCGGTGGCGGTGTCCCCCCATCCCCCCGATTAAGCAAATAATCCAGATCCAATGTTATGCGATCCAATGTGGCATCATTTCTACATCCACCGCCAGCACCGCCGCTCTGCGTGGCCGTGGGCGTTGCCGCTGTTGTTGTCGCTATGCTGGTTACCGTTGATGTTGTTGAGACCACAGCAGCCACCATGGTCGGCAGCAGAGGATCAAAGGTAGTACGTGATGTTGGCTCCAGAATGGTAACACGCTTCTGTGTCTTGGGCGTGGGCAGTGTGGCGCTGGATATGCCAGCACTGCTCAAGTTGCCGCTTATGGTCGGTGGTGGCGGCATGTGGAGGGCGGATGGTGGCATGCTTAACATCAGTGAGGTGGGCACAAAGTCCACATAAGGATTGTGCTGTAATGGTACATAATGAGCCGTAGGCGTGGCCGTGGGTAACATGGCGCTGGTGTGAATGCCAATGATGCTGTCTGTGTAAGGTTAAACCGGCGAAGGGAAGAAATTGTCATAATTGAGGCGAAACGAATGTCGGTAGTGTACAGTGGTTCTATTCTTTAAGTAACACTGACCCACTGTACCCTTAGCTGCTTCCTACATACCTGCTGCCACGCCCTGAAGTATGTCCAACGTTTCCACGCCCACAAATTCGCCACATGGTCCCGTCTGATAATGCGTTGGTTGATGATTCAATGCTCGTCGTCCCAGACTTCCGGTCAGCCCACCCATTGTGTACGCATCGTATGCATATCCCAAAGCACCGGACGTGTCTAGTCCTCCGTTACTTCCTGATCCACCCAGCAAGGCACAACAGCGTGTGGCCGGCGATGCAGCCACAGTCAGTGGCAAATTTGGATGACCAGTGAGGAATGTCTCCGCGGTGCTAGCAACGACAGCTCCTTGGGCCAGAGCTTGGCAACGCGGCGGTGCCGTTGAAATGATTGTCAACGGCATTTGAACACCGCCCCCAGCACCTGACCCAGTGGCAGCCAGCTCCAGTCCCACCTTGGTCTGCAAGGGTGGGGCCGTAGCAGTTGCAGTGGGATTTGACAAGGATACCGCTGCACATTCGCTCTCCTTCTCCTTGTCATGATTGGTGTAAACTGTAAAGTGATTTGGTTTAGTTGAATATGCTGATTGTCATGTCGATGACTACCTACAGGTCAGTGGACTGTTGATGCTGGCGGATGTTGTGCAGTAGTTCTCGTCCAGGCTCGTTTTGCTGGTGTTGAATTTGGTCTGCTTGAGTGAGCTGTTCTGACTGCTACCGTTGCTGCTCAGGAAGGGTGGACCACGCAGTTGGCTCTCAGCTTTGATGACGAAACAGAAAAGTACAAAGAAACCCTGAAAATGGAAGGATTCATTAATCTTAGTCTTAAACTTTAAGCCCTTAACCTTATAAGTTCCCACAAAAAACCTTATTTTCATACGCACTGTGCCGCCACATCCCCCCATCTCACTGACCTCCTACACCCCTATCATTTGCCACAACCGAATGAAGCCATTTAACGCCTTGGGCACGCTTGAGTATCCACATTAAATAAACAGTTATCTCCACTGACCACACAGGGATAGATATAGTGGCATACAACAAAACACACTTGCCCATCCTTGAAAACAAAAACTAATCACATAATTACACGCGCTCGCTTGACTGGGATATGGAAAAGCCGTTGGCCAGGCTCGCATGCCAACTCATTCAAATACAAACAAATTAAAGCCAGCCACCCACCCCGACCACCTCGAACAGATGCACAGATACACTACGTGTATGCTGCTGCTGGCCGAGATCTGCACCCAAAACACTTTACTTGTGGGCGTGTGTGTGTATTGTTTTGGCTGCGATTCTGTTTAATTATTGAGACACGAATGGAGAAGGCACACGGAATGGCATTCAATACAATTACAACAATTGGTATTGTGTGTCTAGACTCCTGAGTCGGGATTCTTGCGCTAATTTTGGTAATTATTTCTCGCCCAGAATCGCTGTCTGAAACTCAATGTATGTACGTTAGCCCATAATTTAGTTAAAGATATGTAAACCGTAGAAAAGGTAACGCACAGTGCTTTGGCTTATGTTCAGCACATGTTTTAGCATCGATTTATGGCCACCTTTAAGTTGGAGCCGTAAATTTTCTAATCGAATGATTCGATTTTCAAGATACGCAAAAATATCAAAAGTAATGAAGAGTATCGAAATTAAGTATCAATATGTATCCAAAATTGTAACAAACATGTTAGAAAACAAGAAAGAAAGTCGGTCAAGCCCGACTATAGCATACTCTGTACCAACGAAATTCTACGCTCAGCATAAATTTTGATGCTGCAGTAGTAGCTGAAAGCAGCTCTGCTTCTGCGCTGCTGCAGCGAACAGTCTTTTGATCATAACTCGAAAACCGTTCATCCAATCTTCACCATTCATGTGGCGGATCGATAAGTTATCCTAATAACTAAATATGTCCAGAAGGAACAAGCCATCTATCTTCAAAACTGTGGGAGATATGACGTTTTTTCTAAATTGCGGGGGCGGCAGGGGGCGTGGCCAAAATTGAAAATAAACTTGATCTGCCTGCAGACATTAGAAGCATATGTCCCATACATGTCAAGCCTCTATCTCTTACCATCTCTGAGATCTGTGCGTTCATACGGACAGACAGACGGACAGACGGACATGACGGACATGACTCGGCTGTTAATGCTGATCAAGAATATATATACTTTATGGGGTCGGAGATGCTTCCTTCTGGATGTTACATACTTTTGCACAAACTTATAATACTCTATGTACCTACGGTACAGAGTATAAATACCAATAATATCTAAAATGTTGTAATAGATGAGAATAATAAACATAGTTATACACAAAGACAAAAAAGGACATGAAAAAATAGCCATTGCATGATTTCCCATATCCATTTGGCCAGGATATGTCTTAGATATCATTTTAATCATCCAATGTACCTGAAAATCATTGATAGGATATCGATAAATGATCAGCCATGGGATGATTTTCAGCACCGTTAGATAATTAAAAGGATATTAAGACATTTCCAGTCCAAATGGATTTTTTTGGATCGTTTTTCTTTGTCTGTGTACAAAAATAAACTGCTACTTCAGGGAAGGTAGATGGGAGTTTTAAAACCTTCACGATGTTGGCTTTAAAGCAGGGCTGCAAACCGGGTTTGAACCGAACCGGTTCGAACCCGGATATCCGAATTTTGTTTTACTGCGAACCGAACCTTGAACCGAACCTCTCTTTAGAATGAAAAGCAGAACCCGAACCTGTTCCGAACCTAAACTATCGGTTCGGTTGAACAAAAATAGTAGACATCAGAAAATTTGACCTTCTGTATAGCGATTCCATCTGTTATCTAGTTGGTGTGTTGGTTGGTTCCAATATCCTCGTCCATAATAGCCCGTGCTTAAAATCCTTGACTCCCATGCTTTTTCAATGATTCACAAAAGCTTAACATAACATTGGAAATAACAAAAACTAAGAAATGGTATTTGGTTAATTATATTTTGAATTTTCAATACATCAATGTTTGCCGTTTTCAACCCAAGAACAACCAGATTCCCATACGATTTGAGTAGTTTTTAGGTCGAAAACGATTATTAGAACACATAGGATTAAATTAACTTATATAATTTAGTATTTATATAAATGTATTGATTTATTTTATATTAATATTATGTCCAGCATGGTCTGAACCAAGGTTCGAACCAAAACCTTCTCCCAAAAACCGCGAACCTAAAATTTTTGAACCCTAACCATTGGTAAATTTTGGTTTGAACCAGCGATCCGGAGATCCGAAAAAATGTAAGGGTTTGCAGCCCTGCTTTAAAGAAAAGATATCGACTTATCCAATCCAAAGTAATCGCAACTTTTCGAGTATCAAATCTATTTAAAGTCGTAACCAATATACAAATTTTGTTGCTTTGCTAGTGAAGATATATCGTGTGAAATTAGCAAATTATGGTTTAGAAAAACGGGAAATCATGATTATCAAAATGACGCGAACAATTGAAACTGTTAAGCTATTGAAACTGTTAAGCTAAGTTATCTTTATCAATAATGCCACCGTCCCTTAACCCCCACACCAAATAGTGCATGTTTCGGGATGCATTGGCAGTTCTTGCAATGCTTCTAGCAGCTCTTCACATCAAATTCGGCAATTTTTCTTGTACACATATCCATTCAACCAGAAATGAGATTCGTCGCTGAGCACATTTTTCCGATAAAAAAGTGGATACAAAATGAGAGGAATTTTGATAATAAAATTTAATAATCTACAAGCGTTGTTCGTTTGTAAGTCGATTAATGGTAAAATTATAGACCAAACTTAACATGTTCGACAGTAACATGTGAAACGAAAACGTCTGAGGTGCTAAAAAAGAAAGTTGCCAAAAAATCACCCTTTAAATCAAGCTTTAATTCAAGCTCCCAACAGATGAAGCTATAAACAAAATAATCTCCAGCGGGTTTAAGATCAAATCAAGTCATATATTGAGTCATTCCGAAAAAATTGAAACCAAAATTCCCAACAGCGCATTTCGCTAAGCTCAGCTTCTTCCTCAAAACACTTTGCTTTATGGTCAACCTGGGGGACGAGCGCTTTTTGGTCCAACACTGTATAAAATAGAATAGGCGTCGTGAAACACCCGGCACAAGGGGTAATCTGATTTGAAATTTGAACACTTGCAATGGAATATCAAGTAGTTTCTTTTTTGTATCATTACATCCGGGTGAATTTTATTTAATGTATAATTATACTCTGTACCGTAGGTACATAGAGTATTATAAGTTTGTGCAAAAGTATGTAACATCCAGAAGGAAGCATCTCCGACCCCATAAAGTATATATATTCTTGATCAGCATCAACAGTCGAGTCGATATAGCCATGTCCGTCTGTCTGTCCGTATGAACGCACAAATTTCAGAGATGGTAAGAGATAGAGGTTTGACATGTATGGGACATATGCTTCTAATGTCTGCAGGCAGATCAAGTTTATTTTCAATTTTGGCCACGCCCCCTCCCGCCCCCGCAATTTAGAAAAAACGTCATATCTCCCACAGTTTTGAAGATAGATGGCTTGTTCCTTCTGGACATATTTAGTTATTAGGATAACTTATCGATCCGCCAAAGGAATGAAGAAGATCGGATGAACGGTTTTCGAGTTATGATCAAAAGAAAGCGTATAATTTTCTTGGTACAGAGTATGTTATAGTCGGGCTTGACCGACTTTCTTTCTTGTTTTCAATTTGTAAAAGTAAGAGCATAAGAGAGAAACTTTTTTTGAAATATTACATAATAATCCCGAGATATTACGAATCTATCATATATGATTTATTAAAGATAAGGATAGTGTTTTGGTCACTGTTTCTCTTTGGAAGAAACATGAAGATGGCTTCTTTGCCTTTTCCACCTTCCAACCTTCTGTATAAACCTACAGTAAACACTTTCTACTTGATGGTAGTTTCTTTTGTCCATTGCTCTCTCTCGCGGCTGGTAATCAGTAATCTCGCATCCCTTTGCCTCAGCAGTTATTCCTACTTCCAGTGGGATATTGCTGTGGCCTAAAGTATACACCTTAAGAAGTTTTAATCCCGCATTTAAAATATAGTATAACTCCGCTTCACGCTTCTTACTTTTGAAATTTGCAGAACCTTTTCGAAAATGAGATGGCGTTCCAAAACTAAGGTCGCCTATTTAGCCGATTCTTTGAATAGATTTGTGGCTATATGTGTTTCTATAATCCACAGATATGGTGCCCTGTCATTGATAGTTATATCCAACAATAAGACACAAGTTAAATTCTTCTCTTTTCATCCGATCGCAAAACAGTAAATGTCAAAAAATTGTGTTAAACTTTTCGCTAAAATTTACTTTATAAACTAAATTTAAACCCATCTACAAGAAAGAAAAAAACCGCTTAACTTTTCCAAACACATTTCATGCCATTAGTGGCCTTTCCAGGATTCAGGATAAAATGAAAAAGAAACTCCAAGGTAGCAAACAACTCTAAGTGCCAAGATGGCAAAAATCAAGCGCACTTATTTAATTTGCACAACAAATCAACCGGAAAAAAAGGAAAAACAATAACAACGCAGGGAACAAAAACAAACAAAAAAAAGTGTAAGTGGAAATCAGAAGTCAAGTGTAAAGTAAACACAAAAAGGCTTCTTGCAGCTCTTTGATCAGAAGCCAAGGGGCAAAGGTGAAAGTTGTTAATGCAGTCGGTCGGTGGGGTGTGGGTTACATTCATACAGTTGATTCTGCATGTATTATATCGTCGTCGTCGTCGGGTGTAAAAATATGCAGGTTTTTGCACTTTGATGAAATATGTAAGTAAATTTAAGGTAAACAATATTTGCATAAAATAGCATAAAACACAGCTAAAAACTTTTTAAATTCAATCAGCATTTAAAGTTTCAGCTTGAATTCGAATCGAGCGCAAGCGCCGGTTGTTTGGCATTAAGTCCGCTTAATTAACCATCCAGTTGGTCATTTGAACTTACCAATATGATGCAAGATATGCCAAACGGATATGACCATAAAGTATCCGGCGAGGAATTAACATAAACGATGAAGAATCCATCACTGCAGAGCTTTGCTACCAGCAATCCGCCTGCCCGATAAAGTAGGCCAAGTCTAAAATTGATGGGAGATATGGGAAAAGATGAAAGAAATTTAGTTTGAGGTTTTGCAATTTTTAAGTTTTTACAACAAATCAGTGAATTTTGGCTTAGATTATTAAATGAAAATGAGGAATACGAATAGAATATGAACCTTTTCGATGGAATAATGCAGGCCTAAATGAAAAACACAAAGAATATTTGAAAATTGTAATACTTTTATACCATTTTCTAAGTTTGAACCACTGTTGATTGCTTAATAAGTATGATTTTGATAAGATTTAGACATCAAATTCATTCGCATTATCAATCTCAATTCTCGAATAAGTGTCCAAATGATGTCCGACTAGTTTTGGACTTTATGCCTCTCAAGCAAAAAGCTCACGCTTGATTAGCTCAACTCAATTGGCAATGCAACATGGGGCAGTGGCAAGTCAAAAGGAAGGAATGCTGCTACTATTCGCATCTCATACACAATTACAAACAGCATGCAGATGCCCAAATCAGAATACAGTAACTGGAACCACATATTGGCTAAGGAATCTCAAAACTAAAACACAGGATTTCAAATGCCCTCAGGAATTGTTGTACTCTCAAGTCAGCGTTCTGAATTTGGAGAATCCAGCAAAGGACTCAACTAGAGATGGGCGAGTGTCGAATATTTTTAACACTACACAAGTTTAACACGAATTGCATATATAAATCATTCACGGCTAAACATTTGGTCAATATAACACGACAGGAAACGCAAGTCTTTATATCTATAGCCAGATTTTCGCCCCTTTATTTATCAAATACTTATAATTCGTTCGATAAAGTTCATTAAAATAATCTGCCAACATGTTTAACTATTCAAGACGACATTTGTTTCTCTGAATTAAAAAGACGATACGTTAATACATAAATAATATTAAATATGGATATCGGTGTTTCTTCAGTGTTTCATACAATTTTTGGAGGATTCTGTGGAGTTAAGTAGTGCCAGCTTATGTCGTGTCTTGTCGCTAAAAACTGACACTCACATGCAAGCTCGAGATCTGATCTAGCAACACGAACACTTCGGGCTGGGTCGTGCGTGTCTGTGACACGAAGCCAACTCTAGTACGCCAAAGTCTAGGCAGAACTAGTGAAACTACAACTGGACGATCTAAACATTCTCAAGAATATCAGAAATAAAGCCTTCTGAAAATTAACATGAAAGCTAAGCTAACTTCGTCTGTGCCGAAGTTTTTATACCCTTGCAAGTGCTCGCTTAAAAAGTTTCAAAAAACCGACCGATCGTTCGTATGGGAGCTATATGATATAGTCAACCGATTTGGCTAAAAATTTGTAAAATTATGTGATAGCATGTGAAACAAACAAATACAAAGTTGCAGAATGCTACCATTAAAAGCAAAAAAGTTTTTCCAACTAATACTGTTTTTTAGACCTAGCTTTTGTATGGCAGCTATACCATATAGTTGTCCGATTTTAATAAAACTTGGTTAAATTATAAAACAACATGGAAAACCTACAATTACAAAGTTTGGAGACGTTTCCATTGAAAAGAAAAAAGTTGTTCCCACTAAAACTAGTTTTCCGACCGATTGTTCCTATTGAAGCTATGAGATATAGTCATCCGATCCAGTCGGTTCCGACATATTAGTAGTGTGCAGCAAAAAATAGACTCTGTGCAAAATTTCAGCTCATTAGCTTTAAAACAGACAGACAGACGGACGGAAAAAGCTTAATCGACTCAGCTCGTCATCCTGATCAAGAATATATATGGTTTATGGGGTCGGACACCGTTGATAGTTAATACAAGTATAAAGTTGTCGAACATAAGGTAAGGTACGATACCTTAAATAACTTGCACAGCAGGTACACACACCACCCGCTGCACCACAGAATATTCTATTGAACGAAAGGTACATTTGCATTTTACTTCAACATTACTCAAGTAAATTTTCCAGTCCTTGTCAACAATAGTTTGCCTGATTATACTTTGAGTGAAACCATTATGCAAATCCTATTGACTTGACCAATATTGAAACTGAAACTTTGTGGGGGGGGGGGGGGAGTCATAAAACTATGTTAGCCACCTTATGCTACTGCAGATCTTCATTTCGCCAAAGTTTTCCTCATTTACCCCCCCTCCACAGACCTAAGTTCCTTTCTTATCTTTTTAACTGCGAATCCAATTCTCTAAGCTTCTATTGGTGCACTTACCGTCTGTGTAACGCCATATTGAATTTATCCAACGGATGCGTGTGCACATTGCGATTCTTGTGCCACAACCACAAAAGTTTCTTCATTAAAATGGCAAACAGGGCAAAGAAGAGCAGAATGAAAAGCAAATCGATGCAAACGAACAGAACGAAGCTGAGTGAAGGCGAAGCCGGTGAAGCTCCACCCGAACCGGAAGTGAAAGCCGCGGCGGAGGCGCTCCGGCTCCAACTGATGGGCAACTGATGTTGTTGTTGCTGCTGCTGTGGCCAAGTCAAAGCCGCAGCTGTCACCGTGGCCATGTCCATGTCGTTGCCGCTGCCTGTGATTGATGATGCGGCCATGTCATCGCCCATGCCCACAGTGCGCTGTCTTCCGTTCGTTGCATTGCCCAGCAGCGCCTCCGATTCCAGCAGTAAATTATCACCATTGAGTAGCGAGTGCGTCGAATGGTAAATGCCATCGAAGTCAGTGCCTGACTCTGTGTTCGATTCTCTGGCATCTCCCGCATCATCCGTCGACTGCTCGACCAACACCACCTCCAGCCACCAATGTCGCGGCCATTTGCCAATGATGCTGCAGATTAGTGGGGCGGCAATGGCAAAGAGGAGCGGCAGTAGCCAACTGATGCCAATGGCGCCGCGAATGCCTTGAAGGGACGTGCTGCCACTAGAAGCGGCCGCGGCAGCAGCAGCAGCAGCAGCGGACGGCGGACGGCGACGACTGCTATTTGTATTGTGGCCAGAACTGCAACTGGCGCCCACTGGCGACTGGGTGCTAATTTGGGTAATGTTACTTAAACTCTCACGCTCCCGGCTGCGTTTGTTGTCCTGCCGCTTGGTTGGCGTCGACGGTTTGCTGCCAATTTGTAGATACTTCTTTGGCATCAACTCCGTGTGTATGACCAAAGCAATGGCAATCAGAGTTGAGATGCCCAGCAGCAGCAGCGATGCCAGTGAGCTGCTAATGATGGCATGCCAGTTCTGCAAAGAGGAAATTATAACAAGAGAGGCATTAATAAGCAGTCGGGATAAGAAGGCAGTTGGCAACATCATTATTTTTAATTAAATACCAAAAAGTTGTCACAACGTCTACTTTGTATTACCCCTCCCCAAAATTTTATGTCATCAAAATATTCGCCATAATTCAGTTTATTGCACTCGCGTTTTTTTTTTTATGCTGGCTGGACTCTGGACATTAGTTATTAAAAAGTTGTAAAACATTGTGTTAGTCAACTCCCATTTGGGTGTGTGGTTAGGGAAATTTTGTCGTTGATTAATGGTTGGTGGCAAGTAAAAGTACAAGAATTTGATGAACATTCGAACCAATTACTCGCCAGCGAGCCCAAAAACAGATTTATTAAATCATGAAAATCCAAAAAGGTCGATCTATTCTGCAGCTGTCTGGGGAAAGCTATTGACAATGGAACAAATTGAAGCTGTGTGCATTGTTGCTGTGGATTCTTATACTTAGTCTGTGTCTGTCTCTAAAAAAAAAGGTATCCATTTGGGAGGGATATGTCTTAAATATCATTTTAATCATCCAACGGAGCTGAAAAATCATCCCAAGTATCATCATTTTTCATATCCTTTGTATGATTTTCAGCTCCGTTGGATGTATAAACGGATATTTCAGACATATCCTTCCCAAATGGATACCGGAAATCATCCTTTTTTTTTCTCTGTGTACTCAGTCACTTGTTAGCTTGAGTAATCAAAGCCGATCAAGCTTTTCATTTGCTTATTCTTATCATAAAATCCAATTTTCCACCATAAAGCGCACTATTTAGGCTGATCTACTTGCCATTATCTAGTTTTAAGATGGCTCAACTTCAATATAATGAATATTGGTTCACTCAAAAGGTAAAATATCTTGGGGTTGTCTACAACAACAAGCTAAAGCTATCGAGATCTCATATAAGATGGAAGAAGAATACGTCAGTTTACCATTACTGTGAGTTGGCAGTCATAAAACATATCAGAGAACTTAATTCTCATGCAACTTCTTTTATATTTTTGTGCTTCTCGGATTGACTATTAAACTTGTCTTATTTCTAAGTCGAAAATGAAATATCAGATAAGTGAACAAACAGCTTTTGATAAGAAAAGCACATCAAAAATAAACTAAGGGACGATTTCTCATCTTCTATAAAGAACTATATGTTACATAAACCTTCAAATAACAGAGTTAAATCTAAGATTATCAGACACATTGCAGCTAATTAGAAGATGAGAAATCGATGTGAGTTCATCTGTCACATAGATGTGATAACCGGACTGGGTAAATGTACCAGAGCACAATACAAACGCAGGAGCCGGAAAATCGGTGGCTTTAGTAATTCCTTTCACCTCTCCGTAAGCTTCACTAGAAGTTCTTATCGAGTTAATACCACTCCAAAACAACATCTGATTAAAGGAAAAGGCAACACTGCTGAGCCTGACCGCAGAATAAGTTGGTAAGAACTGCATATTCGGACAGCATTCAATTCTGGAATGCTAAAAAATAATTCAATTCAGAATCAAATAACTGATAGACTTGAGTAAAAGGGTTTTTTGAAGTCTTGTAGGGCTAGAAGACCCGGACGGAAAAGCTTAATCGACTCATGCTGATAAAGAATATATTACACAGTGCCATCAAATTCAACTTCTGGTATTGCCTGGAAGCCGGACCAATAAATTGTGAAACCTTAGGCATTACAGGTAGCCACATCTCATACCCAGTTTTTCTTTATCAATCTAAGATTAATTCCATAATTTTGGGAAGCTGTTAATAACCTAAATGGTCAAGGTTTCTCTAAGACAGCTTCTAAAAAATGCCCATACTTTACGAACTGGGGGTTCTGCTTTGAAACGCAATTCAGTTTATGTTGAAAACTCTAGTTTATGGCCTATATAGATCCGATAATGGATGTGGTCATATGTGGTAGTTCATATGGCGGTTTTTCGTTACATGATACAATCTCTCAAGGACACGTTTAATGGTTTTATCTTTAAAAATCTTAGAAAACTCTACCGTGTGGTTATCCATACAATTAAGGTTCTATGTTTAACCTCAATATAGTATAACAATTGCAGAGAAAACTTGTATCCTTAATGATTTTCTGTGATATGCAAAACGATCGAACCAAAGTCGGCGTTGCCACAACCATTACTTAAGAAAGTTGTCGAAGTGGACTGTTATCTCAATTAGATTCGCATGAGGCAATTTGATACCATCGAATCGCACATGAGACAGAAAAGCCGGATACCCTGCTTTTAAGGTTAAGCCTAAGGATGGTCTTGAAAGTTTCTTCAAACCGAACCTTCTAAAGCCGCTTTGATTATCTGATTTCATTAAAATTTATTATATTTAAGTAGCATTAGCATCAAGGCGGAAGTACTCTTCCAATTTCCAATAGAAATCGTAGAGAAATATATTTTTCTCTCTTAAGAAAGATGACTTGATCTCTTTTTCCAAGAACATGGAGTACGGATTGGCCTTAGTTTCATGGGTCGATCATTAATCTGGTTCAATTCTTATCAGTTCTGAGTTGAGCATATACAAAATTTGAGCTGTATAAGTCCCTTTCCAAAGCGATCAAATACCCACAGATTTTTCATTCACCACTGAAAGTTCTGAAAAAAAAGAGTCTTTCAACAAGACTACAAGTAACTCCACACCCACTCGATGCGGCAGCTGCTTACGGGAAACTAATGCAAAGCACACAAACTATGGCAAAAGACTGACTGACTGGCATAAGCGCTGCTATTCACCGCATTAGCATTAGAATGGCGCGTTATATATGCCATTGGATTGTGCCACCATAAATGTACTCAAGCATTCACCGCTCAAGGCAAGCGGCATAATGAGAAACTTACGTCGGTGCAAGGAGACGCGACGGAAATCGTGGGATAGGTTGCACAATGCTTTTAAATTTGCAAGCGGATGAAATCGCCAAAGGGAAAACTTTGACTTAATAACGCAACGCAACGCGCACGCACTTATAATTATTATTATTATTATTATTATTATTGCACATTAATTGCACTCACATTCGGGCGGCGCCACTTTATTAAAAACGAAAACGCACAAACACAGCGGCGATACATACATACATACATACATTTAAATACACATGTACATGCAAATTTTATGGTTTGGAACACGTGTCACATGGGCGCTGGTGAAGGAAGCTGCCATTGGCGACGGCTGTGAACCGCAGAGGCACCTCCGCACAATAACCACAATAAATACAATTAAAATATTCATTTTACTTATTGTGTATTTGTGTGCATAAATAAAACACAATTTCAGCGAACCAACAATACGGTGGAGAGAGAGAGAGAGAGCGAGGGAAAAAATAATAAATAAATAAGAAAACATAATTTACGCATACGCCCCGTGCGCCGTCCCCCAAGGCTGGATCCAGGCATTGCAGCTGAGCATATGAAAGGCTAAAGCTTTTAAGCGCACTTAACTCATAATTATTCGCGTTGCGAATTGAAAATTAAAAAGCTTACAAATTTGTTTTCGCTTTTCGCCCCGGGGCGACGAAAGCAAAGGCAACGCCTGACAATGCAGTGGCTGCAGTGCTGACCCCGAGACTTCAAGAAAGCCGAGCGAAAAGCAAGTGGTTTTTTTTTTTTTCTAGCTTTGAGATGCTGGTTACCTCCTGTGCGTGAAAAGTCGCAACAAAATGCGGATACCGTAATCCTGCAGCACTCCACGCCACGGCCAAGGAATGGAAACTCCGCGTAATCAAATTAACCTCAAGGTTTGTGAAGTTTCTACTGGCAAGTTAAATGAGACTCGGGTTTGGATACAATTTTATTCAAGAACTTGCAGGTCTCAACTGAATTTTGCTGTTTTTTTGATGGATTTTCACTCTTTGTTTTTTTTTTTATTGGTATACAATAGCTAGCTTTGAGGGCTACAGTGAGATTTCGACTATCTGAAACTATATTTAACTATATTTTTTTAAACAATTTTGTTATTTTCGATGTGTGTAATAAATCGAGAGCAAGGCTAACTTATACCACGTTTATACACACCAAATAATTCGTGATTAATGCTCTTCTAAGTTTGCAAACTTTATGTCCATAAGTTATTATCTATTAGAAGAAAACTATTCCAAGTCAGTTATGACCGCGTCATAGATAACTGCGACACTGCATTTTGACCCAGAATGTTGGGAAAGCTATGGGTATATAACAAAGTGTAAAGTTAAGACAAATATAAAAAAAAATTCTTAAAAAATTGATAATTTTCATAAAACGTAGCATACTTAAAAGGGCATTGAGCCAGCCATATGCGAAGCGCTCCGAAGCAGAAGTGAAAAGAGAGTCCAAAGCAGCGCCTTGAAGGAGCGTTGCCGGAGCGCTCCGAAGCAGGAGTGAAAAGACCTCCAAAGCAGCAACTCGAAGGAGTCCTTTTCAAAAAAAAAACCATAGGCGAATAGAGGAGTCCGCAAGGAGTCTTTGCGGGTTATCTGAGTGAGCATTCTGGGACGCCGAAATCACCCATTTAAGGAGTCCCCCCTTAGGCGCACTTTTTTCATTTATATTGAAAAGGCCTTTTTCTCCAGCGGATATGCTCCTTTGGGACACTTTTCGGAGCCTCCCTAGGAGACTCAGCGCACCGTACAGGGAGTCCCAATGGAGAACCTTTCGGATTCCGCTGGTTGGCTGGGTATAAACGTAATAGTAGATAATAAAATCGCTGAGTTTGGTATAATTGACTGTGGGCTGTCAAAATCAATCAGCTGCTTTGAAGAATGAAATGACAGTAGGCATTTGGTGTAGAAACAGACTTCTTTTGTTCTTTTTTCCATTTTCCGACCGATCGTTCGTATGGGAGCTATATGATATAGTCATCCGATTTGGCCAAAAACTTGCAAAATTATGTGATAACATGTGAAACAAACAAATACAAAAGTGCAGAATGCTACCATTAAAAACCAAAAAGTTTTTCTAACTAAGACTGTTTTTCAGACCTATCTTTTGTATGGCAGCTATACCATATAGTTGTTCGGTTTTAATAAGACTTGGTAGAATTATTAAAAAACATAATAAACCTACGATTACAAAGTTTGGAGACGTTTCCATTGAAAAGAAAAAAGTTTTTCCCACTAAAACTAGATTTCCGACCGATTGTTCCTATGGGAGCTATAAGATATAGTCATCCGATCCGATCGGTTACGATATATTAGTAGTGTGCAGCAAAAAGAAGACTCTGTGCAAAATTTCAGCTCGAAAGCTTCCAAACTGACAGACTAGTTCGCGTAGAAACAGACAGACAGACGGATGGACAAAGCTCAATCGACTCTGCTCGTCACCCTGATCAAGAATATATATGGTTTATGGGGTCGGAAATAAATATTTCTATGCATTTATAATTTATAATACCCTTTGCAAGGGTATACGAATATCCATGCCAAATGGATACCAAAATTAATCAAGGTGTACTCTTTAATATCCTTTTCTTTCCTCTGAGTGGCAATTGGCGTCAGCTTTGAAGTAACTAGCCACAAAAGAGCTTCTCAAACTTTGCTGTTCTCTTGTGAGAAAGCCAAGAATGTGAGAGAAGCTGGGCTTGTCCCTTTGGTTCTGTAAAGTCCATTATATTTAACAGTAATGTTACCTTATCAACATTATGTAAGCAGACAGCATTCAAGGTTTTTATAACCTTTATGGCTCTGCCAATATTTATACAAATTTCAATAAAGTGCATGATATGAGCTCGATATCCTTAAATTTTGTAAAAGTTATGCAACGTTTTTATGGCTGGTTCGGAATCTTTGGTTCTTGGTAAATTCACATATGTCCAGGACCTTGTCTTCAAATCAAATGTGGTCCATTCCCGAACTAAAGGCGAATAGTGCAAATTGGAGTGCTGTTTAAATCACTGTATGGTAAATTTGTATATTTCAACACACATAAATTATGAACACTGTAAGACTTTTGTTTTTTTTTTATACTCTGTACCGTAGGTACATAGAGTATTATAAGTTTGTGCAAAAGTATGTAACATCCAGAAGGAAGCATCTCCGACCCCATGAAGTATATATATTCTTGATCAGCATCAACAGCCGAGTCATGTCCGTCATGTCCGTCTGTCCGTCTGTCTGTCCGTATGAACGCACAGATCTCAGAGATGGTAAGAGATAGAGGTTTGACATGTATGGGACATATGCTTCTAATGTCTGCAGGCAGATCAAGTTTATTTTCAATTTTGGCCACGCCCCCTGCCGCCCCCGCAATTTAGAAAAAACGTCATATCTCCCACAGTTTTGAAGATAGATGGCTTGTTCCTTCTGGACATATTTAGTTATTAGGATATAATATCGATCCGCCAAAGGAATGAAGAAGATCGGATGAACGGTTTTCGAGTTATGCTCAAAAGAAAGAATTTTCTTGGTACAGAGTATGTTATAGTCGGGCTTGACCGACTTTCTTTCTTGTTTTCTGTTGCTGATGTGCTGAATTCAATTCAATGCATACTTTCAGGCAGTGGCTCTTGAAAACAAATCGAAACTCGTTTCAGTATGCCGCCGCCTGCCACGGGAGAACCAAACAAAGCGTAAAATTTAATTACAGCAAAATAAATAAACAAATAAAACGAAGGCAAAGCCAAACTAAAAACAAAGTAACCCAAAAAATCAAAAGCAAATATAAATGGAGGCTGCCTCCAGCAGCAGCTGATGGTAAAAAAAATTAAAACAAAAGAGTGTTGAATACACTTAAAAGTAAGGACAAAGAGGCAATAATATCCCAACTCAAATGAGTTCACAACAGGCAAGGAAAACCCATTAACTGGGCGGCTAACAATGATTTGGTGGTTCCGTCTGACCAAATAATTACCAATTTTCCGGCAAGCAACTTTTGAAATCATAATCAGGGTTGGGAATCAAATCTGCAATCATCATCAAAACAAATTAACCTGTCGTCTGCCAAGTCTTTGGTGGTTATAATTTACATTTAGTTTGTGCAAAAGACACACACACAAACACACACACACACAAAATTCAGTGAAAACAATTCCCTGACCAAGC
This sequence comes from Lordiphosa andalusiaca, assembly GCA_035044965.1. Lineage (NCBI taxonomy): Eukaryota > Metazoa > Arthropoda > Insecta > Diptera > Drosophilidae > Lordiphosa > Lordiphosa andalusiaca. Next base: position 1,995,956 of record JAWNNM010003462.1, read on the forward strand.
CAAACCTGTTGCCAGCCAGGCAAGGAAATTAAGAGTCAACAATGCACAGCAGCAGCAGCAGCAGCAGCAGGTCTCCCGTGTAATGGACACTGAGCCGGAGAAAGTGAAATTAATATTTACCAACTTACGAAATTTGAATTTTCCGCACCAGATCTTTTGCGTATCAAAATCATGTGGGAAAATAGAAGGCGTCTCTTCTAACTCTATGTATCCCCCAATGTATTCGCAAATCTTCTAAATTATAAACGTAAAACAAGTATGGGGCAAAAATAACTTGCCGCTGGCTAATCCCCGGAGGTCGCTTCGTAAAAAAAATATACATAACTGTAAACCTCTAACAACAAGAAATAACATTTTTGAATTAGTAATAAACTGGGCCGCAGCGAAAGCAACGGCGCAATAAATGAATGAAAAACAAATAAAACATTGTGTACAACGACACGACACACACACACAGAGGGAGAGAGAGAGACAGTAAAACAAAGAAAAACAATCGTTGGGTAGGGAAAGGTTTCAGCAATTGAAAATGCTAAGAGGAAAAGGAGTCGCGGGAATTTACACAGCAAAGATATCAGCGATTTAGTTGACAAAGGCAAAGGACAAAGGCAAGGATGAATGCTCAAAGGCTGTGTGGGGGAGTTGATGTGAGTCAACCAAACGAACGCAGACCCCAAAACCTTTGTGAATCACTGAACCTGCCTGCCTGGACGGACGTACTATTAAAAACATGACAATCCTTTTCAACTTCACCGTTTTTACTCACCGTTGGCAGCATCTTCATGAATCCCAGCAAATAAATTAGCATCACGCTCGATGTGGAAATGCAAAACTGCATCTTGAGGAAGGTAACCGCACACTTGCGATTACACCAAATGGGCAACAGTATCAGAAACGCCGAACAGCATTGGAGGAGGCAGCAGGCACAACTGATGATCACGAAGATGGGACGCTGCGGGGCATGCGGTTGGGTGGACTGCAAAAATGAAAGTGGAGAATAGCATAAATAGCAATCCTGGCAACAAAAAAATATATTATAATATTTCCAAAGGGAAGGACGTCATCGTAAAAACAGAAGAAGAAAAAAAAAACACACCAAGTGCATTTAAAGCAAGTTCATGGTGCCCCGAGCCAAGTTGTTGATTGTGAGCCAGAGAAGCGGAAATGCGAACAAAAATATATAAAAAAATATTTAGTTTTGGCTCGCAGGTGTATGACCAGGCAAGGCCAAAAGTGGCAGCGGGTGGTCGGTCACTAAGTGGCAGGCCCCAAAGTGCCATAAATCAAAAAGAGCTTTCCACTTTACTACACGTGAATTGCATAAATTGGACCGGAATTGGTGAAAGTGAAACTGGCATTGACCTTGTCTACCCTTACGTTTTGCTGCCGTTTAGTTAGCATGACCACATAGGTTCCCGAAAGTGGACAAATGCAGCGTGTTATGTTCTCCATTAGATGTTTGGTGATGCACAAATCCGAACGCCAGGTCGAATCGAAGGAGGCCTTGTAGTCGTGTCTGAAATTTAACAATAGGAAATCAATTGCCAATCTAAATCATTAGACCAGGGGAATACTTACCCACACACAGCCACCCAATCGCCTGTTTTGGGAACACTTTCGTGCTGAAAAATGATCTCCACATGGCCAGCCTCAAATGGCAAGTCGAGAGGTTCTCGAAAGTTATCATTTGAGCGATTGGATTGAAAGAGCCAGGTCTGAATGATGCGCGAGGCTAGCACGTAGTCCGAATCCTTGGGATCACTGCAAGTGAATGAACGAACAATTAATGAAAGCACTTAAATGATGAACAAAGAACGAAATAGTTAGGCGGATTCTATAAGAAATATTGGTTCAGAATGAAAATATATATTTATATGAAGATTCATGAAAAATATATCCCTAGTTGTCGCCATTGTTTATTATACACACTCGTTTTCGAGAACCATTGTGAACCAAGTGACATTTATGCTATATTTTCATGCAATGGGGGTCTTGTAGTTATTGGACTGCATCATACTGTGAAGTTATTTGAGGAAACTGATGGATACAGCCGACCGTGCACTAGCCATCAAAGATGTAAGAGATCGAATTCGTCGAAATCCACTGCGCAGGCAGAAAATCATGTTTCGTGAGATGAATATTAGCATGGACGGCATGTGCATCATAAAACGTGACTTGGGAATCAGTGCATACAAGGGTCACACAAAAACACAAGATAAAATCAAAAGCATTCTGTTATATGAGAAGAATACTTTCAACATAGAAGAATCGTTCAACAAACAGAACGTTATCCAACAAAACAAGCGTCCGAACTCATTGCGAGAGTTCAGAGAGGTCACCATCTGGCTTGTGTGATGGTTTGGTGGCGAGTCGCCTTTGATGGGAGTCACCTTTGATGGGTTTGATCTGACGTTTTGGATAAAGGCTGTAAAACCTATCAACACGACATTATTTGCAAACAAGTCGTGGACCTTTCAACCAGTCTTCGCTCTCGCTCTAGGGCAAAAACGACTCAAACATGGATAAAAACAATGTACCGAACTTCATTTCTACCTGAGATCTGAATCCATTGGACTACAAGCTATAGTTCCTTCTCGAGGAAGGCACAACGCTGCCATTGCGAATAAGTTGTTCTTCGAATTGTAGCCATCGAGTGATCGAGTAATAAGTACCAAACGTTTTGGAATATATTCATTCGTTTTCATTTTATGCCTGAAAAAACCATGTACCAAAACAATTGCGAATACTAGGTATATGATTTATAACTAGGGTCGGAAAAGATTTCTACTGGCTGTTACTTAGTTTTTGTATCTCCTTGGGTTATAGCGGAATGCAATCTGGAATTATCGTAGCCTAGTTTCTATTGGCAAGCTTTACTGACGAATGTTATTAAAAATTATCGAATATATAGAAAAAACGCAATATCGGCATGTAATTCGGAAGGATGCAAACCGTCTCCAAATCTAGCCGTTCGGTGTCTTACTATTCTTATGTTTGTCTGCCAAACGAACCACTGTTCTTGGAAAAATGTATTAATAAATATGTAAGAAAGTCGACTCTAACATACTCTGTACCTCCCAAAGTTTCTAAGTGCTGCCCATCGCTGCTTCAGCCGATGCTGCCCAGCATTAATGTTGGTTTTGCTTATAGCCCGAAACAATCCTAAGTAATTATTTTCTTTTGTTAACTCAAAACGTAAACCCAACTTATTTCCACCATCCCTTTTACTTTAAAACTGTGCTGCATTTGATGACTTGTGCATAGCCAACTTATTTGCTGAATTCTTTCAAGTCACCTTTTCCTCTAAAAATCTCGATCCTACCTTTAAATATCCCTATTCATCTTAAAATAATCAAAATAGTTCACCCGATCTTCACCATTCCTTCGGCGGATCGATAAATAATACAAATACCAAAATATGCGCAGGAAGAATGAACCTTTAATCTTTAAAATTATGGGAGATATGGCGATTAATTCAAATTATGGGGGCGGTAGTGGGAGTGTCACAAATAAAAAATAAACTTGATCTGCCTGCGAGTATAAGAACATACTTGGCGAAGCACTATCTCTTACCATCTCCGAGATCTACGGACAGAAAGACATGGCTATATCGATTCAGTTGTTGGTGAATGATCAAGAATGTATTTACTTTATGGGTTCGGAAATGCTTCCTTCTGGCTGTTGCATATTTCTGCACAAACTTAATATACTCTGTGTATTTTGTAAATCATCGAACCAAGATCGACTGCGAATATCGTAGATAAGCTTCTATATTTACATCTTGTAAGTACTTAAAATTTGATGTTTTATACATCTTAACATCTTTCCAACGAAAATATACTTGGAATTTCAAATACGTACAATGTTTCCCTTAAAACAGAGATGCAGATGATAATTTCTAGTGACAATAAATATCTTTTATTTTTTTCTTAAAATGTGTCTTTACCAAAATCATATTTATTCTCTCTTTACATCCCTAAGCAATGGCCATCAGTAGCTTTAACTGATTCACAACTCAACTCAAACCTCATTGCAATTCGTCTCTAATCTAACCAACTTATATACGAAGGCTACATTGAAATGTAAATTGCATATTCATTAACAAACAGACACACACACACACACACACACACACACAGACACAGAGTATGTCTCTGCACCACACACATTCATCTGTACATATAGAACCATGTTGTAGGCAAAATATTATAATTAAATCAACATTTGTGGCCATATTGACAACATTCCTACTGCAATTCCATGTCGGACTCACAGCTAGTTCTTGTTCCATTTTTTTTGTTGTGTTTGCCTTAGTTGCACATTGTTTACGCTTAGAGCATTACATTTGTTGCTGTTTAGTGGTATTTGTTAGCTGGATTTAAGGCGATTAGAACAGAGAGAGAGAGAGATGCCAAGCCAATGGAATGCCAACAGTTGGCATTACCTACAGCTTTGTGAGGAATTTGAAATTTAATAAATTAAAAACGTTATAAAAATTAACTCAAACCAACTTGTTGCTCCCTTTTAACTCACCTGCCACGTGTATAATATGTTTTGGGTAGAAAACTCTTCAAATTCTTATAGGAGATCACAGAAGCGAATATTGTCGAATTGGCCATGATATGCAGCAGTCGTGTGGATAGCCCAATATCCATATACAGTTGATCCGAAAACAAATCCTCGCTGCAAAAGATGAGAAATTATGATATAAATTAGGTCACTTAATTATCCAAATTGGATACTTGGCAAGACAAGCAGCAGGTAACCAAGGAATAAGAAGAACACATTTTCTTTAGCCACATTCTTGGTTGGTACTTCAAACAAGTTTTGCCACGTTGAATGTTTTATGACCTTCTTTTCTTAGCTTGTTTTATGCATTTAATATTTATGCTTGCTCATAAAATACAATTTCCATCAAAAGCAAAGGCAACAAAAAAAAAAAAATAAGAAAAATATATATAACGAACAGGGAGAAGAAATGCCGGGCCTTTGCCGCGTATATTAATCAAGAAGCCGTTAAGTAAAGTTTGCTGTTTACTTGGGTAAGAAAAATTTGCATTTCACTGATTATTGATAATTAGATATTATGCCAAGGCATTATTTTATCACGGCCTTAAACGAAGAAGTGCTACGCAGTTGAGTCGGTCTAACGATTCCAATTAAAAGTTTACAGCTTTACAGTTATTCATAGTTTTTCATCATGGCATAACTGGATGGAGTGATAAATGATGCTAGGTATTATATATATTATATTAGTTGGCGAGATGCATAACTGGTTAAGCTAAGATTTAAAAAACTTTCTTGTCGATTAAAAGACTTAAAATCTGTAGGAAAGTATTAAATCAGCAAAGAATGCAGCTTTATTTTATTCAAGCTTTACGAGAAAGCTAAGCGTACTTCGTCTGTGCCGAAGTTTTTATACCCTTGCAAGTGATCGCTTAAATATTTTCAAAAAAATACTCTTTTTCCCATTTTTCGACCGATCGTTCGTATGGGATCTATATGATATGGTCTTGCGATTTAAACAAAAATTAGGTGAATTAGGTGAAAGCATGTGAAACTAACAATTATAAAATTTTATGATGCTACCATTTCAAACAAAAAGGGTTTTTCTTACTGAGACTGTTTTGGAGACCTATCTTTTGTATGGCAGCGTTTCCATATAGTTTTTGTACCCTTTTTCCCATTTTTTGACCGATCGTTCGTATGGGAGCTATATGATATAGTCATCCGATTTGGCCAAAAATTTTTAAAATTATGTAAAAGCATGTGAAACTAACAAATACCAAATTGCAGGATGCTACCATTAAAAACAAAAATGTTTTTCTAACTAAGACTGTTTTTCAGACCTATCTTTTGTATGGCAGCTATACCATATAGTTGTCCGATTTTAATAAAACTTGGTGGAATTATTAAAAAACATAATAAACCTACGATTACAAAGTTTGAAGACGTTTCCATTGGAGAGAAAAAAGTTTTTCTTACTAAAACTACTTTTCAAACCGAGTGTTCCTAAGGGAGCTATAAGATATAGTCATCCGATCCGGTCGGTTCCGACATATTGGCAGCGTGCAGCAAAAAGAAGACTTTGTGCAAAATTTCAGCTCGATAGCTTTAAAACTGAGGGACTACTTTGCTTAGAAACAGATAGACAGACGGACCGACAAAGCTCAATCGACTCAGCTCGTCACCCTGATCAAGTATATATATATATATTAGTTTATGGGGTCGGATATGAATATTTCATCGTCAGCAAAGCTAAAGGGGTGTTTGCTTTTGTTAAGCCCTAGTCTTAGAAGTTTGATGACCCTTACAGCACTGCGCTCCTTTTTGTCTCACTTGTTCGTCCAATACTGGAGTATTGCTCATGCGTATGGTCTCCACAGCATGCAATATACCGCGGCCTCGTCGACTAGTCGGTGCACACGCAGTTTTTTCTGTTCGCCTTACGTGGATAATACTGGGATCATCATTTGCCATCGAATATCGATACGCTCCGCCTCTATGGGATCGTAGAATCCGCCTTGAAGTGTTGTTCCTTCATAAACTAATACATGGCCACATTGACTTTTGTTTTCTTTTGAGTCAAATCAAATTTTCTATCCCTCCTAGACCTATAAGACAGTTCCGGCCAATGTTCTTATGAATACATTCATAAAAATGTATGCTAAGCAAATATTTTCGTAGGTGCAGAGCATGTTATAGTGGGGCTTGACAGACTTTCTTTCTTGTTCTACTTGGTTTTAGAATGTTTCGTACTTGGTTCAAGTATTGAAGGTCCAGGATCAAGAAAAATCGAATAAAAATATCATACTTGGATTAAGAATTTTCATTGTTATCTACCTTTTGACACTTAACATTCTTGATCCAAGTATATAAGTCTCTTTTTTCTCTATTCGCTGAGTGTAAAATCTGTGTTCAAACACTCTAGCTACCCCATTTAAAACTAGTCATGTTCTTCCTCATTCAAACCGAAATTTATCACGAAATTATTGAGAGGAATGTGACAGCCTCCGCCCCCCCCCCTAAGTTCTAGACATTCCCTCTATCCATTATTTTCACACATTTCATTGACAGCAAAATTTCAGCAGCTTCAACTTTGGACCATTTTCTTTCCCACTCACCCGTAAATGCGCAAATTAAACGGCAAAGTTTTCACCGACGTCATGTAAATGCGTAGCGAGTTCAGTCGGTCCAACGACAAGGTATCCTCATCGACTGTCAAAATGCTTGAAGCTCCGCTGCCATCTCCTCCAGAGCCGCGGGTTGCCTGCAATTTACCTGCAGCGCCGCCAGAAATTCCACCAGCCCCGGAGCCGTTGCCTTCATTGCCCTGTGCGGTCAAAGTTGTCGAGCTGTCAGCTGCCTGACTGTTGCCGCCACCGCCGCCGCCGCCGCCTGTCGATGTGGCCAATTGTGAGGCCGCAATTGTCTCGCGATTCAATGCCGCTGATTGTGTTAAAAGTTGCAACTTTTTAATTTGCTGGAAAGAGGCGAAAACAGTAAAGACAAATTTAATTTCAATGAGAGATAAAATCTGTACTGGCTCATGGCCTTGAACTGTATGCTGACAGACGACAGTCCTTTCGAGGAAAGTTACCCAGGAAACGTGTTGTCCTGTTATTGCTAGGATTTGCCTGGCCGTTGTTACAACAAATCTTGTTATTTATGAAGTAAGTTAAGGGCTCTTTTATGAGTTTATTGGGGGGGGGGGGGGCTCTGGTTATATATTAATTACACAGAAATCAATAAGAGTGCAGAAGAATATTATTGCCAAGATAATTTTTCGGCAAAAGTAGTTTTACTTTACTCTGCTCTCTTTGCCGATCACCGTTCAAAATTGCTTGTAGTAAACCTAAATTTTTAGACAATCCAATCAGGGTTCAAGCATAAAATCGATAAGCCTTAACCAAAAATTGAACCATTTAAAAATATTATGTCATTTATTCTGTTGGCCATTGTTCCTATATATACAGACACACAAGTTCTTAGACACAATTGCCAATGATTGTGCCAACAATTGCTTTTGTGGTCAGCATATTGCCACAATAACCATTCCCCAAAATGCGCCAAAATCAATGGCAACAAAAAGAGTTGGCCAAACTTTGTCTGTCCTTTGGCAGCAGCACACTTTTGGCCAAACAACATAAAATGCGGTCAATGAACCCACATAAAAAATCATAAATTGTTGCATTCTCGAGTGCAGTTGTCGAGTCATAAACCGTAGCCAATAAGCAGTGGCACAACAACAGCAACGGCAGCAACAACGACCAACCAACCAACCAACCAACCAACCATTCAACGTTCGATTTTCACAATTTGTAATGTGAAGCCCATTACAGGACCCCAGTAGCATGTGCAAGTGCCTTTTCTGCTGTCAGGGCAGAATTTCCTGTGCAAATCAAAAATTACATTGCCTGGGAAAGAACACACATTTCTATATACATAAATGTATGAGGCCAACTAATCGAAATCGAAAACAATTTTGAATTGGAAAAGTTTTTTTTTTTCCAGGCGAAACAACTGGAGAAACTTTAGCATCATCAGCACGGCGTTAAGCGATATGAGGGGGAGCCAGAGACCCAGCCAGCCAGCCATGCCACGCCCTCTGTGATCATTCACATGATTTCTTTAAAAAGGCGCTGAACTAAAATCTCTACCTGAAAACCCCCAAAACCTAAAATCTAACAAGTAAGGGCGCTGCAGTCGAGTTTCCCGACCACAAAATACCCTGTTCATTTGTTTTCATTTATTTGTTTTTGTAACAAAATTTTCAACCTAAATGTAGGCAACACTTTTTTCTAGTCCTGACCATAAACTGGGGGGTGGGGGGTGCTCCTATCAGCTCAACTGTTTCGCTTACAACTCCAGTGTTTTTTGTCCGATCTGATTGTACTTTTCAGAATAGATAGATAGAAATTGTGGATCTGACGGCTATTTCCCAGCAAACATTTTATCAAATATTTGATCACATTCGAGACTTTTTCGAATCGTCGATCTGATTAAAATAGTCATAAATGGGCTCGTTTTCTGATGAAAAATTATACTTTTGTCTTGAAAGAGACTCATTAAGCTGATTTTGCCAAAACGATCTTCCAAATGTTGGGTGGGTTAGATCTAGGATTTCTAGAGGAGGTCTAGGTTTTTTGGTGATAAAAGGGGGACGGGGTGGAATTTTTTAAATCTGAAACAAACTTGATCTGCGTACAGCATAAATCTACCTTCGTGCAAAAATTTGTGGCTCTATCTCTTATAGTCTCTGAGATCGACGCGTTCATACAGACAGACGGTCAGACGAACAGACAGACATGGCTATATCGACTCGGCTGTTCATGCTGATCAAGAATATATATTCATTATGGGTTCGGAAATGTTTCCTTCTCCCTGTTACATACATTCGCACAACTTCATGATCCCATCTTTTTCCATTTTCAATGGGAACAGGATATAAAAAGAGAGCAGAGCAAAAGTTTTCCATGTGAGGCCACGTTTGGCAGTTTACCGGCAAATCACTTGGGCGGTCGGTGGCTTTAAAGGATGTCGACACAGAAACACACATGTGAGTGCAACTTTCCTTTTTTTTTTGCCGATTCCAAAGTTTGGCTTTGACTTTGGGGCACGACGAGTACGTTTTGGCTAAGTGATTTGTCGTGAACTTTGGAAATTTGATTTTTGAATAGCTCGCTCTTTTTTCATTTTCCTACTATTCATTGGAAAGTTTTCTTCTTTTTTTTTATTTGGTGCAGCGGCACAGTTCAAAGTAGGTCAGTTAACTTTGTTTGCCATTTGGTTAGTCGATACGAAACTTATGCAAAAACCATTTGGATATACATATGTATATTTGCGTATATTTTAATCAATTTTTTTTCCATTTCGTTCTAATTCTGCGAATGGCATTTGCAGCTGAGCGGCAAACAAAAAAATAAATAAAAATAACTTTTTCAATTGCAATTTCCACAAAAGCCGCAAATGTAACCCAAATGCATGGCCATATTAATCAGTTGGCCAAGCAATGAAAATAAAATGAAAATCGCAATTTAGGCAAATGAAATGCAACACAAATAATAACTGCCTATTTGGCATTCCGAATTATTATTATCTATCAGCATATTGATTAGGTCAGCTTAATTCGCAATTTATTTAGTTGGTCATACAGAAATCAAATATCTCTATGCACTGAGAGAAACGAAGGAGACAAGAAGAATACAAAGAGCCTACAGGAGGATCGGCATAAAATTGTATTATACAATCTATATACATCTATTTAAAATTGAAAGTATGTTTGTATGGCTGTTTATTTGTTCCTTATGGGCGTCTAAGCCGCTGAACCGATCTTCACAAATTTTTCACAGTATATTCATGTCGATCAGGAAATTGTCATAGGCTATGTCTCTAGTCTGTGACTTGGACCAAAAACCGCTAAAATTGCAAAATTCAACCGTTCATCAGATTGTGTTGATTTTAAAAAGTGACTTTGCCATTTCTGTCAAATAAATTTGTGATAAATTTGTCAATAAATTTGTCAAAAATGCCTACAAAGAAATCACATATTGGGCAACGTGCTCCAAGAGCTTTGAAACGGCAAACTCAAATAGCAAATGAATCGACTGAAGAACGTGAAAATCGCCTGAGTAGGGTTCGAACTCGAGCGTCCACTGTCAGAGCAAGTGAAACAGCTGAGGAGCGAGTGGTACGTCTCCGACGACTCAGAACTCGAGCTTCCCCTGTCAGAGCAAATGAAACCGGGCTAATTGAAATGATTCAAATTTTAAGAGATGCAGTCCTCATAGCTCCGGATGCTACATTAATCTCAGGCTTAACACTTTCCTTAATAATTTAAAGGTTTGTAAAAACTCATAGTTTTTAGGACCCGGGCAAGGCCGGGTATTCAGCTAGTTTTTATATAAATTGCAAACGCAATGCATAAAAGTATTAATTTCCGTTACTGTAAACTATTTTTAAAATATATATACATAACTATATTGTTGATGTAGGGGAAGACCTAAGTTGATTTAGTCCTGCCTGTCTGTCTGTTTTAAAGCAAACTAGTCTCTGAATATAGAACCTATCAAGCTCCTTTCCACTGCTAATATGTCCAAACCTATTAGAAAGGATGGCTCCAGCTTATAGCTGAAATAAAAAGGATCGGCCAGATAACTATATTTTTATACCTAAGCTAAGCTAACTTCGTCTGTGCCGAAGTTTTACAACCCTTGCAAGCGCTCGCTTAAATATTTTCAAGAAATACTCTTTTTCCCATTTTCCGGCCGATCGTTCATAAGGGAGCTATATGATATAGTCATCCGATTTGGCCAAAAATTGGTAAAATTATGCGAAAGCATGTGAAACAAACAAATACAAAATTGCAGGATGCTACCATTAAAAACAAAAAAGTTTTTCTAACTAAGACTGTTTTTCAGACCTATCTTTTGTATGGCAGCTATACCATATAGTTATCCGATTTTAATAAAACTTGGTAGAATCTTAAAAAAAAACATAGAAAACCTACGATTACAAAGTTTGGAGACGTTTCCATTGAAAAGAAAAAAAATGTTCTCACTAAAACTAGTTTTCCGACCGATTGTTCCTATGGGAGCTATGAGATATAGTCATCCGATACGGTCGGCTCCGCAATAAAAATACTGTGCAGTAAATAGAAGACTCTGTGCAAAATTTCAGCTCGATAGCTTCCAAACTGAGAGACTAGTTCGCGTAGAAACAGACAGACGGACGGAAGGACAAAGCTTAATCGACTCAGCTCGACAACCTGATCAAGAATATATAGTTTATGGGGTCGGAAATAAATATTTCTATGCGTTGCAAACTTCTGGGCAAAATTATAATACCCTTTGCAAGGGTATAAACACCTTAACAATTTTAATTGCTTCAATAATTACTTCAAATATTTAAATACTTTAAAATTGTTGTTGCAATTTCGTTAATTTTTTTATTTTTAATTATCTTAATTATCAAATAATTGAATTTTTTTGATTTAATTGTAATTGGTAATCAATTTTTTAGTAACGAAATAATATTTTTTAATATTCCACACCATCTTGCTATTTCTACTTTGACAAAAACTTCATATCAGACAATATTACTAAAATATTTTACATGAAATTTTTATTCTAAAGACTATGTTATAGTTTTTCACAGTGCACTTTTCTTCGAGAGTAACCAATACTGTGTGTTTAATGCACATCATTCATGTAATATAATTTATATTTGGCTGGCGTTTAATTAATTTAAATAACTAACACATAATATACGAGGCAAAAGTTCAGTTGATCTGTAATATTTTAAGCAAAATTGTAATAAATAAGTAAGAAAGTCGTTCGAACAGGGGTGTAGTATACTTTGAATCAGAAAAAGTATATGCACAGTTTGTATTTTTTTTGCAGTAGCAGTAGCTAAAAGCAGCGAATAACTTGAATAAAGTTTTGACTATTTTCTGATAATAGAAGGACTCTTCGACAGGGTTTAAATTGGAATTTTAAGCAACTTTTCTGTCAAATTACTAAAAATTTAATCGTGGTGTAACATTTCCGAAACCAGACTAGAGCTTAGCACATGAAATCATCAACTCGATCATCTAAAATGACCACCAATCCTTTGGTATACTGAAAAGTTCTTATTATATAGTTATTTGTAGAAACTAGCTGAATACCCGGGGTTGCCCGGTTCCTATGCATTGTGAGATTTTGATTCTTTTGAAAGCGTTTATAGGCAAGTTTCAACTGGCTGCAAATCGATGTAGATAGTATTAAAATGGGAAAATAATAAACTATATAACTAGAGTCCATACACCAAATTTCCGGTTTAAAGCTTGAATAAGCTGTATGTATTTTTTGTCACTATTAACTTGAAAACCCATTTTCCAATCAATATATTCATCCCTTTTGAAATGCTTCAAAATCTTGGCTTATGTAACTTGTAAACCAGTTAAGTATCCAACTCCATATTACTTATATATAGACCAAATTTCAAGTTTATTGCTTAAGTAAGACTATAAAATGGCTCATAATCACTTTTGAGATTGTTCAAAAACGAGTTTGAACCGGTTAACTATCTTACTCTATATTATGCCTCTGGATGCCAGTGTTGAACCGGTTCGAATTTGTTCCTGAGCCAGTGAAATATCTTCATATTATTCATCCTACGGACCAATTTTCAAATTATAAGCTTCAATAATTTTGAAAACATATCTCTAAGACACTCTTAAACCGGTTTTACACCGGATCTGAACTAGTTGAATATCCAAAACTATATTACCAACTCCGTGTCACCAATCTACAGTCCAAGTTTGAAGTTCATAGCGTAAATAACTTTTGAGATATGGCTCTGAACATGTTTAAGACCGATTTTAACCGATTTAGTATCGGTTTATAAAACGTAGACCATGATTCATTCTCAGGAAAGATCGTTTAAGGTACATATATATGTGGGGTTTTCATTTAGGATAATGTTAAGTTATTATAATGCTTAAGTTAATATAATGTTTAAGTTAAATTAGTGAGAAATGCAATATTATCGGCACGGCTATCCGATGCCTTTCGTCTTTTAATCTCAACCGCTTTTTGAGCACACGTCTTTCTCGGTCGGCTGCCACGGTTTTTCTCCCCTCGGGACTGCTAGCCGTCTTCTTGCTGCCGATCGTCGCTCTTGTCTCTTTCGTCTTCTCGTCGCTCTTGTCTCTTTCGTCGTTCTCTTTACGTTAGTGTCTAGGGATTCGATAGTTTAATTAGGGATGGGCATATTTGTGCTACGTGAGCAAACTGCATCCAACACACATACATACATTCATTTTTCTATATAAATAATATAGATTTTCCTTAATCCCGGTAGTTTTTGGTTGTACTTAACATTGATTTCATTGCTCACGTACAAACTGATTAACTTATATCGATTATAGCTTCTCCTTCCGCTAATTAAACTTTATTGCACATGAAAAATTTCATGGGCGTGGCCCGGCCCCACTCCATTAAACTTTTCGCACAGTCAATAAAAACGATTCCGAACTATTTGGGCAAGTTCGGAAAAGTTTAGCGGAATGCCAACGCATTTTAATCGACCCAATTATGCTGCCAAGTTTTAAGTTTTTTTCAGTTTCAGCCAACGTCAGCTAATAAAAATTTAACATACATTTTTGTTATGCCAGCGACTTTCAGACCCACATGGCGCATAATATCGAAATGCCATAACTCAACTGAACTGAACTTGGGAGTTCAACTAAATTAATTTATACGCATTAAAAACTTTCACGGCTCGTCTTTGCACCCAACTACTATGGGCTAAGCAGACAGCACTTAAAAAATATATAAAAAAAAACCAACTGGCTTAATTTCCGCACGCGTTGAGATCGTAAAAGATGAATATTAAACAGGGGGCGGGGGAAAGCGTGCTTCACGGCAGACACCAGCTAATAGATTATGCTGGATGGTTCCTTAAGCTCAGGTCCTTGGCATTGAGACGGAAGCTTGTCAATTATTCTTAGTTTGTAGCGCGCTGCTCTATAAGGCTGAAGCATATTCAAACAGCTGCAATCAACACTCACATAAATTTGCATAAGAAAATTTCAGCATTATCCGGGCAAGACCTTGTGTTGTTACTTTTATGCCACATTTTGCGAATACGAAATGTGCCCAAGGAATAAAACATGAGTCAACCCCACTTAAAAACTTAAATTGTATAAGAGACAAAAGCCTCCATCAACTGGCAACGAGAAGGACACTTCCTGACACCATTCACCTTGTGTGTGTGTGTGTGTGTGTAAGGAAATTTTTTATTTGCGGTGCTAAGGAAGTGTTTATGGTTACAACTTTGCGGTGCAGCAGCCGGAGTGTCATAAGTAAATTGTTTGATTGAAGCTTATTAGTCGGTCGTGTGGACTTAGTTGAGAGTAAATTTAATTTAGTGCTGATGCTGATTATGGAAGGGATGTATATAAATATAACTTTAATAGGAACTAAACTAACTAACCTTGAACCGAACCACTTTTGTAATAATCCAAGGCTAGTAAAACGCTCAAAAGAAGCAGAGAAGTGCTTAGCTCTTCTTTTAGCTCTGCTCCCACTGTGCGAAAGAGCTCTTCAAATCGTTACACTCTCACTGGGAAAAAGTGTTTTAAAGCCCTCCGCTCTCATAATGAAAAGTCATATAAAAACCGCTTCATAAATTCATGGGAGCGCTTTGGAGTCAGTTGATAAGAAAAGTGTTTTAATGAAAAAAGTGCTTAATTGAAGCAGTATTTAAAATGAGAGCAGAGCACTACACTTGAGCGCTTTTTTAGTACACACAGTGCACTGTGGGGTGGTTTTATAGCTCTTTTTTCTGACAAACATATAAAAACTAATTTTTTTTACCTTGCTGGGACTTCAGCTCGGTTCCTCCGGCAACTAAACACTACTGCCATTGTCGAAATGCGCGATTTAGGCTCAAGTTAGTTAGAGTAGTAAGGTTACTTTTCCTTAACGTTCGTAATGTGGCAATGACAGTTTGAGCTTTAAGATATCAACCACTCATCTAGCTCAGAACGTCGCCTTAGAAAATGGATGTTGTAAGTTCGAGTCCCACTGCAGGCTCTAACATCTAAGCTAGGCTGCTTCTTTTTAGGTAAAAGCTTAAACTGACCAGTGTCGAGTCAGTACTCGACTGTCTTTTCCAACTCTTAGAAGAAGATTTCTTATATTTAGATGACAATTTCCTCAAAAAAATCGTACAGAAAATGTCTCTTTTAGGGTAAAACCTGTGCGTTTTGGTAAAAAAATTGCCTTGAATGTGGAATTAAAGTAAACTTTTCTTTTTAGGAACTGCTGAAACTTAATTCTTGGCTTCCCTTTTTGTGTATGAGTGTATATTTAGTTTGTGGAAAAGCATGTAACAGCCAGAATAAAACATCTCCGACCCTGTAAAGTATATACTTTACTGAACAACATCAAAAGCTGAGTTCATATAGCCATGTATCCGTCTATTCGTTCGTTCGTTTCTATGAACAAACCGATCTCTGAGATGGTAAGAGATAAAGGTTCGACATGTAAGGGACAAAAACTTTTTATACCTGCACCGATATGTAAAGTATATTTTCAATTGTGGCCACGCTCTCTCCAGCCCTAGCAATTTGGAGAAAACCTCATGTCTAGCACAATTTTATGGATAGAAGGTTCCTACCTTCTGATAATCAGTATTATTTATTGATCCGCCGAAGGAGTGGTGAAAATCGTATGAAAGATTTGTATACACTTGCAGTTTTTTTTTTTTTTACTAATTTGAAGACATTTCCACTGACAACAAAAATGTTTTAAGACTAAGGCTCGTTTTCTAATCTTCTACATAGGGCTATCTGTCACATAAACCTAAAAATAACAGAGCAAAATCCAAGCTTATCTGAAACATAGCAGCTATGTAGAAGATGAGAAATCGGCCCTAAGACTACTTTTCTAACTCTACTTTTTTATGACAGCTATACTATATAGATGTCCGATTTCGACCAAATTTAGTGGAATCATGGGAAATCATAGCTAACCAAGAAAGACACCGTTTGGAGGCGATTTTATTGAAAACCAAAAAGATTTTCTTACTAAACCTTGTAAAACTTACAAGTTTTCGTGCGAAGTTTCGTGAAGATAACTTTCACACTGACGGAGGAAATCGCATAGAAACAGACGGAGGAACAGACGGCATCAGCTCTTCATGTTGATCAAGAATATATATACTTTATGGGGTCGGGAAGATGCTTCCATCTTAGCGCTGCAAACATCATTTGGTATCAGGAATGCATATCGGTTCTGAACCGAACCAAACCGTAATCGAACCGCTAATTCTGAGGATATACCGAACTGCAAACCGAACCGGCTATGGTTTGGAAACGCTGAACAGAACCTAAAACCACTAAACAAACCCGTACGATTCAGTTCACTAATGAGTTTAGAAAAAAGTTAATTTGTAAAATTTTATCGATAAATTACGATTTGCTGATGGACCCTCTATAGACTCTTAGCGTTACCGGGTTGATAAAGCTTCTAAGGATTACTTATTATCATCTTCTGCAACTGTTTGAAAACCTCTTAAAGGCCTCCACTGATCTAGAAAATTTTTCAAAGTATTTTTTTTTTGTTTTCAAATATTCATAGTACTTTCGGAAATGTAATTATTTTTGAAAAACAATGTTTTTGCCATTCCACGTTTTTCACAAGGCTTCACAGCTTTTAAAAAGTTGTACAGAACTGATTTTTATGTGGCTTGAACGATGCAGAATAAAAGTTTCTATGGTCCGAGACTCTTTCATTGAAAAAAATAGTTTTTGCTATTTTTTTTTTTTGTACACTGGACTGGAAAATTGATTAAAACTCTATTTCTCGTTTTCAAATGGCCATAGTTTTTGCAAATTAAATTTTTTTTTTATTTTTATAATTCTGCTTAAAGCCATTAAGGCATTCATATTAACTGATTTGCCGTTTTTTGTTTTGCCATTTTTGGGAGGAATACTTTGGAGGAAGATAACATTTTAAACAGCCCTCGCACTTGCACATTTTATATTTTGAATGTTTTTTTAATGAATTGGGCAACCAAATATTTTTCTTTCAATTTTAATGATTTAAAATTTCTAGGTATTTAATTTCGAAAGTATGCGAAAAGTCTCACAAAGTCTCACTTGCGAAATCGCTTTATTTCGGTTCAGTTAGCTTCAAAAAACAATGCTATGAACCGAACCAGAGGTGGAAAAGCTGCTTGAGTCACAGAACCGAACAAGTCCTTATAAAAAAAGTCAGTGTTGTCTGCACATTCCGGGAGAGTGAGTCATGAGACATGACTCTTTTATCACAATGCCATAAACAAATGTCTCGCCACCAATTTTATATGCAGCAAAATTTCTTCAGTTGTACAAAAATTTCATTCCAGCCAAGCATCATCCATTCAGCAAATTCTCCATATGCCAAGCCTTCGCCTTTGGCTGTAATCAGCAAACCAGATAACCCAAAAAAAAAAAAGAAATCCTCCACCACATACATATTGAAGGAGGTATTCATTACCAACCAACATGAACATCAATTCTCGGCCCTGTTTTAGAAATCTGCACACGGTTGGAGGGAGACAAATGTAAATTGCCTCCCAGTGACAGCCCAACTACAGGCCAAATAAAAGTAGAACTAGTGAAAAATGCTCTCCTTTTTCCAGTTTGTGTGTAATAAATCCTGGGTAGGCACGGAAACCAGACTGGCAAATATTGAATATGGCTGCAGGTTATAAATTATGGCACCCAAATGGCAGCGTCTCCTACCCCTCCCCCCTCCGCCTACATAATTTATGCTCAAGTGCAGCCAAAGTGTCCGGGCTCTTCTTACCTGTTGACTGTTCAAGGATTGTGCATTTTGCATGACTTTATCCAAAATTCGCAGTATAATCTCCGCGGCCATCTCACGCTCCAGTTGTGTGCCTTTCAATTGCAAATAGGTGTCGAGCTGTAAAATAGGCAAGGAAACAACGATGAGACAACGTCAGACAGGACGGAAGAAAAAAAAAAAAGGAAACAGGTAAACATGGGAGCAACTCTGCACAGCCATTCGTTAGGCGAGAAATTTGTGGCCGCATTAAAATGAAAAATTGTTGCCATGCAACAGAGGTGGAACTTTTCTTTGACTGTTCCTTTAACCCCGGCCGAAAATTGTGTGAAAAATGGCAAGTGGCTGGCTGGGCTATGCCGGCAGCTTTTGCATTCATTTGTGTGTAAAAATAGTTGGCCAGACTTGGAGAGGAGCCGGAAATACTTTATTCGTGGGTACTCAAGTGGTTGCCACCAGCCAGGTAGTTTGTAACGGCTTGAGCCCAACTGATTTGTGGCTGGAGTGTGTTGAGGAGTTTTCAGGGAAACTCTTCTTTTCCAACTTACCTCGTGCAACATATCAATAAGAAAGCTAGCCTCGCCGGGCAAAAAGCTCTGACGTCTCTGTATTGTATACTCAAAGCAGGCCTTCAGAATGTTGGATGAGTTGGTTTGCTGAAAACCGGCACTTAAGGCTCGAAAACGATTGTAAATAAGCAGCAGCTCATCTCGCACACAACCCGAAAAGTCGGGTATTAACCAACTCGAGTTGCCCGCATCTCGTTGCTCGCAGATGCGACGCGAATGACCCTCGAATCCGCGTGGACAGTCCGTTATAATGGGTGCACCGGGAGCACTGGTGGGCCAGTGTACACCATAGGTGGACTCAGCTAAGCACACATGGGCGGCATTCCGTTCGATGACATTGATGTAGACACTCTTGGAGACGGGACGCACACTGTTCGACACCAGGCAGGCATATTCCGCTGACTTTTGTATATTATTGATCTTCAGTATGCTGCCATCGGGATACAAATCCTCCCACATGGCAGTCGATGGATCTGATTGAAACAACACACCATTCCGAGTCCAACTATAGCCCAGTTGAGCATAACGTTTGATGTCATCGTTGCCTGGCGAAAGGCAACGCACACGCAGGGAATCACCACGTTGTAGCGTTACACTGGCCGGATCCACACGTAGACGCGGCGGTGACTTAATGTGTATGTGCAGAGATCGACACTGCTCCACACCCCAGTCGATGACCTGCAACAAGAGAGAGAGACACATAGTTTTAGTTGACTTTGATAAGTTCATTAAAATAAGTTGTCAGGTTCCCACAAATGCCCTGTCACCAGCTGGACACAATGTCATGGGTTTCATTACTCATATCAACAACTTCCAGCCGGACGTGCATTGATAGCCCTTAGAACCGGACAAGCATCAACAGGCGGACAGACAGAGAGAGAGAGAGAGACACACGACTGTTGGCTCAACTGATGTCCTTTTTATGCAGGCGCCTCATGCCAACAATTGCTGCCGGTTGTTTTCACATGTGTATCCAAAGATATATTTAATAGACTTATTTGCTAGCCAGCTAGCTAGAGACGACGATTGTGACCTGATTGGATGTGGCATGGTCTGTTGGTACAACTTGTGCTTACTGATGATGCACTTCAAGTAAATTGATGCACTTTAAGTGCTCGAAATGTTTAAATGGACAGTTGGGAAGGAGGGGAAATGGCAAATATGTGGAGTTTTTAGAAGTAGTTTAAGCATATTGCAGTTTTAACTGAGGCGAGAAGTCTCTGAAGTGTTTTGGTATCACTTATACGCAGTGTTGCCTCTATTAATTATATTTATAAAGTTTGAAATTGCTTTGATTTGAATTTTATTCCTTTTTTTTACTTATTAGGTCAACCAAGAAAACATTTCCCCTGTCTCTGCTAAGTTTACAGTCAGGTGTACGCTTCGTATGAGTAATTTTTGTGATGCGTTTTTTGGTTTTTAAATAGTTTATAAATTCTTAACAACTATAAGCTTTTGGTCTGAGAATTACTGTCTTAAATTAGGCAGAGTTAGGCAGAGTAAAGTTTGAAAAATGTCTGGTTGGGATGCTGATGTAGTCTAGACTAATTCAGGATACCAATATTATTAAAAGCATCTGCAAGTTTTAATCAGGATGGGTCACATTAAGAGGAGTGAAAGATGGTTTCACGGCACGGGCGAGAAAGACTACAGCCGATTTACTTGCTATTTCAATGCTCACAGCTAAACACATACCATCCTCCTTTGTGGTGTTAGTTACTTCAATAATCGATTAATAAAGGTATACTAAAGTCGTAAAAATGTATGTAACCTGCCTAAAGCATCTTCGACCCCATAAAATGAACATATTTTATATGAGAAATCTGGTTTAATTAAACCTTATTGGTTTGCTATGCTAATAAATGATTGTAAAAAAATTAAGAGCATACTTATCAGCTGTGATTTTCAAAGCCCAAAAACTAATTAAAACGAGAAAGCCAAGGTAACTTCGTCAGTGCCGAAGTTTTTATACCCTTGCAAATGCTCGCTGAAATATTTTCAAAAAATACCCTTTTTCCCATTTTTCCATTTTCCGACCCATCGTTCGTTTGGGAGCTATATGACAAAGTCATCCGATTTGGCCAAAAATTTGTAAAATTATGAGAAACAAACAAATACAAAATTGCAGGATGCTACCATTAAAAACAAAAAAGTTTTTCTAACTAAGACTGTTTTTCAGACCTGTCTTTTGTATGGCAGCTATACCATATAGTTGTCCGATTTTAATAAAACTTGCTAGAATTATAAAAAAAACATAGTAAACCTACGATTACAAAGTTTGGAGACGTTTCCGTTGAAAAGAAAAAAGTTTTTCTCTCTTTAACTAATTTTCCGACTGATTATTCCTATGGGAGCTATGGGTTATAGTCATCCGATCCGGTCGGCTCCGACATATTAGTAGTGTGCAGCAAAAAGAAGACTCTGTGCCAAATTTCAAGCTTGAAAACTGAGAGACTAGTTCGCGTAGAAACAGACCGACAGACGGACGGAAAGACGGATGGACAAAGCTCAATCGACTCAGCTCGTCACCCTGATCAAGAATATATATGGTTTATGGAGTCGGAAATGAATATTTCTATGCGTTGCAAACTTCTGGGCAAAATTATAATACCCTTTGCAAGGGTATACAAATTAAGAGCATACTTATCAGCTGATTTTAACAATCGACAATTTTTAAATAAAGGTAATCATTGTCCTTTGGTCTTTAGAAATTAATCGTAGTGCCATCTCACAAAAACCCCAAATTTGTGCAGAATGTGAAATTTTGCAAGGGACCTAACAAATTTTGTTTAGATTTGCTAGATCTGATACATTTAATTCCTTCTAGAGTCATCAATTCCGGTCTGTATACTCTGTACCGTAGGTACACAGAGTATTATAAGTTTGTGCAAAAGTATGTAACGGCCGGAAGGAAGCATCTCCGACCCCATAAAGTATATATATTCTTGATCAGCATCAACTGCTGAGCCGATATAGCCATGTCCGTCTGTCTGTCTCTCGGTATGAACGCACAGATCTCAGAGATGGTAAGAGATGGAGGTTTGACATGTATGGGACATATGCTTCTTATGTCTGCAGGCAAATAAAATTTATCTTCAATTTTGGCCACGCCCCCTCATGCCCCCGCAATTTAGAAAAAAACGTCATATCTCCCACAGTTTTAAAGATAGATGGTTCATACCTTTTAGACATATTTAGTTTTTAGGATAACTTATCGACCGCCAATGGTAAAAATCAGATAAGCGGTTGTCGAGTTATGATCAAAAGACAGTTCGCTGCTGCGGCGCTGCTTTCAGCTGCTACTGCAGCATCAAAATTTATGCTGAGCGTATAATTTCCTTGGTAAAGAGTATGTTATAGTCGGGCTTGACCGACTTTTTTTCTTGTTATTTCTGTGTGGTAGAGTACAGAGATTGAGAGAGGCTCCTCATGCCACTTTGGAATATGTAAGCCAACATTTATATCCAGAAATCTCTAAGGAGGAAACATATAATCCAATCTTGGGGGTTTCTGCAACTGCGGAGATTTAATTTTTTGGAGTTTGCTTCATTATTTGCACAAATATCGTCATATTACTTGCAATTTGGCAGAAAGATTGGTCCATTCTTTTAGACATATGTCTAAATTAGCATTATGGCTACAGAATACAGGCTACAGAAGTTAAAAAGAAATCAAACAGTTAAGCTGGGTAGCACCGACCCTAACGGTGATGGTCAGACACTTTACACAGACTTTGGCAGTTACGGAGTATATTAAAGTTGGCTTTTGACCTGCTCTCTTACTTCTTTAAGCCTCAAACTTTTAAGTTTTCTACTTATTTTTCAAAGAATATAAAATTTGAAGCATTTTACCCACTTCTTTAAGCCTTTCCCCACAATTTAGTCAAATATTTATGCATTTGTAAAAAAAAAAAACATTCCCCTTTAAATCAAATGCAATGCAAAAACAGTTTAAAGGATGTGTTTAAATTTTTGGTTACTTTAAAACCTTTTCTAACCAAGAAGACAGCCAAGTTGTTTTCACTTTCTGATTAAATACTATTTTCACTTAAATGCCAACTCGAACAGCAAAGGGCCAAGTGGAGCCTCTCTGCACACTCTTGGTTCGAGTGCTCTTTAGTTTAGCACACGTGAGTGGCCAAGTTGGAGTATGCTTCAAAGAGCGTACAATAAATAAATTATGTTTAAATTAGGTAATGCTCAACTAGTCTTATCTAATATTTAATTGCCCCGGCTGCCATGTCGAACTGTGAATGAGGCGGGGGGAGTGGGAGAACTTTTCTGCAGGTCAAACTTGGGCCACCAGGTATGCTTTGCCGGCAGTGTGAAGGGCACTTAAAGTTACCTACTCGGGATGCACTTGTATCATGGCCCAAGACTGGATGGCTACTTAAAGCTTTAGTGCTTTGTGGGCTTGGCGCCGTTCGAGCAAACCTTTTTGCATTTATATCCACGCGGTTTGTAAGCAAACGAATTGAAAAGTTTTGTTGTTCGCTTCGCGTAGTTCCTCGGGGGAGAAATAGCGTAGGTGGGTGGTGGGGCGAGTGGAGAAATTGCCATGACAACAACGGCACGGTTGATGATGATGATGATGATGCTGTCTACAACTCCATTTTGCTGCATCTGGAAGCTCAACGAATTTCCGTTTCAAATTTGGAAAAAAGAAATGCAGGAGACAAACTAACGAGCAGCGGCGTCGGGATCACACCTCGGGGTCGCCATTGCCACCAATGTGAAGGCATTGCACTTGCCTGTCTGTCTGTCTGTCTGTCTCCTTGGGCGCTTTTGGTTGCCACCGAGCCGGAAATATTTTAAACACACACATACAGAAAATGTTTGTTATTCAGCGTCATTTTTATGGCATTGCCATTTGGCGATGAGGCTTAAAGCCAGCTTTTGCTGGGGACACTTAACGACTCTGCACCGTCAACAAATCTCTACCAGCCACAAAATTCAAATGGCAATTAACTCATTAAGCTGCGGCATTTGTCAGACGACAAAACTCCTGAGCTGGGAACCAGCATTTTTATGACCAAATGCCATTTTATTACGCCGCGATGTGAAATTGGCTGATGGCGGCGCAGGACAAGTCGCGTCTCATTAACAGTCCAAGTCGTTAAACAAACACATTGTGGAAGCGAATTGCTAATGGCATTTTGGCCCATCAGCGGTCCACTCTGCTCTTCGAAGAAATTAATAGCCAATAAAAATTGCTCAACAACAACAACAACAAAATTTGCAAAAGCTAATGGATTTTGGGGGGAAATCGCATAAGAAAAATGATCAACTGGAAAAATTAGGTTTCTGGGTTGTAAAAACCAAAACGGCTTTGCCAAGATCAACATATTTTTGGTGTTCCACTCATCGCTACAAATTTTGTATAATTATCATAATTATATGCTCACACTGCGTGCCAAAAGTGCATTTACTTTAACTCTTAAAGCACATCGAGCAGCCACAGGCGTGCGCTGAAGAAAATTGCATGGATTAGCAGCAACTTTGTGCAGCAGTCAACTTTAAGTTTCCCTTTTGGGGAATTGTGAACAGACCCAAGACGCCAATGCTCCCTAAGGCTAATGAACTAATTGCAACAAGGCGTATACTTAATATCAATAAATAAATAATAAATGTGCCAAAGCACACACCCAGGCTACATTTTATATTTGTGTGTGTGTGTGTAAGTTAAGTTATGGACAGCCAGTCCCAGGCGCACAATGGAACTGGCAATGGCAAGGCAGGCACTTTATTGACGTGCGCCGGCATCAGACTCGAATCCTTGAGGCAGTGTTATTGAAAAGGATTCATGCCTTTCAGTTTCCACAGTAAACAGATGCGAGACGAACGAACAATTCACCATCAGGGAGTGCTCCTTAAACGGGGGGGTCCGGCGAGAGTACGCAAGCAACATCCCAGCTCTTGCGTTCCCCCCCCCCTGATTAACATTGCTGTTGCTGCAATGCCTAAACGTTTCGGCCAGGAAGCCACTAGGCCCCTTCCTGCAGTTTCCTTTGATCTGCGTGCGTCAGAGGCGTTCTCTGCGGCGCAGAGTGTGCCAAAGCAAAAGCAGATTGAGTGCCAAAGGTAACAAAAACCTTGAGGCTCAGCCAAGGCCCGGTTTTGTTGAAATTTGTATACCCTTACGATTATACTTTCAAGCTAACCCAACTGTTCTTGGATAGAAATTATTTAGTTTGCGGCTGACTCATGATAATCGCTGCATTTTTAAATCAATTTACTTTCCAATACAGAAATTTGCTGCTGGCTCTTTGTTTATTTGAAAAATATAAAGGTTAATTTTTCAGCAGCTTTCGGATTTGATTAAAAAAATACATAAAATTCCAAAAAACTGTATAGAGTCTATGAGTCGATGGAATGATCTATCAATTTGAGGTTTAAAGCTGATTTCATGTAAACGTTGACCGTGGTTGCTCCTCAAATGCATCATACGCTGGATCCAATTTTGGTCTACTCTCTTTAACATATCGGCCAGTATATTACGGAAAAAATACTTCAATATTGGCTTCCTGTGCGTAAACTATTACGAGCTTGTCGCCATGAGACATGAGCCTTAACATGGCCCCACAAAAAATAGTCTAAAGGCATATCGCACAATCTAGGCGGCCTATGTACTGTATATTGAACTCGCCGCTCATTGTGGGCCAATGTTTTGAGTGCTGTTTGGCTTGTGGCGACGTCTTGTTCAAACCACATGTCAACCAAGTCCAGCTCTTCCACCTTGGGCAAAAGAAAGTTTGTAATCAGTAAAGTTCCTGCCTTTGTCATCTTTCAAAGAGTACTGTCTTATCGGCCCATAGCCCACACTAAAAAGTGTGGCAATTTTCGGGATGCATCGGCAGTTCCTGGCAATGCTTCTGGCTGCTCTTTACACCAAATACGTCAATTTGGTTTGTTCACCTATCCATTTGCCTGTCCTATCCACAATTTTTCAATAAAAAAGTGAATGCTGCTAGTTTAATGTTCAATAATGTAAATTTGGCCACCTCAGAAGGTCGCCCAACCTGTACATAAAATGGAAGAAGTGCACGATGCACTTTTCTAACCGATCATGAATTTTTATAATAAAATTAAGTAATCTCGAAGTCGATTGTAAGACGGACTCATGATTAAATTATAGACCAAACTGAACATGTTTGACAGTTACATGTGAGCTGCCAAAAACAGTGTTGTCAAAAAAATCATATTTTACTTGGTAAATAACTAATAATAATTTGTTTTGTGCTATGTTCTTAAGCTGTATTTTCACTTATATGAGATGGATGGAAGATACATCAGCTGACTGTGAGTTGCCTGTCAAAAAAAACTCATAAAAGAACTTAAATGTACCTTCACATATTTTTTTGTGCTTCTTAGATTGACTATTTCACATGTTTGATATTTCATTTGAGAATCATTTATGAGATAAGCTACATCTTTTGTCTGACAAAACCTAAACTAACTATCGTCCAATCTTGGCCAAAATTAAATAATATTTAAGTATTCTTCGAAAAAATATAAACAATGTAATTTTAGGCTTAAGTAGGTTAATACTTTTACCAATGTTCCTGTTTTTTTTAGTGATTAGTGCTTTAATATATAGAAGGTAATCCTTGTCGCACTAGAAAGGAAGGATAATAAACTTAGGGCCGATTTCTAAACTTGTACATAGAGCTATATGCCATATCCCAGCAAACATTTTATGAAATTTTTGATCACATTCGATTCTTTTTCGAGTCCTCAGTCTGATAAAAATAGTCATAATTGCGCTCTATTTCTGATCAGAAATTATACTTTTGTCGAGAGAATATGGTACCCTAGTCGCGACTCTTCTTGAAGTGTCGATTTTAACCAGGTTTCCGATCAGTTTCTACTCATATTCGAGTCATTAGCGGTTCTTTTTTAATTCTTATTTCAATAAATCATATTTTAAGCATTTTCATGAGCCATTTTCGAGTCTTCTTGATAGTAAGCATTTGTAAACCATCAAAGGGGCTCAAAAAAGACTCATTAAGGTGATTTTGTCAAACTGATCTTCCAAATGTTGGGTGGGATAAAACTACAAATAACAGAGCAAAATGTAGGCTTATCTGACACATAGCATCTATTTAGAAGTTTCTGTCTTTTAGAAAAGATTGAACTCAGCCTAGGACGTAAATTCTACGCGTTAACAGCCCACTTAAAGCAAATTTAGCTAATTATACTCTGTACCGAAGGTACATAGAGTATTATAAGTTTGTGCAAAAGTATGTAACATCCAGAAGGAAGCATCTCCGACCCCATAAAGTATATATATTCTTGATCAGCATCAACAGCCAAGTCGATATAGCCATGTCCGTCTGTCCGTCCGTCCGTCTGTCTGTCCGTATGAACGCACAGATCTCAGAGATGGTAAGAGATAGAGGTTTGACATGTATGGGACATATGCTTCTTATGTCTGCAGGCAGATCAAGTTTATTTTCAATTTTGGCCACGCCCCCTCCCGCCCCCGCAATTTAGAAAAAACGTCATATCTCCCACAGTTTTGAAGATAGATGGCTTGTTCCTTCTGGACATATTTAGTTTTTAGGATAACTTATCGATCCGCTAAAGGAATGAAGAAGATCGGATGAACGGTTTTCGAGTTATGATCAAAAGACAAATTTTCTTGGTACAGAGTATGTTATAGTCGGGCTTGACCGACTTTCTTTCTTGTTTTAAATCTAAATATTTTTAGTATTGCAGCATACCCTATTTGCGTAAGGGTATAACAACCTATTTTGGAGCCACTACATTAAAAACAACAAATGGCTTGGACAAGGCTGTGTACCATACCATACAAAAGCCTCCATTTACTGCGTTTGGGCTGAGAAAATGCCAACCGTTGCCACCAGCAACAGCTGCGCTGCGTGTCGTATACAAACAGAGTTTGCTTTCGTGGCCTTAAAGTGTTTAGTGTTAAGACCTTTTGTGGATAGTAGCAGAATGCATTCTAGAAGGGAGACAACAACATAGATTAAAGTAATACTGCTGTATACTTTTACTTCTATAAGAAAATGTAGAAACTTCAATTTGAATTTGTGGATTTAAACCAAAACAATGGACTTAATTTACACTTATATAAAAGTGTTTCTATCCAGAGCAATGTAAACATACATAAGTCATATGTAATCTAAGCCAAAAGATTGCTGTTAAAGCCAAGCCACTGCTGCCTGTTCGCTCCTTCCCTTGATTTATTTGCTATCAAACCTCCCCCCTATTATAGTACATATATAGAATCCTTGCCTAACCTAAACACAAACAAAATAATGTGATTTATAACTCACTTCCTGTTATTGGGGCTCTAATATTCAGTTTCAAGGTCCATAGCCATAAATAAAAAAATAAAAAAAACCATTGTTTGGGCGCCGCAGCGCATAACATGTCAATATTTTTTTTACAAACCATTTGCGTAATTTGTTATTACCTAAAGACGTAAAGTGGAAAAACCAAATGCCGGGCGAGAGGAAGGCTTAATGGTCTGCAACAACCGAATAATCCAAAAATACACTTATCTGTATTAGGCGGAAATTCTTCCGGCGACTTCACAGTCAGAAAATGTTTAAGTGCCATAGATTAAAATTTAATTGGCTCCTAAAAAAACCAAAAATAAAAAGAAAACTCGCACAAATCAACACACAGAATCGTCCCCGCCCCCGACCCACCACTTGGTATTTCGCCATTTTTCTCGCTTTTTTCTTTCGCTTTATTTCTTGCACTCTCCCATATTTTAATTAGTTTAATTAAAAAGCCACGTTATAGCGTAAATGAAGAACTGAGTGGTGGAGAACAGGGCACGAGCAAAGTTAAAAGTAATTATGTGGCATTTGGGGGAGGCTTCACAGCCAGTCAGTCCGCCAGTCCGCCAGTCCGCCAGTCATTCACCCAACGACCTGGACCACAGACAAACGCTTGTGGAGTGTTTGTTGATATGGCAGGGCAATTAAACTGATTAGTTGGCCAACATTTTTAATAGCGAGAGTCACAGCATCAAACGGATTCATTAAGGAGTTGAATTACATTTCTTTGCCACTTACCTTACAACTGTAGACACCCTCATCGATCCGACTTGCCTTGGTCACCCCAAGTATGGCCGTATAAACATCTTTCGTCTCCGGCGGCAAGACAGTGGTCCAGATTTCTCTGCAATGAACAAAACGAAATTGTATTATTGCAAGTTTTTGTATTGGATCAATAAATTGATAGACAATGGAAACATTTTAGACACACGTATTCCAACAACGCTTAACAAAATCGCAGAATTGTTTGCGAGAGGTTGTTTCAAAAAGAGTTAGAACATTAGAAAAATTTCCTTAGAAAAAGTCTCAGATAGTGCATTTTTAGCAACTTAAAGCTGAAATTTCTAAAGCTTTAAACTGCTGTAGATTCACCACCAGCCCTTCAGTATTCTGAATTCAAATGACAATAGTTATAGACTATAGTTATTTTGTATGGCATATTTCAGAGCTGTCAGCAATTTACTAATTTTGAAATTAATTTTCATATTACACAGTACGACAAAATCAAATTTTTGGAAAAAACCCGGGATGAGACCCTAAAATTCTGATAGAAGGGACTTCTGCAAGCACCACCTCATACTCAGTTTCCCAATTGTACCCTAGGTACGCGTTCAATGGGTACTTTTGTACTAGCAACAGTAAGCGACAACTACTTTAACTTTCTAGTTAATGTTTCAAGATCAAAAAATCTACAAAACTCAGCAAATACAGAGAGGGTCATTGAGAACGTAATATCAAAAAATCAAGTTATTCGTACAATTAGTTAAGGTACCTCCAGAAGGGGTCAAACCTCAATTCTTTTATATTACAATTAGTTAAGTTACCTCCAGAAGGGGTCAAACCTCAATTCTTTCATATCTTTAAAAACGCACGGTAGGATTTTCTTTGAAACCAATTTTATGATGGCATAATGGGCTATTTCAAGGGGCTTATTTATCTTAAGGTTAATGTACATATGTAAGTAGGTATTATAATTGTTTTTCACATGTATTGAAAGTAGTAGTGGTAGTTTATTTTTCTTCGTTCTTTTCTTACAACATTATAGAATTATTTTTGTTATAATAAACATTTTTAGGCATGGTTTTAATGAACCGTCATGGTATGGTATGGTTTGGTATGGTATATCTTTCGTATATTATTCGCAAACTGTCAATGATAGTTTATCTTAAAACTAAGGAGTAACACTGCATAGTAATGTCAAAGAGAGTTAATAAATTTATGGGAGGTTTAGCTTCAACTCTGCCGAAGTTTGTATACCCTTGCAGCACGCTTTTCTAACTAATTTGTACGACATTTCCAATGAAAACAAACAAGTTTTTCTCACCAAGACTACTATTCTGACTCTACTTTTGTATGACAGCTATACTTTATAGATATCCGATTTCGACCGAACTTAGTGGAATCATGAAAAAGCATAGCAAACCCAGAAATGCAAAGTTTGGAGGCGTTTTCTTTGAAAACAAAAAAGTTTTTCTCACTAAAACTACTTTTTCGACCGATCGTTCCTATGACAGCTATAACCTATAGTCATCCGATTTTGACAAAACTTTGAAGAATTGTGTGAAAGCTTATTGAATAAATAAATGCCAATTTTAAAGAGGTTTACATTGAAAACAAAAAGCTTTTTTCTACTTAGACTATTGTTTTAACCTTTATTTTCTATGGCAGCTATACTATATAGATGTCCGATTTCGAACAAACTTGGCAGAATCATGGAAAAGCATTGAAAAATAAGAAATACAGAGTTTGGAGACGTTTGCATTAAAAACCAAAAAGATTTTCTTACTAGAACTAGTTTTCCGACCGATCGTTCCTATGGCTGCTACATTTTATAGTCATCGGATCCGGTCGGATCCGACAAAGGAACAGCGTATGTGAACAAGAAGACTTTGTGCAAAGTTTGGTCGCGATAGCCTTAAAACTGACGGAGGAGATAGCATAGAAACAGACGGACATGGCTATATCGAGTCAGCTCATCATGCTGATCAAGAATATATATACTTTGTGGTCGGAAATGCTTCCTTCTATTCAATATACCCTCTGCAAAATAAAAAAAAGATTAGGTTCCCCATAGAACGTGTCTTAAAAAGGTCCTGAAACTTAAGGAAGCTTAAACTACTTTAATTCTAGAGATGGTGAACCATTTCAAGATCAGTACACATATCGCATCGCTTGATTAACAAACACTAGTCCTATTTTCAAGTGCAAAATCATAGTTTTCGGAGAATTTTTCTTCAACTAAACTTCGCAGGGCCCAACAATTTTATGTGGAGCTCCGATTGATAGGTTCGAACCACAATTTACCAATTGGTTTTGCTCAAAAATATGAAGGTAAAGGATTTTGAGAAACCGTTTTTCCGAATTTAAATGAAAAGCCAATAGATTTGTT
Source organism: Lordiphosa andalusiaca (assembly GCA_035044965.1). Lineage (NCBI taxonomy): Eukaryota > Metazoa > Arthropoda > Insecta > Diptera > Drosophilidae > Lordiphosa > Lordiphosa andalusiaca. Next base: position 2,027,279 of record JAWNNM010003462.1, read on the forward strand.
TAATGCACATAGGTGCATTTCGAATTTCCTCATATTTGGATAAGCCTGCACAACTAAGGTTTAGGTCGATTATTATTTAGAACAGCGGAGACCGATCTGTATACGCTTTAAGCGCATTTATTATGCAGCAACAACTTCTTCTCTTTCTTTCCTCAACATTCTTGCAAAATTGATGACAACAAAAATCGTTTGAGTGCTGCCTGCACTGTTGATTTTGTTGTTGTCGTGTGCTTCAGACAGCCAAAAGCACAGAGAAAATTTGAAAATTATTTTGGTATAGAAGGGCTGTGTTTTCATGTAGCTATCGCTTCCCTTCCCACTCCACCTACCTGCTAAGAGCACAGCTCACGCCTAAAGCTGGCAAAGATGACCGGTGGTGCAGAAGACCATAACCTTAAAATTTGTATAATCAAAAGATGCGCTCCAATGTACAAGTACACAATGGACACGCATCCTAATCAAGGCAGATTATGCATATTTTGTGTTTGATTTCGGAAAAGGTGTAGAAATAGTTAAAAATTAAGATTTTCTTTTTTACCATTTTGATTTGACTGGAATTATGAGGAATTAAAAAGAAGTTTTGAAACCTTTTGTTATTATTGATCAGCCGCAAAATCTCTTTGTGTCTCAATGATGTTTGGATTCCTTTTGCTTCTCTCCATTAACAAATCATCCAAACATATCGAGTTCACTCTTAGATACTCAAATGAAGATACAACAGAGTACAAATCAAAATCCAGCCTTGCGTCTGTTCAGTGTACCAGCTTTTCAGCCAATCAACCCGAATGCAATGACCCATTTATCCGCGAAACCAAAAACTATTAGCAATTTTCCACCTCCCCTCTCCACCAGCGAGCGGATGCCAGTGCGGCATCGAATACATTTCACAAAAAACATTTTGAAAAGTGAAACACGCTGCCAGCTAATTGACTTCGAACCGCAGCATCCGCGATTGTTTCCACATTAGCAATGATTTCTCACATTGAACAGGGCGAATGATGATAAGTGGGTTGCTATTAGTGTGTCAATTAGCGGGGGTGAAGACTGGCCGCCGCCATACATGAATGTGATCCAGTTCATTTTGTGCATTTGCAGCAGCTGCTGCTGCTGCTGCGTGTGTTGGGTGTGAAAATTAATGCATGGCCTGGCATTGCGCAAGTCTGGTTCAAGTGGCTGCCAGCACAGAATGAGAGTGAGAGAGAGAGAGAGGGAGGGAGGGAGAGAAAGTGGTGGCGCCTAATTAGCCTAACTAAATCTAGGCTTTGCAATGGATTTTTTTGGTATTCAATTCACTGCAACATAGCAATACACAAATCCACTGCACATGCATTAGTCTTATCAATGCATGTTGTATTTTGTTGTTTCTCTCAAACAAAGTTTAATTACTTTATTATTTATCTTAATACCAAGGCCAATCCTTGCAATTTTGTGAATTTATTAAACCAAAATATCGTTTGTAAGCTGTTAAGATTTCTAAAAATGTTTGTATTCTGGGTTCGAGTCGATAAGGTTTTAATTCGGCTAGCATCCCCGTATCTCCGGATGTATATAATCACAGAAAGATCCAACATGGAAATGTATATTTTATTCTCAGGATGCCATGACACTGTTTTATGTAATGTTTCAATGTAAATAGCCCATCAGTTATTATATTATTATTTATATTTTACTTATTTATTTTTGGGTAAAATAAAACAGACATATTTGATGAGAAGAAAGCGTGCAGCTAAAGAAGCCATTAAAAAATAGAAATTGAAATTGTCCTAAATTGAAATCAAACGTGATCTGCCTGCCATATGACTCATACATGTCAAACCTTTATCTCTGAGATCTGTGCGTTCATCCGGATGGATGGCTATATCGATTCGGCTGTTGTTGCTGATCAAAACAATATATTCAATATATGGGGTCGGAGATGCATCCTTCTGGCTGTTACATACTTTTGCACAAACTTATAATGCTCTATGTACCTACGGTACAGAGTATAAAAAATAGAAGAAAATTAATTTCGGCTCGGCCGAAGTTTGTATACCCTTGCAGCACGTTTTCTAACGAATTTGAAGGACATTTCCACTGAAAATAAACAATTTTTTCTCACTACGACTACTTTTCTGACTCTAATTTTGTATGACAGCTATACTATATAGATGTCCGATTTCGACCGAACTTAGTGGAATCATGAAAAAGCATGGTAAACTAAGAAATACAAAGTTTGGAGGCGTTTTCTTTGAAAACAAAAAAGTTTTTCTCACTAAAACTAGTTTCTCTACCGATCATTCATATGGCAGCTATAACCTATAGTCATTCGATTTTGACAAAACTTTAAAGAATTGAGTGAAAGCTTATAAAATAATTATGTGAATATTTTCAAGAGGTTATCATTGAAAACAAAAAAGTTTTTTCTACTAAGACTACTTTTCTAACCTTACTTTTCTAGGGCAGCTATACTATATAGTGGTCCGATGTCTACCCAATTTGACGGAATCATGGGGAAGCATTAAAAACTAGTAAATACGGAGTTCGCAGAGGATTGCATTGAAAACAAAAAGTTTTTCTCACTAGAACTAGTTTTCCGACCGATCGTTCCTATGCCAGCTATATGTTATAGTCATTCGATCCGACCGGTTCCGGCAAATGTGGAGCGTATTTGTACCAGAAGACTTCGTGCAAAGTTTGGTCGTGATAGCTTTAAAACTGACGGAGTAGATAGCATAGAAACAGACGGACATGGATATATCAACTCAGCTCGTCATGCTTATCAAGAATATATATACTTTATGTGGTCGGAAATGCTTCCTTCTATGCGTTACAAACAACTGGACAATTTCAATAACCAAGGGTTTAAAAAGTAGATTAAAAGTAGGTAGATTTCAGGGAAGTTCTCTGGAATAAAAAAAGACTAACTATCTTACTAGTTTCTTCACTAGTAAGCTTGAACCGAAATAGAGCTGCTTGATTCTGTATGTATTGTTTGCAAATTTTAAGTTAAATTAAAGGAAATGTTTAAAGTTAAAGTGATTTTCCAACGAGTATAGTCAGCTTAGAGCGCATCCAATAATACTCAAATAAATTAAGTGTGTGTATTCAGCGAAATGCAAACAAAATGTTAAATACTCGTAGTTCTGTGTAATCGGCTTATTCCCCCTACTTAGACTACTTTTTGGGATTAGTTAATTGCGAATATAAATTCAGCTCGTCAGCTTTTCACAAACTTCCCCAGCCGAAATGTGCTAAGCTTATTAAACAGCCTGATGCTGTGCATCAAAAATCCTCTGAAGAACTGCAAATCAGCGCTTACAACATGCAGGAGCAGCAGCAGGAGCAAGCAAAGCAATATCTAATCCACAACCCAAAAACCAAATGCCTTCCAACTGGCAACAACTTAAGTGCTGTTTGAGGTTTTGGTGGCCAACAAACAAGGCTCGGTGAGTGCATTTCACTAATAACTTTTACGCATGGATAACGCTGACGTCAGAGCCAGCACAAAAAGTGCCCAAAAACCGCATAAAGCGAAAGTGCGGTGAATGCAGCCCCAGTGCACGAAACCACAGGCTGAAGCCTCCACTCCAGAGCTCTGGCCTCAAGCTATTTACAGGTGCAATGGTTAAAAAGTGTGTGTTTGAAATGGGTAACGAGTGGTCCGGTGGGCGGGCACACAAAGCACTTAACCTACAATTTGCTAATGGCCCATGGCACAAGATTCTGCCACCCGACGCTACGCACCTTCAAAATCAATTAAATGGCAACGGAAGTAATAACATTCTGTGCAGGAAGTGCGTAACGGTTAAATGCAGCAGCAAAACAGCAGCACCGGCCATAACAACGACCGCAAAAACAGCAAAGTCGAAGCGCCATGCCGCTCGTTTACAGCAAATGAGCAGCAGCAGCAGCAGCAGCAGCACTGGCATCAGCAGGAACAACATCAACAACAATGGCAATGGAGCACAGGAAGCTGCCTTAGTGCTGGTTACTCGACTAATACAATTACCTACTAAACTGCTAGACAAACACACAGAGAACAACGACGACGAGAAACGGACAAAGATAGAGCCCTAGAAGCGGTGCGTGCGATAGCTGCGAGCGATGTCTGCGTGTTCTTAAAGCGTATAAAGCAATGCTAAAATTTTCTAGTTTTTATTGTGCAAGAAATTGATTTTTGTTCCTTTTTCCATTGATATCGCGTGTCGATTGTCCAGTTCGAGAGCTCTTACAAAATTAGACCAATGGTTAAGGCTCGAAAAATCAAGATTATAGAACTTAGGGATAAGGCATTGGTTCGAGTTTAAGAACTTATTAATATGGTTTGGCAATAATATGCTTAGACTTGGCCCACTTTTCGCAAGCAAGTCAATACTTAGCTTGAGGTTTAATTGTAAATCTACAACAGACAGAAGGCTATGGCTTTTCCAGCCTCATAAAGGTTAAATGTTGGTTCGATTTAGTCAGGTCCGTCCGTCAGTCGTTCTAGATCTTTGAGTAAAATTTAATCATTTCTAGAATTTTCCATATTTCAAGCTCTAATCTAAAAACAGTACATCTTTATCACCTTTTTTACTCTTCAAGAAGAGGTCATTGTGATGGTTAAAACGAATGATACAAACAATAGTGCAATATTTTAAAGATGCTCTAAACCAAGGAATCCGCACCGAAGACCTTACTAAAACTTGGACACGAAAAAGTCAGCCTTACTTTCTTGGTTAACTTTCGGTAAAGAGAAAGAGACCTACTGTTTAACGCCAAATACGAACGGCAAAGCTTGAGAATCTTTTTCATGGTCAGACACTTTACAGGTGGTAATCTTTAGGTGAAGAAAAGATGATCAGATGTGCAAGATTTTAAAGAAAAACTTTTTCATTAGATTTTCCGAGGCGGGATCGAGCCCACGACCTCTTGCACACACACACTACCCGCTGCAGCCAGCTCATGTTTTACCCAATATCGATTAGAATAAAAACAATACAATTAATTCTTTATCAGTTCAAATCCCAAGTCTTATTCAAGTCGATTAGAACCTAAAAACGACAAAACGTATGGAAATTGTGTCATAATTGGTTCGAAAGTGACTTTTTTAACACATTGTAATATTCAATATTCAGTTTACTGTTAAATAAAATTCAACTCCATTTTTTTTAATTAAGCTCTTGCTTTTGCGAGTCATTTAACAAGCTTTAGAGGCGTATATCTTAAAATGATTAGACTATTATGGGGTGTGTATTTGATAAGTAGTTCTGACAATTTTTGTTAATTTTTTTTTGAAACTTTTTTACTGCTTTTAGACTCACCTAAGTCCGACCAGATAACAGAAAACGCTTGTATTTTAATCAAAACTCAATTTACAAAAGCTATTGAAAATTCCATAAGCATTGTTTTAAAATTGGGTCAGTGGTTGTCGAGCAAAAATATTTTAAAATGTTGAGATTTGGGTAAAAATTATGGTAAAATAATTTTTTAAATTTTGGAAAAACTAGAACTTAAAATAAAAATTATCTTTTCAGTTGTTTAATTTAAAAACACGCTTTTACGAAGAAAACGAAAAAAGTATAAAGAATATCTATGAATAGATACCGAAGCTGGGATTAATAAAAACTAATCTGGATGGAGAAGCTGATCAACGTTCTGTTACACTTAAAATTATTAAGTTGACAGAAAATAATCAAATCTATAAAGGGGGTATTAGCACCTAAAATTCTGAACATATACATTTTTTTCAAATTTATGAAAGATTACGCCTTTAAGAATATATCTTCAAAAGGAATTCGAAGTATTTCAATTTTTTTCGGAGTCAATGCGAATTTAGTGAGGTGCCGAGTATCGAAAAATAGGCGGCTGAAGCTCTCACACCACACTATGAGCGCCAAAAAGTAACCTAAAATTAGCAATCAGAGGCTAAAGATCTTTAATCAGTAATTTAAAATCAGATTTATCTGCTAAGTGCGCCCATTGTTTTACCCGATAAATATCAATAATCTAATGATTCACACTTCGCTGGACTCCATCTAACGATTCTAAGCTGAGATATCACTTAAAATGGAATTTAAAATATTCAAACTTAAAAAGTTCCCATCACTATGTTTTTTTTTTATACATTAATTTGATGGAAAAAATCAGTTATCAGTTTTCTTGACTTCTTCAGTTAGTATAAATTATTTCGTAAAGCAGTTTCGCAATTATTTGTTTGTGAATATCTTCAAATAAATTTGCCCTCACGTACCCATCTCTAACTATGGAAATGCCATTCGCAGCGGCTGCTGGGTGCAGCTACAACGCTGTAGTTGAAAAATGCATTTGCGTGGCCAAAAGGGGGCGGGGGCGACACGCGCTGCAAATGGCCCGCAAAATCGGTTTGCTTAGAAGTGCGTTACTCTACGTGCGTATGTATGTTAACTCGTATGTGCACAACGTGTGTTTGTATATTTGTATGTATGTACTCACAGCTTGGAAGAACATGCCGCTGCTCGCCTAGCAGAACAAGGACATTTGATGGCTTTTCAAATTTGCGCTTTATTTGAGCTGCTGTGATTTTTGGTCGATGAGCACAGCAGCTAATAAAATTTCATTGGCAGTAAATTTGACTGAAAGAAATTACCACAAGAGCAAGGGCCATGCCAGAGAGCTTCAGTTTAACAATTGGAAATGCTGAAGGGAGAAACAAATCGCAATAAAATGGTGCAATCGTGCGTGCAAGAAACTCGCCACTTACTGGATTGTCCACTAGCAGAGATTCCGGAATTTAACTTGTAACTTCATCAAAAACACACACTTTTTTTCCACATTTTTATCAATTTGCTCGTCGCCTCGCTGTCCGCCATGATAGTTAAGGGCTGCATCATCGATAACTCACCGAACCTGCGAACTTGCCAACTGTTATCGATATCAAAATCCAATCGAAGCCAGAAGCTCGATCAATATGTATAACAAAAAGTTGCAAGAAAATTAATGAGCATGACCGAAATCTGCCGCATTTGTAGAGCCGGATCGGTCACCCTGGTGGGGATCTTTGATGAACGCGAACGTCAATTGCTGAGGGGAAAGCTAGAGCCCACCCTGGCCGACATGATAGCGACATGTGCCGATTGCCAGATCCACATTCAGGATTCACTGCCCCAGAAGATCTGCCTGTCTTGTGTTTTGGCCGCCCAGAATGCTTTTCGCTTCAAGCGACAGTGTGAGCTCAGCTATCGGGTGCTACAAAATGATCGTGACAAAGAGAAGCTAAAGACCATCAATCTGAAAATGGAAATGCAGGACGTCGAGGTGGACAGCAAGCAGAGCAAAAGTGAGATGGTTTCCATGGATACGGATGCACCTAACGTTGCTGAAGAGGTTTCTGGTAGTCACTACAAGTGCCACCTCTGCCTTAAGGGATACTTACACAAGCGTAGTCTTGCCCTACATCATCGCAGGTAAGTTTAATGGAATCTATTTACCTGCATGCCATTCATAATAACTTTCCTTGTCAGAGCTCATGCGATTTATTGCTCACATATTTGCAAAGTCTGCAGCAAACGCTTTGGCAGCAATCCTAGCCTAAGCAAGCATATGGCCGGCCACAAGTCGCCAGCAATCCACAAGTGTCCGAAATGTTTAAAGACCTATAGGAGTCCGGGGTGTCTTAAGGTGCACACTCTGAAGCATGTAAAGGAGAACAAGGACAAGCAGCATCTTAATAGGAAGTCACCACCAACTTTCAAGTGTCCAAAATGCTTTAAACCCTATTTGAGATTTGCTTGTCTCAAAAAGCACATGCGCTTGCATGTTAATGGGAATGAGAAAAGCCACAAAACTAAGTCACCATCTATTTACAAGTGTCCCAAATGCTTTAAGGCCTATCGTAGGTTTGGATGTCTTAACGCTCACCTGCTGGAGCATAATGATTAGGGTAAGAAAATACTCAATTATTGTTTCTCGGGGAGATAAGTCAGTTATAAAGTTCTTTGATCATGAATGTTAGAATCTTTTGAAAACTGTGAATTCTTTAATTTTTTGTGAAAATATATAAATAAATGTGCTTAGGCAGTAATACTTCTAATTTGAAACTGTTTATTCGCTTCAATCGGAATGTAGAAGATTCTTAGTCGACCTATGGAAGGGACTGATCAGAGTTTAAGTTTAGAGATTTCTTCTGCAACTATGCAACTAACCGGATCGGATGATTATTTCATATAACTATCAAAGAAACGATTGCTCAGAAACTTATTAAGAAAATCTCAGAATTGCAAGAGCATAACATTTTAGCTTATCCTTCTCGTTTTACCATATGCTCTGTAGAATCGGAGTATGAGGTTGATGATGGTCATTCTATTGAAGACACCGCTGTATCTTAAGTTTTATGACAAGGGTATCGAGGTCTATAACCATACTTTGCAAGATTTATACAAGAACATCTGAAAAGATATGTCAAAACAGAGCAGGGCGGTAGTACCATGGCAAAATAGAGTCATCTATACATCAATGTGAATGTGGAATGGAATTTGGTGTGTAGGCTGGTACCATAAAGTTAGACATTTCCAAACTCCAAACCTCTAGGCTGAACCACTAGAAAAATGGATGAGGTTCACAACTATTGAACGGAAATTTCACTGTAGGCTTATAAACCAGAGTATAAGACATTTCACATATCACAGCAATCCCTTGGTAATCTTGTCCTTGAACGTTAAATGTTGGACAAAATCCCCGCAGGGAAACATCTATGTCCGTTTGAAAATGAGAAGATTCGTCTGTGCCACATACAAATAATTGGTTCCAAAGGCTCTTCTAATAGTGGGATTACTGCTTTGCTACCAGAACAGCACCTCCCAGCTCTATATTTTTGCCATTTTAAAGCAGTGGTGGGCAGGAAATTTAAGTTTGGGAGAAAGCCAACAGAAAAACAGGCCAGGTATTTGAAGTCTTAGAGGTGGCACAGTAAAGGTGCGTCAAGATGTCACCGATTTACAATAGATTTGTGGTTCTATCTTTTTTCGAAGCGAGGCAATTGCTTATATCGTTCTGTATCCTTATGCGAGATGGCGCCAATAAGCGGGATAATTTTTAGACCGAGTTGCCGTAAAATATATCTCGGAGCAATGGAAACAACTGCTTGCCCACCACAGTTTTAGATCACCGTCAAATCGGCTCGCTTTGTTCATTCCATTCATTTGTATACCCTTGCAAAGGGTATGATAATTTTGCCCATTAGTTTGCAATGCATAGAAATATTCAATTCCGACTCAATTAACTATATATATTCTTGCTCAGGGTGACGAGCTGAGTCGATTGAGCTTTGTCCGTCCGTCTGTCTGTCTGTTTCTACGCGAACTAGTCTCTCAGAGTTAAAGCTATCGAGCTGAAATTTTGCACAGAGTCTTTTATTTGCTGCACACTACTAATATGTCAGAACCGACAGGATCGTATGACTATATCTCAAAGCCCCCATAGGAACAATCGGTTGGAAAACTAGTTTTAGTATAAAAAACTTTTTTGTTTTTAATGGAAACGTCTCCAAACTTTGTTTTCATACATTTTCAAGGCTTTTTTATTATTCTTCCAAGTTTGATGAAAATCGGACTACTATATGGTATGGCTGCCATACAAAAGATGGGTCTGAAAAACAGTCTTAGTTAGAAAAACTTTTTTGTTTTTAATGCTAGCATCCTGCAATTTTGTATTTGTTTGTTTCACATGCTTTTACCTAATTCCACAAATTTTTGTTCAAATCGGATGAATATATCATATAGTTCCCTTACAAACGATGGGTCGGAAAACGGGAAAAAGAGTATTTTTTTGAAAATATTTAAGCGAGCAGATAAAGCAGATTTGGCACAGATAAAGTTAGCTTAGCTTTCTTGGTAGGAGCTAATGGCTGTCAAACCTAAGATTTGTATCATACTCAAATGTAGCTCTTTTGTAAACACCCCTAGAATTTCGAATAGGTGCTCTCAGCGAGTGGTTGCCTTTGAGTTTCTGCTTGCATTGCTGGATCCAGCAGTTCTCTGGGAAGCGATGTGTATAGAAAGCGGCTGGCGTCGATTGCTCGTATGCTATGGCGTTCTGCATATCTTAGCCTGGCCTAACAGCTCTCCATTTCGAGCTCCGCTTGAGAAGAAGTTACTTGACTTCTCTTTACACTCATTCGTCATGGTTTTAATGAGGTGCGCGACTTGGTTTCCAGGCATATTTTAGAAATTCACAAAAACTACAACTGTAGAATGTTTAAATTTTATTTCCTTGCTAACTTTTGCAGTAAGAGTTATTCCTTTTGATGGACTTTACCCTTGAAACAACAGCTAAACCGCCTATGTTTAGTTCCAGGTTTATCAACAAGGGTATAAAAAAACATATCATTCCTTGACACCTACAAACACCCTAAAAGTATATAATGAAGTACAATTTAACGTCTGCTTTCGAACTTGATATTAGTTTTACATTTGCTTAAGTCCATTGATCATGTTTACCACATTTTAACCCATCCTCGTAACCCAGAAATCTAGTCAAACTTATGGTCATAAGTAAATCCAATTTGGTTGCACAAAAATCCCCAGAGAATAGCCATAAATATGTACATTTCGATTCGTTACGTCTATTTGACTTTCCACTCACGCAGCATTTGATTAGCGTCAAATTTGAATAAAATTCACTAACACCTAGGCGCCTGCTCGATGGGACCAACGAAACGCCACGCCACACCACATCGCACCCACCACCCTCCTTTTGGCAAACAAACAAAAACCTATAAAAAGACGACAACCTAGAAAAGGCGGCCTCTGTCAGCAGAAAATGGCAAAAGATACAGTAGTTGCAATTTTGACCTAAACAAAACAACAACAACAACAAAATTATATGACAGCAATATGCCAAGGGCAAAGGATATGGCGACACATTTGTTTTCCTTTCTTTGGGTGGGAGGGAGGAAAGAGGGAACAATTTGTGGGGCGGGCGTAAAATAAGAATATTATTTAACTTTACCAAATCACTTTAATATGACTTAATGAGAGAGATCTCTGAAAAAGTTTCCAACTTTAAAGTTCTGTCCGAAAAAAAATAAATAAAGGAGAAGAAGTTGAAAAAAAACCAATCAAGCCTTTGTCCTGCCGCCGCCTCGTATTCTTATGATTTCTCTTTTGTCTTCGGCTTTTGCAATTTAGTTGTTGGGACACGTTTTCTTGTTACGATTGTAATGAAATTTGCTACAACTTGAAGTGAATTGTTGTTGTCCCTGGGCTTCAGTTGCAGGCCGCAAAACGAGAAGGGCAAAAATTGCCAACATCAGCGTCGGGAGCTCAGTCACGCAGCAATGCGAAAGGACAACGGGAATGTCGCGTACTTTGTCATCGTTTTATTTTTATGCGTAGTTGCGTTTAATAAGGATTTTATATATATATATATATATATATATATATATATAGGTTCTTTGGGGTATTTCTAATCAAGTTACGCTTGGGCGGCCTGCAGCCTTAATGCATTTTTGGGTAACATATTCATATTTACGAGTCATAAAACATTCACAGCAGAAAAGTAACTTCACAATTTCAATTTCCCATGGCTAAAGGCTATACGTAGGACAAACCAAAATAATACAACAACAATAAACACCTCGCAGACACACACACTTTTTTTATGAACCCATAAAAGCAGCGCATTGGATTTGTATTTTCGTAGAAATGAGCCCAAAGGCTTTTGCGGTGTCGCGGTCGCCACATAAAAATCCAATACGCATCCTCTCCCACACCCCCCACACCCCATACCCATCTGCCAAAACATCGAATATCGCTTTGAGCCATTCGTATTGTTATTGTTGGTTGTGATGTGTCCGCCTGACTTGCCATTTGCCATTGCATATTTACGTGGCACACAACTAATTTTTCATCACCCTCACAGTTTTCGGCTGCTCTGCAGTTTTTGGGTATATGAATTGAAATTGATCTCTATTTTTCAATCAAAGCTGAAACAGCCAGATTATCTTCAAATCTGAATGGGGAAATGGTTAGGAAATGACTCATATCATAGGCGAAATGGTCAGGTTGTAACTGAAAGAAAGGTTTTCCAAAGACCTCAAAATCTTATAGCCGGTGATATAAACTGAACTTAAGAAAGAGCCACCCTTATGGCTGCCTCTTATGGATAGATATTATTAGATTAATGGAAACACGAATACCCTCGAAGCATCCGTTTTTGATTGTGCATGATTAGATTGAATTTATCGTATCAGAACCGAAGGATCAATAAGATAGGTCATACCATCTGCACCACCTCCTTTTTAAACCAGCTGAGAACTTAAGAAATGAGTGCTTTGTTTACTTGTGGTCGATGGTGTTGCGAGGTAATTGGCCCCAGTTCTGAGTATGATTCCCAGACGAATTGCCTCACACATTACCTAAAACGTGTAGTTATTGCCTGATAATACTTTGGGAATTCGAGTCCTTAAATTAGGCCCACAAGCTTTAGTTAATTTGTAGCAGTTATGGGTGTTTTTATACTCTGTACCGTACGTACATAGAGTATTATAAGTTTGTGCAAAAGTATGTAACATCCAGAAGGAAGCATCTCCGACCCCATCAAGTATATATATTCTTGATCAGCATAAACAGCCGAGTCATGTCCGTCATGTCCGTCTGTCCGTCTGTCTGTCCGTATGAACGCACAGATCTCAGAGATGGTAAGAGATAGAGGTTTGACATGTATGGGACATATGCTTCTAATGTCTGCAGGCAGATCAAGTTTATTTTCAATTTTGGCCAAACCCCCTCCCGCCCCCGCAATTTAGAAAAAACGTCATATCTCCCACAGTTTTGAAGATAGATAGCTTCTTCCTTCTGGACATATTTAGTTATTAGGATATAATATCGATCCGCCAAAGGAATGAAGAAGATCGGAAGAACGGTTGTCGAGTTATGATCAAAAGAAAAATTTTCTTGGTACAGAGTATGTTATAGTCGGGCTTGACCGACTTTCTTTCTTGTTTTTTTTTTACATTTTCTAATATTTGGGACAAAAAAAATTGTGTAGTGCCTTTTAGAAATCGTATTTTAGAAGAAAGTCGAGTTAGATTCTTGTAAATGTCGTCTCTTTCGAAAGTTTCTTTGAAAAACCTATAGATATTATGTCCGAGCACAAGCGGAATATTTATATTCCCTCACTCAGATTGTTAACGATTTAGTTAGGGATAGTTTACTAAAGGTATCATTTACTCTCTTCATATAGGTACTTCACAGGATCATTTCTGTAGTCATTCTTCACTTACTTCCACATTAACTGAAAACTTTATATACTCAAAAGAAGCTATCGTGAAAAAAGCCCCTTAAAGTATGCTATGATTTGAAATTTGATTGATTTTGAAAAATTTATCCCTACATTTGGCTTAATTTTATTTGGATACCTCCAACAGGTCCGACAATTTCTGAATGTACAGTGTGGATTATGTATAATGCTGTCATAAATGATTCTCAATTACTCATTTAAGCTGATAGTTATTTAGGCAAATAAAGTTGGCATACTTTTTGGGAGCATAAATCATGATATTTTTATAAAATCTCTCTCATAATCATGTTTTCGAACTATTGACGAATATTGTAAAGAGTGTCCTTTTAGATAAACGCATCTCATTTCCTATTGATTATCAAATATTTGAAGCAGCCTTGATCATAGACTTAAAGATGACATGATGTCTAAAAGATAACCCATTACCTTTCAGTTTAGAGGTTAATTCACTGAAATCCTTTTTAACTCCTTATCCTGGTAGAGTTCTAGCTCATTCGGTATAAAATTTATACCGTTTTATACTTAAAATTGCAAGCATGTGTTGTTCTTAGAAGTACTTAAATTAAGTACGAATCATTCTGAAATTAAAAATCAGTTTTTAGCATTCCAAAAAAGGGAACAAACTTTCTTGTTCAAGTTCAAGTACAAAATATCTCAGATTGACATGAAATGTTAACTATTTTCAAGCAAATCAATTCCTGAAATTCCCAACTGGCTCTAGCACTTTTCTTATGGAGCGAAGGTCGATTTATTTTTCGTGCTATCATGATAAAGTCCTTTATTGGCATTAAGCAACATCACAAGCGCATACAGAAAACCTTAAGTACCTACATATTTTGCATTAGTTAAAGATCCTAAATAAGTTGCCATATTTTGGCCATATTTGCAAACGTTTCAAGACAATTTCGCTAAGTGTTAACAAGAACGTAACGAACAATTCAACTAGATAAATTCCGGGAGTACTCCACTGGTGTGCGATTGTGCTTAGTGATTGGGGCTACGTCTCCTCCTCTCCTTTCATAGATCTCTTGTGCTGCTTCTTTCCAGCCGAGCGACTGCCTCTGGCGGCCTAAACGCGTTTTTGCGTGGCTTGCGATCATGAGAAAACAATCGTCGCTTCCACTGGCGGGCACGCGCAACCGCCAGACGTCGCCAGCTTCATTTTTCCGTCGCTGTGCCAGCAGGATTCGCCTCACCACCATCGTCTGCCGCTGCTGTCTGCTCAATGGCCTTGGCCGCACTGGGATCCGCAATGCTGCCAAAGTAATTGCCGGTGGGCTCAATATCCACCAGGCGCTCCACATCGTCCAGTTTCGGTGGTGCTGGCACCGTCACCATGAGTATGCCATCGGCGGAGAACGTGGCCCGTGCCTGGGTGGCATCATAGTGCCGCGGCAGCTTGTAGCAGCGCGAGAATTCACGCGTAATGCACAGCTGTCCCTGGTCCGCACGATCATCGGACTGCTTGCCATCCACACAGATGGTATCGCTATTCTTCGCCTTCACCGTCAGCTCGGCCAGCTGAAAGTGATGCACATCGAGCACCACCTTGAAGGTGCCGCGACCCAGCGAGTCCGGCTCGGTGCCCGTCTCAATGACCACACGTCCAACCAGACACGAGCCATGACACCAGGCGCTGTCGTCCACCCGCAAATGGAACTCCCTGGCGCACACGTCTAGCTCGTGCGACAAATAGTAGCGTCGCTGGCGACACTTGGCCTCGCCCGTGGACCAGTGTCGACGCGGTGGCCAGTGATAATGAGCACCGCCATGCTCATGCTCGTGCTCCCAGTCCCAGTCCCAATGGATGGGCATGGTTTCGATTCGTTCGTTGGTTCGTTGCACACGGAACAAGCGCGTTGATTTTTGGCCTAAGTCACCAAAAAAACCGTTGTCCTCGGCTCTGCTCTGCTCCAGTCTCAGTACCTAACTGACTTGCACAACTGTACCCACCCGGGCAGCAACTGTTTCCGTGCCATTTTCCAAATCCTTGCACTGCCGCGCATAAATTGTACCCGACCCTCCCCCCCCTACAATCCTACGCATAAATTGGAACGAAGCGCCAAGCTGTTTGATCAATACTCCGGCTCGACACATTCAAACAGCTTGCAGTTATTTTGTGTGCTGCACAAATGGCGCCAAGGAATCGGGGAAACAAGTTGCAAACTGTTATGCGATAATGCCATGTTATGAAGGAGTTGAGAAGGAGCGACGACGACCGCGACCACGACCACAAGTTTATGCAACTAATTGTGGCATTGTCGCCTCAGTGTACCATGAAAAGCAAAGCTAAAGAAACTCAAGAGACAAACATGGCGAAGGCGAAAGCATTGTGGCAAATGAAACTAATGAAAATCGTGACCCCCATTCGACACGTAGTCAATGTACAATATATTCTTAAATACAGGGTGCCGTATACAGTATTACTCTACATGCTCCAAGTTACTGAGTCCCTGATTCAAAATATTCCAAATTCTCCCAGGGGCACTTTTGCCAGGCTGATTCAGCTATGCCCATTGGTTGAAGGGTCAAAAGTGAATCTACTTTGAGAATTATGCCTATCAAGTCTGTAAGATTCTGTTAATTTCGACAAAAACCATTGACTTGATGCTAGCGAGCAAGCTTATAAAGTCATTCCAAATCAAGGGTACACGGTCCTTTATTTCTTGGCCTTTAACACCTTTCCAACTTCCATGATCCATGAGAAAAGTTTTAGAAAAAACCAATAAAATGGAGAAATTTATGTTCCGACTGTCGCTTTAGAGTCTAGATTCATTTGAAGCAGGATAATAAGTACTTCTGGAATAGGCAAATAATGTTGAAACGGGTGACCAGACTCTTCCCTGCGAACATTTTATGAAAGCCTATTTCGAGTGCTTCATGTGATTCAATTATGCATAAATGCGCTCGCTTTGTGATCATAAAGGATACGTCTGTCCCCACCCAACATTTGGAAGATCATTTTTATAAAAATCGCCTTGATGAGTCTATTTCGACACCATTTGATGATCAAAATGAGATGCCTATCATATCCTATTAATTGAGAATCGAAAATTTCTCATGAATATGCTTAAAATGAGGTTTCGTGAAATACGGCTAAAAAAGGACTCTCAAATGACTCAAATATGATTCGAAAGTGATCAGTAAAACGGGTTAAATACGACTCTTCACGAAGTGGCGCTGCTAGGGTACCATTTTCTCCCGACAAAAGTATCATTTACTATCAGAAAACAAGCGCATTTTTGACTATTTTAATCAGATCGATAATTCAAGAAAGGCTCGAATGTGATCAAAAATATGATAAAATGTTTGCTGGGTAATTGAGACTCGAAAATTTCTCATGAATATGCTTAAAATGAGGTTTCGTGAAATACGGCTAAAAAAGGACTCTCAAATGACTCAAATATGATTCGAAAGTGATCAGAAAAACGGGTTAAATACGACTCTTCACGAAGTGGCGCTGCTAGGGTACCATTTTCTCCCGACAAAAGTATCATTTACGATCAGAAAACGAGCCCATTTTTGACTATTTTAATCAGATCTTCAAAAAAGGCTCGAATGTGAAAAAAAATATGATAAAATGTTTGCTGGGGCGGTATAAAATTGTACCCTAGCCGCAAATCTTCTTAAAAGACGTTTTCAACCTATTCTTCTGATCAGTTTCGATTCTTTTTCGACTCGATTTCCAGTCATTTTCGGGTCGCATTTCAATAGTTTACATTTTGAGCATATCCACCCAACAGTTGGAAGATCGTTTTGAGAAAATCAGCTTAATGAGTCTTTGTCGAGCCCTTTTAATGATTCAATTATGATTACTATCTTGTGCGATTAAAAGAAGACTCAAAAATGTCTCATGCAAATGCTCAATATGTGATTTATTGAAACACGAATTGAACAGACTAGCAAATGACTCGAATATGACTCGAAACTGATCAGAAATACGGGCTAAAAACGACTCTTTAAGAAGTATCGCTGATAGGGTACCATTTTCTCCCGACAAAAGAATCATTTACGATCAGAAAACAAGCGCATTTATGACTATTTTAATCAGATCGAGAATTCGAAAAAGAATCGAATGTGATCAAAAATTACGCAAAATGCTTGCTGGGTATGTATGAGTCATTTTAGAATGTCTCATGATGGTAATAGCATTTTTAACCATCAAAAGGGATCGAAAAAGACTAATCAAAGTTAAAATAATCTTTCAAATGTTACCCAACAAGATTTGCAATGTGGACTCTCGAATATTCATTTATGTGCTGTGAGTGTCTGTGCAATGTATGCACACAGAACATTGATCTTACTTCTTTACTTGTGGTCTAGATTCATTTCTCAGTTGAAAGCTTTCAAAAAATATCTAAAACATATCCACCAACTGTCGAAACTCCAACCAATTGACACCCTATATTTTGTGTTACAAACATAGAACCAGTCCATCCATTGCATTTCTCCTAGACAACGCCAACGTTGCCGTTGTCAAGACAGTTTGTGCTTCTTTGTTGTTTCGTATTAGCTAGTTGTTGGCCCCGGGTTGAGCCAATTTGTAAAATATACGAAATATATTTTACTTATGTCTTGTGCAGGGGGTCAGGCAATTTGGCTGCTTGGCTGTTGAAATTGAATTTTTGCTTTGGCTCTTAAGCGAGTTTGACAAATTTTTAGAAGCAAGCCAAAAGGGCGGTGCAGTTTGACAAACTAACGTTATTGTTTTTGTTATTTTTGGTGGGGGGGGGGGGGGGGGGGGGGCAAGGGGAGGGCCGGGGGATTGGCGGCTACCAGAAAAGGGGTTAAATTGCATTGTCGGGTTGTCAGTGAAGTTGGAGCGTCTAATGTGCGTGCTTATCTAGGACAACAGAAACCTTGCTTTTGTCACTTAAAGAAATTAGCTGAACTCATTTAAGTATTAGAAACATTAGGAGATTTAGAGTTTTATGAAAATACAATTCTTAAGTAGGATTATAGTCGTTTGGAATCAGTTGAAATTATGTTTGGGAGGAGTGAGGCAACAAAGCCATGTACGGAAGAATTTTATATTTTAAGATAATACCCCTTTGATATAAAAATATTGATACTATAAAAATAGATCAGGGATATTAACAAACATCAGATTGTTGATCTGAAACATTTCACATTGATATGTTCGAAATGTACGAGTGATATTTTCGATCATATCAACTGGGTATTCTTCAGATGAAGGTCGATTCGATACTGAAAAATACCCGATTGATACTAAATATCGTGATCTTTTTTTTCTGTGCACTTAAATAAATTAACAGTACGGACACAAATAGTCAGGGAAAATGGAAATTTTGAGTGGTTCACACAGTTTATGGTACGGTTAATATCATGATGTTTAAAACCAACTGAACCTCGGGTTCGTTTCGGTCCAGAGGTTTTCTTTTAATTAATAAAAGACCTGTTTACGTTTTTGCAGAAAATCCAGACTTAATTAATATGAGTTTGCGAAGTTACAACTCATTTCTGTTCTAGGAACGCCCTCTGCGGAAGTCCCCCGAATCTAAACCCAGAAATCCTGTAAATAACGAAAACGACCCAGATTTTGCTAAAATCGTTTCGGAAAGTTATGTTTTTCCGGAATATGGAAAGTAAGGCAGTACAAAAACTTGTCAAATCACAATTCTGTGCAAGGATCGTCCTTAATTTGGCCGAGTCTTAGATCTTCTTAAGTTTAAATACCCGTTTTGCCCTTAAATGTGCACAGAGGGGTATTCTTTCAACCCTTTGAGGGCAAAGCAGTCCGAAAACGGTTCAAATACTATTTGATGTTTCTTAAACCACCTAATGTAAATAAAGTATTTGACAAATGACTCAAGGCAATTAGTGTTTAATAACCTCATGCGGCTCAGATAAGTATGCAACGTTTTTTTAACTCTGCCATTTATTATCCGATCTTTATGAAAATTGAGTGAGATTGTACATATTGGCCACATGCACCATACTGCAAAATCTGAGCTTATAAATTGTAGGAGATATTCAACATTTTGTATTGCGGGGCGGGAGGGGGCGTGGCCAAAATTTGAAACAAACTTGATCTGCCTACAGACAATACTAGCTTACATATAAAATTTGGTTGCTCTAGCTCTTCTAGTCTCTGAGATCATACAGACGGACAGACGGACATGGCTATATCGACTGATATCGGAGATGCTTCCTTCTGGCTGTTACATACATTTGCACGACTTTAGTATACCCTTTTTACTCTACGAGTAACGGGTATAAATATGTAAGAGCTTTGTACTTGAATTGAGTACAAACGCTATGAATAGATGCGTACGAATATAATCGATTTAAGTACATAATTATTATTTTAAGTACAATTTAGACATTTCCAGCCACCTTTAGTTCAATTCACAAACCTTATTTTAGAACAAATTGGGAATAGCTGTACAATTTTAAGAGATCAAATCAAGATGATTGTGTAGTCATATTTTCATTCTAAAATGTTTTTGGTTGACCGTAGAAATTAAAGGAGAATATTTTGAACTTATTTGGAGAATTAATCAGGGCATGACTTTGGGATAATACAACTTCAATCAAATAGATTACAAAGATTTCAAAATAATGGGAAATAAACTTATTATATCCTGAAACAGTCTAAAATCATTTATTTCGGCATTGAAATAAAAGTACTTTAAATAAGGAATTTTGTACTTAAATCAAGTATTTTCGTACTTACTGTACTTGTGACAAGGGCTGTACTTAGTTCAAGTATGAAGTTCGGTTTTTTTCTGATTCTGTTTTAAGTGTTCGGAAATGCTTGCTTTTAAAAACATTCAATGTTGATACCATGATTGATATCATTTATATATATACTATATGATCTTGATATTTGATTTTGACTTGAAAAAGAATACCTAGCAAAATTTCATCATAACCGTATCTCTTCTAAAAGGCCGCGTTCAGCAGAAGAAGTTGCTTCCTGATCAATCGCACATTTTCACTGATATTTCCTTTATATATCCGTATAGTTTCCAAAAGTTAAGTTTTAAATTAGTATATAATCTATAGTTAAAGGTCTAGTTAAAGGTTTCTAGTGATCACCTATCTAATTTTTGCATTTAAGAATGCTAGTTGAGTGATTTTCCTAACTGATCAATAGATGGCGCCTCTAGTATGATCATTTGGTTGGCCAGTTTATGGTACGGCAGCTATATGGTATATCATTCTGGTCGCATTAAGCCGATGAATATGCTACCTGATCACTTATACATATGTTCACTGATCCTACTGCTGAACTCCAGTGATAAGGTAACATGACTTATAATAAAAGAGGAGCATGTTTCGAAGAAATGGTACGTTTTTATACTCTTTACCGTAGGTATATAGGGTATAACAAGTTTGCAGAAACATTTTTGACCCCATAAAGTAGATATACTATATTTTTGATCTGCAAGAACAGCCGAGTCGTTATAGCCATGTCCGTTTGTCCGTCTATCTGTCCGTCTGTCTGTATGAACGCGTCGATCTCAGAGACTATAAGTGATAAAGCCACAAATTTTTGCATGAAGGTAGGTGTATACCGTGCGCAGATTAATGAAAATTTCTAAAATTTTTCAAATATTTATATTGATTACTTTTAGGCACTTTCATGTTGGCACAAAGCGGCTCTAATGTCGGCGCAGCTTTTATAAACAGTCTTTAAAAGTCTTTGTCCAAAAATGTTCATCAATACTATTCGATGTATCATTTTTTCTGTCAACTTCTGCTGAGCGTGCCCAATATTTCTTTAAATCAACTAAAAAGGAATGAGGCAGCAAAGAGTTAATCGTGTCCTTCATCAAAGTTTACTCCCCATCACCACCATTTTAAACCGAATCATATCTTATTCCTTATTCTGTGACATCTACTTTTTGTTGCTGCTTTATGTATCGGCTTACTTATTTGTTCATATAATAAATAACTAAAATCCGGTTTGGTTGCTATTGCTCACTTCTTAATGCTAAGACCAAAAATATGACACTTTGGTGCCAAAGACGTCAAATGAGCATTTCTTACTTCTCTCTTTAAAGTGTTTCGCCGCAAGCTTGTGGATAATTAACAAATATGGGCAAACCGTACAAAAAAATCAGCTTATAGATGAATGTAATACGAGACAGCTTTCAGTTTGCGGTTCATCTTCAGTCGGTGTGCAACTAAAATTCGAAAATCTACAATTCCAAAATTGTGTTTAAGACCAAATCGCACAAGTAAGTGGATACCAAAGTGAAGTGAAGTTCAAGCGGCAAACAAGTCAAATATTTAACCAAAATCCAAAAACTAATAATAACATTTTCACTGTTGTAGCACTTAGTCAGCAACTTACTCCCCCTCCCTTAAGAGGGCGCCCCCCACACACACAACCCTCAAGTGAAATTAATGACCGCGCCTCGGTGTATGCCATAGATTATTTTACATACGTGTGGGCTCTTGTATCCAAGTTAATCAAAGTCCCAGTCTGTTGTTGAGGCAGCGCTGGGATGCTTTAGCGACGTGATTGGAAAGTAATTGCATTGCTTAACTAAGCCGTAGTTTGAGGTTGTGGCAGCAGCTGTTACCTGTGACTCTAATTTATCGAGCGTGTCTTGTTGTATGCTGTCGAATAACTTCCGCTGATTTCAATTATCGTGCATAGACCTAAGCAGGAATCCAAAAACGATGATAATTTAGCCTGGCACAGCATCGACTCTCTCGATGATAAATTACATTTCCCTATGTGAACCATTCTCTGGCTGTGAAATCAAGCATCAAAAATTCACTTACTTCCGGTTATTTTAGTACGCAAAAGTAAAGCCAACCAACTAAGTAGAAGGCGATGCAGCCGGATGGACGGGCGGACGGACCTAATGTTTAGTCGTTTGTGTAATGCGAAGTTAGTAAATGTCCAAATGAATGACTTCACTTCACTTTAGTTAAAATATTTACTCATATTTTGGCCATCCCCCCCTATTCCAAAAATGGGAACATGTGTTTGTGGGTTTTTGTACATCCAGCACAATTTTTTACACATCAATGCTTGGCTAGTGACGTGGGTTTGGGGAGGCGGATTCGGATGCAATGAGCATGGGCAATGGGAAGCAGCACATGTAGAGCTGCTAGCTCTCTGCATAAATATGCATAAAAGTAATCATAAGTTTGGGGACTGAATCGAAGTGGGGTAGGATGGCCAATGAAAGGGTCGGATTGTAGGGACTGTGATTTGTTTTTGGTTTATTTTTGGATTGAAGCAGAAACATGTTGCTATTTGGAGTATGGATTTGTATATCGATTTGCTGGCTTTCTTTAAAGTTTATCTAAGCTTGTTGTCATGCAGTTCAATGGTTAGTTTTTTCACATTAAGAGGAATTATTATTAGAAAGATGAGGCTTAGTCAAGCAAAATGTATTCAAATATCAATTTTAGAATTCAAAGTGTGAGGTTTTTAAGTTCACGGCAAACTTTCAATCGTTCGTAAATTACACCCAACTTTATTCAGGTGGTCTAATGGATCTTGAGTTTGCATATTGAAAGTTTGTAAAGAAGCGAAGTCTCTGCAATGTTTGGTAATGAGAGGACTCCAGCGGCTTCAAAAAGCTATACAGATCTGGTTGTATGTTCCTCGACCTCAACACAAAATTACAAAATAAGGCAACTTTTTAAACGGAAAAGAATGCAAACGTTTCAAATGTATTTTCGGATGCTAAATTCCAATAAATTGTCTTTTTTTCACCAGCACGTCAGGTTTAAGAGAAATTTGTATAAACGGGAGTTGAAGGAGGTTTGTTCACATTTCTAGGTCCTGTAGCCACATTTACTAAGCTATACAGTTCTAACTTGATTCTACGTAAACTTATTTTAAGAACAATTCAAATATTGGATTTGATTCCTAAGATACCAATATATTGATTTAAATTTACATTTTTCTAAGAATTTAAACTTTTTAAAAATTCTTTAAAAAACTTTAAAAAAATCTTAAAATTTATCTGCCGATTGAAAAAAATCACAAAATTAGCTTCTTGATGGAACTTTCTGCTCTGAATTTTGCTACATTTACATATTTTTTGTATTATTTCGCCTTTAGAAGATATGGTCTAAAAACTAATCATACATATTAGATTATGATTGACTTTTTTTAAAATATTTTTGCAAATAGTTTTCCTATAAAATTTGTTTAAGCTAAGAAAAATCAAAGTTAAATATCTTTATAATATTGTTTCACAATATTTTCGTTGTTGTTTTTTAGTATTAAGAAATTTTTGTGTTAATTCTTAAGTGAAATAAGCCGAAAATTTGTATAGTTTTTGGACCATAACTTTCAAAAGTGCGATGATAGCAAAAAAATATAAATGTAGTAAATTTAAGAGCACTATAGTCCATGTAGGAAATAATTTTGTGATTTTTTTCAGCTGCCAGAAATTTGGTTTTAAATTTTGGAGCTTGTGAAAAAAGGAAAATTTCTCAGAAAAATTCATATATTTCATATTTTAATAAAAATTTGATGATTTCCCGTATCCATTTAGACGGAATATGTCTTAGATATACTTTAAATCATAGAACGGAGCTGCAAATCATCATAAATGATCATCCTTTGGATGATATTTAGCTCTGTTGGATGATTAGAAGGATATAAAGAACTGGATAATGGTCCAAATGGTTCTTTTTTTTTTGGGTATGACAGAATTTTTCATTGCAACTGAATCGAAGTTTTGAAAACATTAAATTTCCTTGAAAATTAGATCTAATTGGATCATATATTTTTGAAATATATTTGTACATTCGATAGACCAACAGTTGATACCAACTCTTGCTTGTCAATTAAGATTCACAGTTTTTCAGGTTGACAATAACATATTAATTCCTGTCACGACTAAACATCTAGTGTCCTCTTAAAGAAACAGAAAAACCTTTACTTTAGTGGAGTTATGCATTGTTCTCAGAGACCAATATCTTGGTGGGGCCTCACTTCGGGTGACTTCTGAGCATACCTTTGGCAAGCAGAGCAATTCTCCTACGCCGATCTTCAAGTCTCTGACAAGCCTAGGACTTCTGCTTTCTAGTAACCACTTCATTCTTCTTGTTTTCAAAAAAAAAAAAAACAAGCAAGCAAATGTTCCTCAGCCAAAGAAAAGTTTTCCTGCTTGGTATTTTTTAGCTATTACTTCGCCTTGTGCGAGCTGGCACCAGTTGGCCACATCAAGTGTCTCAATATTTTCCAGCACCTGGTATTTTCAACTAACGTACGCTCGTCCCATTTTGTTTCTTTCTCCTTTCGTTTGTACACTTTTTATACTGGAATTTCTTCATCTATAAGAACTTCTTCATCAATCAAGGGCAGCCGAGATGACTAGATCAGTGTCCTTGTAGAGCTCCTACAGGTTGTGGTTCATTGGGGGGTACTTTGAGAGGTCAATAAATCCTGTGAAGGACTTTTACCTTTGAACACAGCGATCGCCCTCTTATGTGCTTATATGTTTTGACGCCGAAATGCAGAACTGGAACGATAACCGACTTGTAAAGCGCCATTTTCTCAATTAACTTAAAATAAATTAAGAAAATTACAGCAAAAGCGAATAATTCAAATCAAATGCTGGTTCTGATTCCGGAAAACGTTGGTTCTTAGCGTCAAGCAGTATAGAGTATAAGAAACCGAAAAAACTGAATCAATTTACTTTACAAACAACAAAAAATGGTGTATATTCCTTACATTAACTTACGCATAAAAGGATTTTGATAGTTTAGTTGGTCATTCAATCCAATTAACCGTGACTGACGAATCATTAACAGAACAAAAACTCTGAGTTACATGTTCAACCTTTGAATTTTGATTTCAATGTATTCATTCGTTATAGAAACTAGCGTGAATTCCCGGAATATCTAAAACGCTACGCACTAATTCTTTAGAATTTGTTGCTTAAACTGAAATTAATTTTAATTTTAAGTGAATTCCTTGTGTTCCTCGTTTCGTTTCTGTCGCCCTCGCAGCGTCATGCAATTCAACCCACCTCTGCCTATTTCAATGACTTCCACATTTGCCATTCACACAAGGCATTTAAAACTTGTTTGCCGCTTACGGAGGGGATTGAAGCTGGGCAAATTGTCAAGGCAACATGGTCCGTTAGGTGGAAGGCAAGGCTAACCCCACTGTCAATCCCCATCCGGCAAGAGTAAGTAACAGCCCCTCGTTAGTTACGGCCATATGCTTTTTATGTAATGCCACGTTGGCATACACAAAACATTTCAAAGACGCCGCCGGAGCTTAAAGCTCAGGGTGGTGGATTCACATGTGTGTGTCCCCCGGGGGTCTGCCCCATACCCTTGAGTTTATGATCAATCATTCGTCCAGGCTTACTGCGGTTACGCCGCTTACCGTCTATGTTTCAATGTCTGACAAATCTTTATCTTTGGCTTGACTTATTTATCCTTTTTGGCTGTTTCATTTTTATATTTTGCCAAGAATTTTTATGTCATGTTTATTGATGTGTAAAAGTCATAAAGTCAAATTGAACACTTGTGCAACTCCAGTTAGCTCCCCCTGGATGCGCCAAGGTGCAAAAGGGTAGATAGCAGTCGAGCTGGACTGGTTATATTTCATTTTAATAATAAAAAAACAAAACTGTGCAAAAAACAAACTTTGTTTAGATCGGTCAATGTTCTGGTTTATATAGTTTTCCGCCTCAGCGGCTCAAAAGGGGTGAAGTTTCAGCTGAGACTTACCTCGTTGCCTTGGTGGCGTTTACAGCGGCGCCATCCTTGAACCATTGGAACTGCATGCGTGATGAGCCTTGCGCTGTGCAGGATATGATAAACTCGCTGTCCTCTCGGACCGCCGCTTGCGGTTGATTGACGCTCAGCTCCTGCAATTGAAAAGGAAGTGGCAGAGGACACAGTGTTACATAATGTGGCACTAATTAGACATTCGCTGGGGTCGCTGGGTCCCACAGCTGCTGTCAAGCGCTACACACACACACACACAATTTGCCTGAGGTTTGTCGGGCTGTCGGTCATGTTAATGCAACACATAATTGCTGCCCGGCCACCACCGACAACAGCGTCCTGGAAGTTCTGATGAGGCCAATTGTTCAACTGTGTGCTTACCACAATTAATAAATAATTATTTTCACGTTCAGCATCAAGTGCCAAACTGTTGACATATTTATGTGCATATTTATTGACACGGCACTTTGGCGTTTTTCTCTCTCTTTTTTTTTTGTTGCAACACGTGTCCACAATAGTTAATAAATTATTGTTTAATATGTAACGGAAATGAACAGTGTGTCCATCTAGGTAATGCATACGCCTGTATACATTTCACCCACATTTCGAAAGTAGATACTTTTATTAATACAAATACCAACTGGCAAACGCTGTGATGGAGTGCTCTCAATTGATTGATTGGGCTTACATTGATCGCATTATTAACATTCCGATAAAATGGCAAAGTCGTCTACTGACTCTCGTCGGGATACAATTTATTTATTTTAAAATGCCTCCGAAATGTATTTTACTCACACATTAAGCAATAAATTGTTAACTGATGAAAAAAAGTGTTGATGTGTTGCATATTCAATTGATAAAGAAATAACAACCATAAATAATTTTTAGCAATTTCAGATATCGCTTAGTGATTCATTGGTTTGGCTCCGAGCTGGTTCATTGCTAATATTAATTTAACCATGATCTCTTCTTGGCATTTTAAACACAATATGGAGCTTTAAATGCACAAACACTTGCATTAATCGCTCATAAACTTTTCACTTATAACCTTTAAAATAGACAAAATGACATGACCGCCTACTGCGCCACATGTAGAACCGTAATTGAATTGAATTGACATACAAATTTCATTAATAAGGCGTCCAACAAGCTTTAGTTCGTTTTATGTAGACTTTTTTCAGACAGTATTCAATGGTTATAGAGTTTCGATCTTACTTTACTGATATTCCGTTTAAATTGATAAAATAATACACATTTAATGTAAGTTAGGGCTCCTAAGAACCGAAAAAAATTGAAATTTGTGCACAAAGAAAAAAAAAATATATCAATATCAATTTGATATGAGAAAATATTATATTACGCCCTGGATCATATCATATCTTAATATTTTTCTCCAAGTATCCACCCTGTTAGTGTAAGAGCTCCGACAAGCTGTAATATGAATAGCCTACACAGAAACAAGAAAGGGCGCTTCAGTCGAGTGTCCCGACTAAAAAATACCCTGTTCATTTGTATTCATTTATTTTATTTTTGGAATTTTTGAAGATGCTTGTAACCGGTTTTTGTAACAGCTATTAAATTGTCATCCTGAATGTAGGCAACATTATTTTGGCCTTTAAGCGGTTCTAGTCCTGACTAACAACTTATCAGCTCAATTGTTTCGCTTATAACTCCGGCGTATCGCGTATCCGTACTCGAAAACCAGATCGGAGTAGGGATGTTCTTTGTGAAAGCGAAAGAATAATAAAAAAAATAGTAAGAAAATCTCTTTCTCACCAATACTAAGAGGCTATATGAGTAACACACTTAAGCAAAGGCTTCTGTCAGTTCGCGGTTTCCTTTTTTTTGCCTTGGAATTCCCAAACAGTCATAGCTATGCAGGCATGAGGAAGCTGAAGTCTACCTGGTGTATCGAACCTACAAATGACCTTGAGAAGTCAAAAATTTCAAAAATCAAACAAGGAAAACTTGCTCCATGATACAGCAACTAAGGTACGGTGCTAGCAGTGTGCGCCCTCAGCAAAGTTCTTAAAACGTTCAGTGCTTCGCGTACTCTTGACGAGTGAGGTTCTTTGCGGATGTCGTTTTTGATTCACACGCATACATTATTTGGGTCAGTGTGAGCTGTTCACTTTAGCGCTCACTCTTGCTCTCACTCTCCCACTTTCTTTTGCGCTCTTGGCAAAAGCTCAGTACCTTAAAAAAAATGTGCGCCATAGCTTAGTTGTTGTATCATGACTTGCTTCAAGCCGATTTTATAATTAGATCAAGTATTTTGAGCTTAAGTCTTGATGCTTTTAATAGATTATAAGCTAAAATCAATCTGATGTGTGACTGTATTAAGCCCATATTGAGCTAAAATCAAGCTTTCCTTAGCTAAAGTCGGTATTAAGACAAGAATTCCTGCTGTGAAGAATCCGAGTTTAAGTTAATACTGATCGTACTGGGATTCAGAAAATCCGGGATGGTTAGTCCCGGTCATATTGTGACATTGTTGGGAATTGATTCAATCCCAAATTTCTGAGTACATATTCCACATTTATGAATTCATAGAATGGACTACAATAAGCATTTCCTACATTTTCTTAATTTGGAAGCATCTAGGGTGACTTGTGGGTCCTGATTTAACCAACATTATGTGATCGTCAGTTTTACATCAATTTGTCTCTTGTCTTTTTAACAACTTCATCTTTTTATTTCAACAGTTTTCGACTCCTAGGAAAGATGTGATTATATTGTATCAAAACAGTTGTATAATCTTACAAAAGACATCAGAAAATATCAGGCAATTTGTGTACGAATGTTGCACTTTTTTTTTATTTGAATATAGAAAATTATTTTGATATTACTTACCAACATATTCAGCGGTGGATTCTCATCAAAATGATGAAAATTTGAAACCAAAGTGAAATTTCCAATTCGTCCGCGTTCCACCATTCGCGTTATCGCCTCACGAATGCGTTGTGAATCCCCCTTGATGCCAAATAGATGGAATGTTATATCCAAACGATCGGTGGTATTTGAAATCAGTTCAAGATCATTGATTTTGGTTATATTAAAGTTACGCAAAACGCGTCCCAGCTGCAAAAAAAAAGACAAGTATTTTGACTTGAATTAGTTAATATTTAATGTAAAGCATGTCATAACTGATAAATCCCCTTGAGCACTCATCGGGGATTAAGATAAATTGACAGCTGTTCGATATGTGAGCTGCCACCCTCATATTGGTTTTTATTACCCATTTACCTTTTCTTTGTTTTTTTTTTTTTGTCTGAACACTGAACCCTTACCTTGCCCAACCCTTAACGCTAAGCTGCCAACTTTTTCATCATTTGAAATTAATGATAATATATTCAGGCAAA
This sequence comes from Lordiphosa andalusiaca, assembly GCA_035044965.1. Classification (NCBI taxonomy): domain Eukaryota; kingdom Metazoa; phylum Arthropoda; class Insecta; order Diptera; family Drosophilidae; genus Lordiphosa; species Lordiphosa andalusiaca. The sequence continues at coordinate 2,056,567 of JAWNNM010003462.1, forward strand.
TAGCACCATTGAGCATTAGGCACGCAGATAAAAAATACACCGTCTCGTCGCAGCTAAAAGGAAAGAGAAAAGATACTTTCTATGCGGCAGAAGGTGCATACATACATACATACGTACATACACAGGAGAGTGCTTAAAGAGGTCTTAGCTCCTTGCCTCTTATCTGACCAAACTTAAAGTTAAGAACAAAAGTTTTGCCCGCTGAAATTGGCTATGAAATGCAATTTTGGTTTTTGCCTAACGAAAACTTGTGGTCGAGTTTGGTTGCACCAGCGTGTGTCATAATCCTAGCCACAGTTTGTGCCCCTCCCTTACTGCATCCGCCTTATCCTTATTTAAATGATTATGCATGTTAAAGGCCTGCACTCTGACTTGTCCCTCAGCCAAGTTTGAGCAAACTTTTCTCAGCTGTTTTGGCATACTAAAATATTAATATTATTGAGCTATTTCGTTTTGATGATGGGCTCCCAAACTCTGTCAAGTCAATGGCGCTAGCACACAAGGAAAATACCTCAAATATTTGGTCACCTCACTACGAAAAGTATAATAGCAAGGCTTCACGCCAGGATGTGGATGTGCGAGCGAACAAAAATGCAATTTGGTATGTCTGCATTTTCCGCTTGTGAAATTTTCAACAAAAATTTCAAGCAAAACGGTAAAGCAGACTTCCACTGAATGGTATAAATCAAAAGAAAATAGCCGAAAATGTAAGCAAAAACTGAAAATATTCCGAACGACATTTAAGCTGTGTGTTTTATTCTGTAAAGACTCGTGTGACTTTGCTGTGAACGGCGCAGTTTACTCGAGCATAGAGCAAGCGGCACAAAAAAACGAGACATGAAAAATAGTTTATTGTTTCCATACGAGAGAGTGCCTAAAGAAGTGAAAGAAAGCCAAGGTACCTAGAGTTTTACAGATAGTAGATTCGTACCTTCGAGTTATCCAAATTATTTATCGATTTGCCAAGAGAATGGTATAGATCAAATGAGCGGAAGTCGAGCTATGAGCAAAATAATGTTCAGTGCAGCAGCGCTGCTTAAAGCTGCAACTGCAGCTTTGAGATTCATACTGAGCATACACTTTCGTTGGTAAATGATTATATTATATAAGGTTGTCCAAAAAATCTGGCGTATTTTTATTGAATTTTCAATTGTTCATAAAATTGGTTATAATAATGCGATTTAAGTCAAATATGCGCCGTTTTGTTCGATGACGAGTTCCCAACGAGATGTCAACTTCATAATGACCCTCTTATAGAAGCTCGCTTCCCTATTGTCAAAAAACTCGGAGAGCCAATTTTCACAGGACTCTCTTGTGGCCAACTTCCGACTACCAAGCTCGTTCGCCATGGACAGAAATAGGTGGTAATCACTTGGTGCGAGATCCGGACTATACGGTGGATGCAAAAGAACCTCCCATCCGAGCTCCCGGAGCTTCTGGCGCGTCACCTGGCGTTGTCCTGATGGAAGACAATTCGGCCTCTGTTGATCAAAGAGTGCCTCTTCTACATGAGTGCTGCATTCAAGCGGTCCAGTTGTTGGCAGTACAGGTCCGAATTGAGCGTTTGGCCATAGGGGAGCAGCTCATAGTGGATGATTCCCTGCCAATCCCACCAAACACACAGAAGAACCTTCCTGGCCGTCAATCCAGGCTTGGCCACCGTCTGGGCAGCTTCACCGCTTTTCGACCGCGACCGTTTGCGCTTCACGTTGTCGTAAGTGACCCACTTTTCATCGCCAGTCACCATCCGCTTCAAAAACGGGTCGATTTTGTTGCGATTCAGAAGCGATTCGCATGCATCCATACGGGCCAAAATGTTTTTTTGCGTCAAGTCGTGTGGCACCCATACATCGAGCTTCTTTTTGAATCCAAGCTTCTTCAAATGGTTTATAACGGTTTGATGACTCATGCCCAGCTCTTGGCCGATGCTACGGCTGCTACTATGCCGGTCTCTTTCGATCAATTCACCGATTTTATCGCAATTTTCGACGACAGGCCTTCCGGACCGTGGCGCATCTTCGATCACCTCTGCACCAGAATGAAAACGTTGAAACCATCGTTGTGCGGTGGAAATGGAAACTGTATCGGGTCCTTAAACTGCACAAATTTTATTGGCAGCATGAGATGCATTTTTGCCTTTATCGTAGTAGTACTGTAAAATTGTTAGCGCGTGAAAAGAGCTTTCCAAAAAGCTCTAGCGTGAACCGATGCTACGAATACAACTAGAACTACGCGCTTGCAAAGATAAGCTTACGGAAATACCGCAATACTTTTTTGACAATTAAAGTCGGGTTAGACCGACTTTTTTTATAGTTATATTTTTTTGCCTTCGTCCTCCGCAGTTTGTTATACACTGTACCATATTTACATAGAGTAAGTTTGTGCAAAAGTATGTAACAGCCAGAAGGAAGCATCTCCGATCCTATAAAGTAGCATCAGAATCAACAGCCGAATCGATATCTATCTCTTATAGTCTCTGAGATCGACGCGTTCATACAGACAGACAGACGGACATGGCTATATCGACTCGGCTGTTCATGCTGATCAAGAATATATATACTTTATGGGGTCGGAAAATGTTCCTTCTCCCTGTTACACACATTCGCACAACTTCATGATTCCCCTTTTCCCATTTTCAATGGGAACAGGGTATAAAAAATGCCTATTTCACTGCTGACGCCTAATAGCTGAGGCCTTTGTTTCCATTAAGTGTTCGAACTCACTTCACCACTGAGCCACATTTGCCCTCTAAACTAACGTTGTCCAGTTGTTCAGTCAGACGCGTACGGCACTCACTTAACCAATTAGTACTTTTTAATTAGCACAACATTAAAGTTTTGCACCAAAGTGACAGGCAGGAATGAGAAGAAAACACTGTAAAGTGGGTTGACTATGTTTTTGGCCAACAATCAGAGGCTTATTGATAGTTATTACACTCTTTTGGGCCACTTTCATGGCCCGCAACCTTGGGGCAATACTTTTTTTTTTGGCACAACTTTCTAATTACATTGCACAAGTGCCAGCCTAATGCAATTCTCTTGCCCTAATTAGTGAGTGGGTCGCGTAGGAGGATACACTTACAAAATTATTTGCCAGGCTGGCATTGTTGGAGGAGCCCGACAAATATCAACAATGCAACGGATGCCAAGGAAAAATCCCACACAGAAGTGTAAAGTAAAGCCAGTGGGCCACCACTTCACTGGGTCCGGGGAAAAACTTCACTCAACCCGTGTAAATATGTAGTTACGGAATTAATCAAAAAACAAAAAGGGAAAAGGAAATACGCAAGAAAATAAATATTTTTTGGTTAATATAAGGGAATCTCTGGCTGCCTTCAGTTGAAGGCTCCTGGTTTTATTTTATTTTTTTTTAATAAATATGCCGCAAAATGAAAACTGGCAAGTGGTGAGGGAGAAAAAAGTGCAACAGTCAACGTGCTGCAAAGTGGCTTCGGTTGTTTGGCTTGAAAGTTCCTAAGAGGCTTGCGGAGAGGGGGTTCCGCGGCAGGGAGGGCCTGTCGGTGTCAGGACTCCTAGGGTAAAACTGTAGCAACAATATACAAGTATATTTAAACAGATTGTTTGCATAAAAGTTACCGGAGGCATAAATTAAAATTGTCCGCTTAAAGCTCTTGTTGTGCGCGCGCTGTCTATTTGCTGTGCCGCCTGTAAATTGAGTCAATAACACTCGACCCACTGCTCGTCATTTAAGTCGCATTACTTACCCCGAACAACAGCTTGATCCCAAAAACATATTGCACTTTTTTTTTGTTCAGGATTAAAATCTCAGCTTCATTAAATCTGTGTTCCTCATTTGCTTCCACTTGCATTTTGCTCGCCAGAATACTCTGCGCGTTGAGACTCTTAACCCCAGACCAGGACACGGACACATTGCAACGTTGTCGCCTCTCAGTGATGCCATGTCTGCCCCATTTACTCGTTTTCGTATCATTTTTATCTCAGCTCTCTGCTAATGGCATTTTAATTTCAAGCCACGAACCAAGAAGGCACCGACAGTACGGGCAAACATCTTTAAGGCAATCTGAAATGTCTGCCTGGCCTAGCCTCTGGATATTTTCACAGTCAGTTAAAATTCTCACTGATAAAAGAAAATTGCCAATGAAAATCTGCCAACTTAAATAATTATGTGCAGAGAGAGAGAGAGAGAGAGGGAGAGGGGAAAACAAGAAATTGAATGTATATTTGTGTATGACGCTGGCTATTTTAATTAAGAAATTTTCCATGACGTCCAAAAGTATGCAGCAAGTACAATATTTGGCTCCTCCAGAGAAAAGTCCAAGCATAAGAAGAGCGAAAAAGAAAACTGCAAAATGCAAGAAACTGCTACCAAGTTTTTTTTTTTCCGTTTTAAAGGCTTCACAACTGGCCAAGACAGACAAGACATTTCCGTTTACTGGACATTCACGTTTACCTTGGCCAGAACTTGCCACCTAATGAGGTTTAACTGTAAAAAGTTAACAGTTTGGTGCGAAAAAATGCCAAACCGGATAAACATGACAATGCCATAAGCTGATGCTCAAGAGGGTTGCTGTAAAGTTTCCCCCAGGAACAAATTAGGAAAATAATTTAAAATTTAGTGGAGAGACGAAACAAAAATTAGAAGCAAAGTATGAGAACTAGGATTTCTATAAAAAGTATAAGGTTCCAAATGGTTGCCATGGGCACCCCATGGCCAGTTAAGCCCTGGACGGCAGGCCCGTTCTTGCGAGAGCGTACATTAAAGTCTTTCTTGTCGAATTAATGTTTAATATGTTAATTAGCAGAGCATTAACATTAATGTAAGCAAATAACCATTATGTTAGCAAGCAGCGCTGAACACTCAGAAAAGTAGGCAACGTTTTGTATAACCTTTTTAACTCTATCATTTAATAATCAATTTTTATGTGTGAGATTGTAGATATTGGGCACTTACACTACTGCAAAGTACTTACACTCAGAGAAAAAATAGAGAATTTCATACTTGGATCAAGAATTTTTGAGATCAATAGTTCGATAAGAGTGAAAATTCTCGATCCAAGAGCGAAATTCTTGATCCAAGTATGAATTTTTGATCCCGGTTTTCTTGATCCAAGAGCTTCAATACTAGATCCAAGTACGAATCAGTCTCAAATCAAGCACAAGAGTTCTTAGATCAAGTGCTAAACATACTCAAATTCAAGATTGCTCATTCTTGAATCAAGGGCATACAGCATTGTCAAAACCCGAGAATGTTCTTCGTATTATCAAGAGCTCATCAGATTCAAGAGTAAGGTCGTTTGCTCTTAAATCAAGAGCTTCACAGATTCCAACCATACAACAATTCAATATCAGTTAATTTTTCCATTTTGTTTAAATTTATTTCATGGAAAACTAATTGTTGAGCCATGTTGCAACTTTTAGCCGGCTTGAGGAATACACACCTCAAAGCAGCATCAGTCCTTGTGTGTCAACTATCAGTCGAACAGAGGTCTCTCCATGCCAGCAATGCCATAACAGGTTGGGAATTCCAAAGCAACATGAGTGCAAAAATCTACACGCTCTCCGCTCGATAGCTTCTCCACACCCCTCTCTCATAAAATACAAAACTGTAAGAGCAGCTTCAACGCTATTCTCTCTATTCTCTCAAATGTGCTTTCTCTCCTCTCTCAGTTTCTGTACCTCACTCCCCTCGCCTAAAAGCACCAAGCTGAGAACGAATTTAGCTCGATTTCAAGACCGAAATTCTTGAAAATTTAAGAACGAATAAATATTTTTTCAAGAGCGTTTGTTCTTAAGTTATTCGTTCTACTTTTTTCTGGGTGTATGAGCTACCCAGAAAATATTTCATTTAAATTTTGATCACATTCGAGTCTTTTTCGAGCCTTTGGTATGATCAAAATAGAATTATGACTATTTTGTGCTTATTTTCTGATCATGAATTATACTTTAGACGGATGAAAATGGTACCCTAGCCGCGATTCTTCTTGAAGAGTCGTTTTAAACACGTTCTTCTAATCAGTTTCCAATCATTTTCGAGTCAATTGAGAGTCTTTTTTTAGTCGTATTTCACTTAATCTTATTTTGAGTATATTTATGAGACGTTTTCGAGTCTCAATTCATCGTATTTGATAGGAATTTCTTTTAAGTCATCAAAAGAAGTCGAAAGAGAATCATCAAGGTGATTTTAGTGCAAATGCTCTTCCAAATGTTGGGTGAGATGTATCATTGAGCATATTCATGAGTCATATTCGAGTCTCAATTAATCGCATATGATAGGCATCTCCTTTGAATCTTTAAAAGGAGTCGGAAAAGACTTTTCAAGGTGATTTTTATGAAAATGATTTTCCTGAATGATTTGCCATGTCCTTGCCATTTAGATTCTGTGCGGAGAGAGGAATGCTATTCATTCTGAAATTTTCCAGAATTTTTCATCTTAAATTCAAGCTAAGTTCGCACTCAGTGTTTTTAGGCGAGTGGAGCATGATACAATTATAGAAGGTAAGCGCACTTCCTCTCTCATGTATGCGTACTTAAGTTGGCATTGCAAAAACACGAAAAAATTCGACAGCGGAGGTGTTTCGCTCACAACTGTTGTTCTCAGACTGACGATTAAGCATACATCAAAGAGGGCTAGAGAGGAAGTGCGCCTACCTAGTTAAATATATCTTGGAGGGGAGTAAGATAGAGAAACTAAGAGAGAAAGGAGCAAGTACATTTAAGACAATAACATTGCAAACACTCTTCCAGTTAAGGTTTTTTTTATGGAAGAAGGGGTGTAAGGCAAAACTATCAAGCGGAAAGCGCCATCGATTTTTGCACTCATGTTGCTTTGAAATTCCCAAGCTGTTATGACACTGCTGGCATGGAGGTCTTGAGGAGACATGGTGATCTCTTGGTAAAGGGAATAAGGGTAGTCTTCTCCGAATTGGCTTCTGTGGTTAATTTTAGTATCACTTTAAAGATAACTATCTAATTTCATTAGTAATTCGTGAACAATAAGGTTCCATAGAAGAGGTGGCTAAACTACGGCCGGAGGCGAACTTTTCTTGAGTCAAACAGTTTATATATGCAAGTCCAATGCCTTGGGCCTTATTAAATGCACCAGATATATCGAGAAATGCTTTAACTTATTTAACTTAAATTCTTCATTTAGGCGTAGATTTCTCATCTTCTAAATAGCTGTTATATGTCAGATAGGCTTTCAACTCTGGGTCGATATTTAACCATCTATCTTTATAGATTTTGCTCTGTTATTTGTAGGTTTATGTGACAGACAGATTTTTCAGTTAATAATGAAGAAATGTTCTTTATATTGTGATATATTTTATAGAAATATTTTCGCTAGCTAAAACGCATTGGGAACTTCAAACGGAAATTGGCAAATTTGGGAACTTTTTGAAGTAAGTGAGCGATATAAAGTTTTTCTCATTAGTTCAACCATCTTAAAGAGCAGGTAAACTGCTGAACCATTTTGAAGTCAACGGTTCGGTTCGGTTCAGCGAGTACTTGTCCATCAACTCTCGTATGCAAAAACCCATTTAGTGACTTTTGCCGCATTTACAACAACCAAAACTGAACTGCATACATTTAGGCGTTGACAAGCAGTTAAGTTGCCAACTTCTTGTGCTGCCTTCCTTTGCTCAAGTACTTTTGCTGAGGCTGTGTTCGCCAGCCAAAAACATTAAAATTAATGTCCTCACTGTCTGGGACTGAGTAGCGGGGTCTGTTTAGCATTTGTCTGCCCAGCTTCCGTGACCCTCTCCGAAAGAACACAATTTGTAAACTAAAATAGCCACTTCTTTGCCTACTAACTTCTTCTGCCCGTTTTCCAGGCGACTTCCCTTGAACTGGCGTTGAGGCGGACCGAGGATGCCGGGCGTTGTCTTTCTAATCGTTGTGCCGACGGCGAATTTTGAGCGCGAGTTGATTTACGGTAAGTGGAGATGAGATGAGAAAAATTGAATAAGCACTTGGGGCCTAATTAAATACAAAGTTGCTAAATTTGTTTACACATAACTGTGCCATATATCTATGTAGGTGCCACCATTCACCCCCTCCCCCCGCCGCCGGCAAGCGGTTCGCTTAGGCGCGTAATTAGGTTGTTTAGTGGCGTTATTAATTATTTTATGATGTCGTAAAAGTGTTTCTTCTGCCCCTAAATTCCTGTCATGAATGTTGCATGAGCCCACTCAGCACACACACGTGAGGTTTTTGTTTTTTTCGTTGCTATTTTTGTGTGTTAAACTTAGTTTGCGGCTCTTTTTGGGTGGATGCTTTAAGAGGTTTTCATAGGAAAACAAATAAACACACAGCGTACAACATTTTGCTGTATACAAATTGAATTTTAAATTTTAATTAGCCTCGGCAAGCTTTAGTTTCGGTAATAGACGGAAGCAGTACAATTAACGCTGTGGCTGCGAGAAACCGACAGTGTTTTATTTAAAAGCGGACTGAAAAAAAAACCCCATCACAATTGTTGAATGTGTTCATGTTAATGGAGGCCTGAGAAAGGTTGTGAATTGCTCTTCCAGAAATGGTACATCACGTCTAGATGTTTAACAGTTTGAGCTTAAAGTTTCAAAATATGTCTACATTTACCCTTTTTTGTAGCGTTTTTAAGGGTATCCACTCTTTAGTTTTAATTCTCTTTGATATTATCGGAAAGAACCACTCCTTGACTTTAAAATTGACTATCGCAAACAATTCTGCGATTTTTTTTGTATGGAGACAAAGCTCTTATAGCAATTGTGTAGGGGTACACAAATATCCCATACACTTATTTTTAATGTCTCTCTCTGATTTGCTTTTCTTTGCTAAGAACAGTAAGTAAAGCTGCTCACTTATTATGTAATCAAATTCTAAAATAAAAACCTTACCAGGCTATTTAGTTTTTAAGAATCTGGGCTTCCATTTCGCATCTTAAAATTTAAAAATAAACTATTCCAAGCAATTCTACGATTTTTTAAGCGAAGATATATCAGTTTCTATGATGTGTTCCAAGTGACCATATTTGTTTATACACATATTCAAACATGTATTCAAAAGTGCTTATCTTTCCTTAAAATAATCCCCGAAATAATTGGGTGAGTTAATTTTAAAGCTAAGAGGTAATACTTTACGTTAATCTCACAAAAAGTTACAACAAAAGTAAAATAATGCCACAAAACACTCCTAAAAAGGATCAAAATATGTCAATTCAGTAAATTTTTAACTCAAATCTAGTTTTGATGACCCATTTCCATCACCATCTAGAATCACCACCATCCCTTCAATAAACTGAAAATTTCTTATCTTCGATAAGGTCGATTTCACATCTTTTAGATTGCTTCTATGTTACAAATAAATCCAGAATTTCCGCTGCTATTTATAAGTTTAGTCCAGAAATTACTCTGCTCCTAAGTTTATGTGACGCATAATGCTATCTAGAAGATGTGAAATCGGAACGTAATCCATTTACATGTTGTTTTGTTAATCCCAACTTTGTATGCCGGAAAGGTACTATTAAAATAATACCAGAGCTCAGCCCAGGTCTTAAATATCTCGTTTTTGTTCACGCTTTATTATCTAATGCAAAAAACTATTCTTGTTATCCTATATGCAAAAAATGCATTGAAAATGTGTATTCCCTTTTTGTTGGTGCAATTATATTATTTTCAAATATTATTATTTTCATTATATTTAGCATATCTAAGAGGACTATATTTTCACTGATATTTGATCTAATATGAGATCATCGTATTAAAGTACCAGATCGTTTGAATGATACTTTTTTACCAAAATAAATCCTTTTTAAATCAGTCACCATAAAGTCACTGATTTGGTCAATGATTGGTCATTGTTTTGGTTGTCGATTAGTTACTGTTTTTGTCAATTGTTGGTCACCGTTTTGGTCAATTTTTAGATTACTATTGGGTCACTGTTTTGGTCAATGTTTGGTCACTGTTTTGGTTAGTGTTTGGTCCCTGCTTTGGTCACTTTTTAGTTTACAGTAATTTGATTCCAATTAGGTCACTGTTTTTGTCACTGTTTTTGTCACTATTTTGGTCACTTTTTAGATTACTATTACATCACTGTTTTGGTTTCTGTTTGGTCACTGTTTTGGTCAATGTTTGGTCACAGTTTTATTCATCGTTTCGATCACTGTTTTATGTTAAAAAGAAATCTGTCGAAAATACAAAACATTTCTCGTTTTGTTATGAAAAATAATAAATTGGGATTTAAAATGATTTAAGAAATGAATATGCGTAGTATTGAGTATTTTTCATGTCCAAAGTGTGATAAAATGGAATTTTCTTAGATTTAAGAAGAAGTACTGAAGCTTAGCATGATTTTTAGAGATCAAAGTTCTTGGTTTTCAATGAAGTAAACCTATAGTTTGACCATTGCCTTCAGTTCGGGTTAGACCTGAATCATAGCTGAATTAACCGTGAAATGGAAGGGCTGGTTCTGAATTCATGGCATCCTTTATATGAGTTTCAGCCATGAATTTAACACAGGCATATCCTACTACGTCATGGCCTCTGCTGATTTCATGCATGATTTCATGGGAAGTACTGAAACATGCCTGAATTCAGGCATGAAATTTCAGTTATTCCTACTGCTCAGGTCTGAATCAGCCTAATTCAATACTGAGTCGTAGAACTGCAGTACTCCATTCAATCAATCGTTTCAATCGCTTTTAGGAAGTGGATTTATATTGAGAAAACTACAATTTATTTCTCAATTAAACTATTTAGTTGCTTATATGCCATATTCTTGTTTCTTCCGCAAATTGTCCTTATTATATTAAGCTTAACGATTTCAAAATGGCTATTGAAGTCTCTTGAAAAGCCTTTGGTATTAAAAAGGGTAGAGCAACTTATACTTCATTATAGCTTCTCCTAGAAAAACAAACCCGAGGGAACTTCAAAAACGCCAAACTAGCTTTAAGGATTTGAAGAGCAGAACCTTTAGCTCTCGAGACCCCAATTTTGATGGAATTTACCTAATTTTGGCCTTTAAATTTAGAAAGATTTTCATTGAAGTTATATATCATTTTCTTTCCTCCCTGTTCTAGAGGTTGAGGCTTAATTTAGTGAATCAGCTTTCACTACAAGTCACTGGCATTCAACGGAAAATGTTGTCATTAATTTATCATAATCAAAGACGATTAAATGCCTACAATAAAAACACATAAAATGATATAATTTATGAAACAAATAGCAAGAGCAATGTTCTGCCAACTTATCGAATCCCAAGAAACAATAAAAAAAACAAAGAAAAAGAAGAAACATCAAGGAGACCGAAACATGCTGTAGCCTAGATATTAATCAAATATTTATTTAAATACAAAATAAGACGAGGAGAACAGCCATCAAACAGAATCATCATTAATTTTGTTTGTCACCCTGGCAGCATCAAGGCTGTTAATGACAATGGAGCTGATGAGTCGGCCCAAAAAACCGGGGCGAATGGGTGGTGGTGGGGGGCAGGGGCGTGAACAAAGTTCAAGTTAAATAAATCACTTTCTAGATGCAAAAATAAGCAATAAACATGCGTTAGTCTGTCGGCCTTGGCAACACCACAAAGTTTATGTATAAAAAATAAAAAAAAAACGAGAACAAACAAAAAATTGACATGCACTTGTGTCGACTCATGGCAGAGCAAGAAGCTAAGGTGTCAGGCATAAATCACAGAGCTCTCAATGGTATGGCAATGCGAGTTCACCCAAAACTTTCGGAGGCTCTCCCAATGCCAGGGAGGAAACCAGACAGAGTTAAGTAAGCAGCGCGGGCAAGGCCGACTTCTTGGCTAGCATAGAAACTATATGAAAAACACACTCAAACACACACACAAGGCAACATTTGGCAAGCGCTTTTCCCGGGTCCTGGCCTAAGCACATTTAAGCTTTATTTTGGCATTTGTCAATGTGCGGGGATTTATATTACATTTCGATGTCTGTCTGTGTCTGCCTGCTCCTTCAGTCTCTCCGTTTTGTTGGCATAATAAATTGTGATCCTTTCTGTGGTTTTTATGTAGACTTTGATTTGATTTTTTTTTTTTCGCTTGCCTTTTGGTTTCTATTTATTTGGTACGGCTTTAATATTTATTGAACAAAAGCTTAAATAGTTGGGTAAAAGTAGAGAGAACATTGGAAAAAACTGTTGCATAAATTATCTAATTAACATTTCCAATTTGGTCGGCATTCAATTAGTGTAATTTCCCACAAAATGAAGCTTAACGCACAAATAGTAAACGCACCACTAAAATATTCTCTGTTAAACTAAAATTTATTAAATGAGTTTCGAATGGGGAGGCACAGAAATTTACACAAATTTATGGCCACAACAATAAATTATCTAAAATAGTGCAAAACCCAAAAACGCATCAAAGGTAACTTGATCAATTTTACTTATCTACTTAGATTTCAGATGAAGTGGTTGGGTTTTTGTTCATTTTGTTCCGCATCAAATAACAAAGTTCGCCACCCACCATCCTGGTCGATTAGTCAAGAAATTTAATATCAAATGGAAATTTAATTGCCCAATAAGTATGGCAAACTACACAAAGGCTTTATGCAGCACAAGAAAAAAGGAAGAAAAATCAATGCAAGTGTTAGATTATGCGTCTTGGGGTATAGCCAACAACTGTGGCACAACTGATCGCCTCTATCTCTAGCTATTGGCCTCGGCGGTAAAGTAGGTAGCATATAAAAACAGTTTTTTGTGTGCCAAAAATTTGATACATTTCATTTAACATTTTAAATATATCTCTTGGCTGCTACGAAGTTTACATAACCTTGTAGTTTCTTCATTTTGTATAAGTAGAGATATTAAATGATTACTGACAGTTCAATTTTCGTGTTTATGTGGCTACGCCTCATAAACTTTTTAATATAGTTCACTGATTTGATTAAAATTTTAATATTTGTTTGTGCAAAAGTATGTAACATCCAGAAGGAAGCATCTCCGACCCCATAAAGTATATATATTCTTGATCAGCATCAACAGCCGAGTCGATATAGCCATGTCCGTCTGTCCGTCTGTCTGTCCGTATGAACGCACAGATCTCAGAGATGGTAAGAGATAGAGGCTTGACATGTAAGGGACATATGCTTCTTATGTCTGCAGGCAGATCAAGTTTATTTTCAATTTTGGCCACGCCCCCTGCCGCCCCCGCAATTTAGAAAAAACGTCATATCTCCTACAGTTTTAAAGATAGGTGGGTTGTTCCTTCTAGATATATTTGGTAATATGGATAACTTATCGACTAGCCAAAGGAATGGTGAAGATTGGATGAACGGTTTTCGAGTTATGATCAAAAGACTGTTCGCTGCAGCAGCGCAGAAGCAGCGCTGCTTTCAGCTACTACTGCAGCATCAAAATTTATGCTGAGCGTATAATTTCGTTGGTACAGAGTATGCTATAGTCGGGCTTGACCGACTTTCTTTCTTGTTTTTAATGGCTTCGAGCCAAAGCTTTTTCTGTACACTGTATATCCCTTCAAGCGTGATTTGTTACGTATGGCAACGCCAAAAATGCTCAGTAAGCTTTGCCATTTCACCATGAATCTAGACTAGCAAACAAACATCGCTTGCAAATCTTTGAATTTTATTATTAAATTTCAAAAATGTGAAAGAAATGTGTTTCTCAAATTACATCCTTTTTGTAATCGTCATAATCTACCCACTGAACACTCTATACAAGCTATTGGGACCAAATTTCGCACCAGTTTTACTTCATTGCACCTTTTCGACTCATCCTTTGAACGCAAAGATCATGTTATTTGACCTCGTTGGGCCATTTTTTGTGAGCCAGAAACTATTGCAGAGCTAGAAGACAACATTATTGCTGCCACATGTGAGATTTTAGACGAATTGCTGGGAAAAGTTTACTTAACTTGGGGCTAACAGATGGACCACCTGAGTCATTGAAGCGGGCAACATTTATTAAAAAAAAAATGTCTTAAAAAGTAAATGGCAGGTTTCAAGGTATCGCTCCAAATATACTTTTTTCCATTACTCCAAATTTTCTGAATTTTTTTGTTTAACTTAAAAGAAAATTTCATTCGGATAGCGTCAAATATGCTTAAAAAAACACAAACGGACGGACAAAGCTCAATAGACTCAGCACGTCTTGCTGATCACGAATAAATACAATTAATGTGGTTAATTCTACGCGTTTCAAACTTCTGGGCAAAAATTATAAAACACTTTTGAAGTGTATAAATAGGACAATTTGCATATTTAGGCGTTGCATTATTGACGCGAACCTTGATCGATAAATTGTACCATTCATAATGATTAATCCCAGGGAGAGCCACACTTAGGAGTTACACCACCTAAATTATATCTTATCTTCCTCCAAGATTCTTGCTCTGTACACAGGAAAAAAGAGAACGAATTGGAATGCATAGTTCTTAATATCCTTTTGTTTTGTATATCTTTTCAATAATTTTCAGATCCGTTGCATGAAAGTTTATGATATATTTAACACTATAACGAGAAAGCTAAGCTGTCTTCGTCTGTGCCGAAGTTTTTATTCACTTGCAAGTGCTTTTCCCACTAAACCATTTTCCAACCGATCATTCGTATGGGAGCTATATGATATAGTCATTTGATTTGTCCAAAAATTTGTTAAATTATGTGAAAGTTTGTGACACAAACAAATATAAAATTGCAGGATGCTACCAACAAAAACAAAAAAGTTTTTCTAGCTAAGACTGTTTTTCAGACCTATCTTTTGCATGGCAGCTATACCATATAGTTGTCCGATTCTCATCAAACTTGGCAAAATTAATAAAAAACATAGGAAAACTTATGGATACAAAGATTGGAGATGTTTACATTAAAACGAAAAAAGTTATTCATACTTAGACTAGTTTTCTGACCAATTGTTTCCATGTGAGCTATGAGATATAATCATCCGATTCGGTTGGTTCCAGTATATTAGTAACGTAAGGCAAAAAGAAGGCTCTGTGCAAAATTTCAGCTGGATAGCTTCAAAAATGAGAGACTAGTTTGCGTAGAATCAGACAGACAGACGAACGGACAAAGCTCAATCGACTCAGCTCGTCACCCTGATCAAGAATTTATATAGTTTATGGAGTCGGAAATTAACATTTCCATGCGTTGCAAACTTGTGGGCAAAATTCTAATACCCTTTGGGTATAAAAATGTCCATTTCAAAAGGATATCCAATATATGTTTATACCCTTGCAAAGGGTATTATAATTTTGCCCCAGAAGTGTTGGCAACAGTTTCCTTCCTAGTGGAGTGATTGTAAACGACTAAGTCCACTCTGTGCTCCGTAGCAAGTTCCTCCTATTTTGATAAATATTGTGAAGTCGACTCCTTTAATGCTGTTGCTTCAATTTTTGGGTACCTCCCATCTGGTAAAGGCCTTTCTTTATTTATATAAATGAAGTGGGTCTGTATTGGGTGTACAAACAATTGTGGTAGTCCTGTCTCCAACTTGATGGTATAAGCTGGCGAGTTATTAGCGTGGAAAAATATGGTTTTCACAAATATCCTTAACAATGTTTTCCTAATCAGTCTTCTGAGACAGATCTATCGGCTGTCGTTTCGAACTTTTACTTACGCTATTCTTCCCCAAAAGCGGTTTCAACATGCTATATAATGCTCTATTAAACTCTCCAAGTTTCATTTCAAAGTGCCTTTCATTCCGAACTACTATTTTTTTGCATTTTTCTATTCTATTTACAATTTTAGCTTCGAAACTGGTTCAGGTTCAGCTTTTATGTTAAAAGACGTTCGGTACATGGTTTGGTTCACAGTAATCAAAAAGTCATAGTTTCGGATTAGAGCTGTTTCGGTTAAAAGCATGTTTGCAGCCGTGTAAAAAAAAATAGTCCAGTCCTGGTTAATTTGGATAATATTTTAATAATATCTTTATTTTCATATTTTAAGCCATCCTCCGGGTATGTCCAAAAATTCTTCAAAAACAGAAAGCTACACAACAAAATGGTCTATAAATCAAAAACTATTTTAGCTTCCCTCAAATTTTTGAAGAATTAGCGCACTTTAAACTGCTTTCAAACACTTAATATGCAATGAGCCACCATTTAGTTTGATGGCCAACGTGTGTAGACTTATCACCTTTTCATTTACTCATACGCAGGCACTTCAAATAATGTGATAGCCGAGAACGTTAACGCCCCCGTCGGTGGCCATGGTCGTGGACCGGGGGCTGGAGGTGGCAATAATAATCTGAACATCAATCTTCCGGAAAATAACAACGCAATACTGCGACTCGAAGTTGAATTACGTGACAAGAATGTGCCCAAGTATCGGCGCGGTGTGGGCGGTGCGCGTGGGGCAGGAGGTGGACGTGGTGGTGGCGGCGGTGGCGGCGTAGGTGGAACTGGAACTGGAGCTGGAGCAGCGGTCAAGCGTGCTGGAGCAGAATCAACTGGCACAACTACAACTGTGCCAATG
This sequence comes from Lordiphosa andalusiaca, assembly GCA_035044965.1. Lineage (NCBI taxonomy): Eukaryota > Metazoa > Arthropoda > Insecta > Diptera > Drosophilidae > Lordiphosa > Lordiphosa andalusiaca. The sequence continues at coordinate 2,072,980 of JAWNNM010003462.1, forward strand.
GACAGACGTAATTTAGTGGTGCCGCTTGAAAAGGTGAGTTTGTTCCCTCTTCCTTATCTGGAGAAAGGCATGGTCAAGTGAGCCAAAGCTTTACTCGCTCCCCAAGCACTTAAAGTAGATTTTCGTGAGTGTGTGCGTGTGTGTGTGTGTGTGTGCTGTGCGACGAGGGTCTAAACTGTGACGCTGAATCCGTATTGGACTGAGAACTGCCACTACGATTGTTGCCTTTTGGGATGCACTTAACGGGGCAGAACGTGACTGAAGGGGCATTGCATACTTTTAAGTATGTTGGTCGAATGAGGAGGGAGGATTTGGGTTGGTTAACAATGTAAAATACCAGCCAAATTGTCTTGGCTGTGTGGTCAATGATGTTGATGAATGAGGTCCAGTGGATGACAGCTGTAGGAGGGCTTAGGTGGGAGGGCTTATAATCAGCATGAAATGAAAAAAAGTTAAAAAAGATTGATGCATGCAACAGAAATTATGGAATTTTTCATGAAATTCCACGCCCCCTTTTGTGAGTCATTGTATCTTAAAGTCACTTAAGGGTGGGCATTTGATTCAATGAATCACAGGTACAATAATAGAGGAAAGTTAACTTTTACTTTTACCCTTGCAGCACGTTTTTGAACTACATTTCCACTGAAAACAAACAAGTTTTTCTCACTAAAACTACTTTTCTGACTCTACTTTTGTATGACAGCTATACTATATAGATGTTCGATTTTGACCAAACTTAGTGGAATCATGAGAAAGCATAGCAAACTAAGAAATACAAAGTTTGGATCGTTTTCTTTGAAAACAGAAAGTTTTTCCTCACTAAAACTAGTTTTTCGACCGATCATTCCTATGGCAGCCATATGCTATAGTCATCCGATTTAGACAAAACTTTTAAGAATTGGGTAAAAGCTTTTAAAGTAAATTTATGCCAATTTAAAAGAGGTTTACATTGGAAACAAAAAAGTTTTTCTTGCTAAGACTATTTTTCTAACCTTATTTTTCTATGGCAGCTATACTATATAGACGTCCGATCTAGACCAAAGTTGGCAGTATTATGGAGAAGCATAGAAAACTAGTCAATACGGAGTTTGGAGACTTTTCAATTGAAAACAAACAAGTTTTTCTTACTAGAACTAGTTTTTCCACCAATCATTCCTATGGCAGCTATATGTTATAGTCATCCGATCCGGCCGGATCCTACAAATGAAGAAGAAGATTGTGTGCAAAGTTTGGTGAAGATAGCTTTACAACTGACGGAGAAGATGTCATGGAAACAGTCGGACGGACAGACGGACAAGGCTAAATCAACTCATCTCGTCATGCTGATCAAGAATATATATACTTTAAGTGGTCAGAAATGCGTCCTTCTAAGCATTAAAAACATCTGGACAATTTTTTTATACCCCCTGCAAGGGTATAAAAATATACATTGGTTGATTTCCAGTATCAATTTGGACTGAATATGTCTTAAATATACTTTTAATCATCCAACAGAGCTAAAAATCATCCAAAATTAAGGTAAGATGATCATCACTGAAGACATTCCAACTATAATTTACCAATTAAGGTTAAGGTTCGAAAATTTTCGCTTTGAGGCAAGGTTTTGGTTTAAAGCTTGGTTCAGTCCATGCCTGACGCAACCTGCCCGACTTCGAAATGCCCGTTACTTAGGGCAATTACTGTTTAATAACCTCACGCGGCTCATACCCCGTTTATACACTAAAAGAATATCATGATAAATGCCCCTAAAAGTATGCCAATTTCATTTCTTTTAATTAGTAACTGAGATTCAGTCATGCCTGCGTCATACACTCATACTACTATGATTGACGGACTAATTGAAGGTATTCAATATAGGTTAATAGTCAGCCAACTATAACCCCGCCAACCATATGCGGAGCACTCCGAAGCAGGAGTGAAAAGGGACTCCAGCACTTCGAAGGAGTCCTTTTCAAAAAAACCATAACCGAATAGAGGAGTCCGCACGGAGTCTTTGCGGGTTATCTGAGTGAGCATTCTGGGACGCCGAAATTACTTGTTTAAGGAGTCCCTTAGGAACACTTTTTTCATATATATTCAAAAGGCCTTTTTCTCCAGCGGATATGCTCTTTTGGGACACTTTTCGGAGACTTCTTAGGAGGCACCTAATGGAGCACCTTTCAGACTCCGCTGGTTGGCTAGGAAGATCATTTTTTTTCCTGAATTATTAATATATTATATTTAAGCATAGCATACTTTAAAGAGCATATATCATGATAATATTGTATACATCGTTTTTTGTAACTCTGCCTTGTTCTTTCTCTTCTACCTAAAAACTGCTCTAATTGGGACGATTTTGGGTCGAAAACGGTTTGCGGAACACGTAGGAATATTCTAAATATAGTTTACTAATAATAAGCTTTTGCTTTAGTAGATAATTGGAAAAACTTTGGAGTCAAGGATTTTAACAATCAGAAGTTTTAATGGGTGGGTGATTTTAGAAGAAGTTCTTAATCCTATTCTAGGTTTTTATTACACTTTACAGCCCATTTTAAGACTCGGTAGCTAAGGATCAAGATAGCAAATGAAGTCGCTAAACAGAATGACACATTTTCTACCATTTTTGCTGAACCGAACCAAAATGTTAGGTTCGGAACAGGTGAGGGTTTAGCTGAAATTTCTAAAGAGGTACGGTTGAAGGTTCGGTTCACAGTAAAACAAAAGTCGGAATTTCGGGTTCGAACCGGTTCGGTTCAAAACCGGTTTGCAGCGCTGATTCTGTTGAAAAGGTTAAGACACTCGGGTATAAAAAATGATTCATGATTCATTGTGAAAAGTTACTTAATTGCACTTAATTACAATTTTGTATAAAAAACCAATCAAATTTTAAGATAATATAATTAATTGAAGTATTTGCCAAGCTGTTATGACAGCTTAGCACTATCGTGAATGCACCACTAAGCTGTTGCCTCTCTCTCTCCTCTTTTCATCGCAGGTACTCGAGGAGTTACTTGTCAAGCTGGAAATTGAGCACGTTACTTGGACAACAAGTAAAAAAGGTTATTTCCATCACGTCGTTTTCCCGCTGCAAGCCGGCGACGCCTGCGAGACAACCCTGCATTGTCTAACCGAGCTGGGCATTGGCACTAAATTGAATTCCAGTGTCAGGTAAGTTGAGACCTTAAAGGGCGGGGGCGACGCAACACGAAACGTGTCGGGCAAGTCAAGAAGCAGCAGCAACAGCTGGTCGAAGTTGACTTTAAAACGCAACCAAAAAGTAAAACGATGGAGGCTGAGCAGCTTAAGCTTAACTGGAAAGACACTGGAGGGGTGCAGGACACGAAACAGTTGTTAGAGTCTTAAGAGCTTGCCAACTGGGCGGGGAGGGGGGGGAGGTTCGAATTTTGATTGCTTTTGTAGGTGAAAACGATAGTGGGTGGGGGCGTCCAGGTGGATATCCTCTTGCAACACCTGGACAACTCAGGGACTGTGCATATTGAAAGCTATTGCTAAATGGAAATGGGAATGGTGATGCTGGTGGTGGAGTTGACTCAAGATGGTTGATTGACATTTGATTCGAGGAGATGGATAAAGAAGTGCAAGATTGTGAAGTGGAAATAAATTGAAATAATAAAATGTTATAAATGTGGGAATGCAGGGCAAGGCAAGTGGGAAAACTGTGGACAGGAAAAACCATTTATCATTTATGTTATTCTAAAGTCGAGAAACAATATATATTATATGTATATATATTCTTGTAGTCAACTGTACGACTGGCTATGCATTGTTGCACTCTCGTAGGATCGCAGCTTAATTGAATTTCTCCGCGCATTAAATAGCTTTAATGGCGCTTTTGTCTGGCCATTCCACTCCCCCTCTCACCTCCTGGCAGCTGGCATCGTTTGCACCTTTCCCTGTTGCTCAATTGGCCACACCTTCGGCTGCAGTTTAATCCCTCTCTTGCTTAATACCATTAAATGATTATCACACCTACTTGTCTTTCGTTCTGCCGTCTTTTGTTGCTGCCTGCACTTACAGTACAGGCTACTCCTCCTACTCCTGCTCCTGCTCCTGCTGCTCCTCCACACTTTCTTGGCCTTTGCCTGTTCATCTTTAATTTATTTTGTAGTCCTACTTAGTACAGTTCATTGTTTCTGCCGGTTTTTGTTGTGCAGTTTCCTTTAATTAACTTGCTTCTATACTAAAGTTTGCCATGAAGGCAAATTTCTTACGAGCTGCTTAAGTGCAGAGGTGATATTTCATTCATTTGTAGACAGACAGAGACGGGTGGAAGCTAGTTGCTTTGATTGAGAAGGTGTCCGGGAAAACGTAGGTAATTTTTTTTGTTAGAAAAAATGAAGTTTTTATATGTAAGATTTGTTTATTTAAAACAGGGGTGCCCAATAGCTTCTTATGAGTGCGTTTTTACTCACACAAACAAAAAACCAAAATCAGAAACCACAACTACCACAAGAAAACGAAAGAGAATACCGTTTACTGCCGGTTGTGTGAGTGTATGCTTGTCGCTACAGCGCTGTTTGCCTGTATTGTTGTTGCTTTTAAATCCACAAGCGCATAGGAGAGAAAGTGAAGAGAGAGAGAGACAGCCAGCGTATGCCTATGCCTATGCGTCAGCCCTATGGCTGACGCGCATTACAACAACATTGGCGCATGAAGCGTATAAAGCATGGGCATCGTTGATTTAAAGTTGTATGTAGTGAGAAATCGGAGGCCTCTTTGTAGGGAGATTGATTTCCGTATATCCAGACCAAAATCACAAAACTTTGATAATATTATTATGCTTAATATAATATCTAATGGGATACAACTGTAAAAAGTAGCAGTTCAAACAATGGGATAAAGGCACTGAAGCTTTAAATATTTTCCATCGATCCAAACATTGATATAGAAGCTGTTAAAAAGAAGAAAGACAATCGATTCTTCCAGTAATCATTCCATCACATTTCAATTGCATTTCTAACTTGGGAAAGAAAAAGAAAAGGCCTCTTCGCAGGGATAAGAAAGCTTTTCATTTTGGGATAGGATATAATTGATTCAAAGAAATAAGAAAGCGTTTCTCCCATGCAAATATTCTTGATCAGCACCAACAGCATCCGTCCGTCAGTATGGACAAACAGAACTCAGAGGAGGTAAGAGATAGAGGTTCGACATGTACGAAACATCAATGTCTTATACTTAAGTTTAGTTTCAATTTTTTTTCCCCTATAATTTTGAAAAAATGTCTTATTATTCACAGTTTTGAGGACGATGGTTAGCACCTTTCCGACTTAAAGCAATCTAAAGCAATCTGCGTAAAGAATGTTAAGGATCAGAATCTTTCTCTGATTACGTTATAAACCAAATAAAGCAGCTTTGAGCTGCTTCAAAATTATCGATAGTTTTTCGACAAAAAGTAATTCCCTATCGATAGTATACAATTCTCTAATTTCATTTAAATGAATGAAAAACAGTAAAGAAAGATAGGAACTCATTTTCTGTAAGTATAAACAAAAAAGCCAAAATCATAGCTTAAACTAATTAACATTTTCTTTTTATGATTAAGACTTAATTGCGGATGTCCCAGAAATCTCTAGAATATATCGTATAATCTTTCGAACTAAACTATGAGGGTTTTTATATGTAAAGTAACAATAATAATGTCGGCTACAGATTATAAAGAAAGAAAACCGTTTACATTAAATCTACTTAGACTGGAACAGTTGATTTGAAATCTCTAAACTTTTGTCATCTTATTTTATAATTTGAAGTAAATTTGAAATTGAAATTCTTAATTCCAAAATCTCTAGAGATTTCTGGGACACTGCCGAATGAATAATATATAGCTCCATGATCTGGAACACTGTGGTCTAAACGCAGCCTGCTTTTCAAAAGGTGTGTGCGTCTCTAAATCAGGGGCATAATTTTCTAAAATGTTTGAGTCTTGAAAACCCTTTTCTCTCAAATCTGTGGTCTTAAAGTGTTTCCAATTTGGGAATGGAGCGCTCAGAAGTTTTGCATAACTTGTTTCAACTGAATGAAATCCTTTAACTTTTCATGCTTATATATGTATTTGTTCTGTTTCTATTTTTCTTTCCCCCACAGCGTGTTACCCTGTAGCGTTAGTTTTGATGCCATCACAGATGCAGCCAACATGCGAGATGACTACAGGTATGTGTACTGGCCCCATTATTGTATTGTAACCATTCATTGGAATATTACTACACTTAGTTAACAGTCAAGTATCCTTTGTCAAGCCCTTTTGCAGCTGTCGCTTTGTTAAAAACTAATTTCAAGTGTTCGCCTACGAGTAACTCACTCCCATTCGCGTCTCACTTTCCGTACCATTGTTTGTCCGTCTGGGCGCTGGCATTTCTGACATTTGCCTTTTTGCCGTTGCCAACGCGATGTTGGGGTATTTCCCACCATGTCTAGCCAAAAGTGTCCACCTTAAGCCCCAAGGCCTTGGCCTATGACCAAGTTTATTGTAGCTTTGGGCTAGAGTTACGAGCAACGAGTATTGTTCCGATTTTATGTTCACATCGTTCGCTGTGGCAAGTGAAAATGTCCAAAAATTTGCATATGAAGGAGGAAGGGTGGAGAGAAAAAAGGGCGGACATTGGGTTAAATGCATTTGACTTGTGTACAAAGTTTATGACCAGAGTGATGGGTGGAAAATGTATATATATGTATATATATATATACAGGTGCAGAGCTTACTTGTTAGGTAATTCGTACAGGTTTGGCTTTAACTAAACGTGTATGAACAATGTTCATTGAACAAACCAACTTGCATACATATGTGTGCGCCTGCAAGATAAGCTCTTAATTGGGCTTGGAATGTAGATTTTTTGAGGTTAAGGTTGCTAAGAATTTTTATGCATAAATTGAAAAGTCTGTAGTAGTTGGAAAATTTTAGAAGTGAGGTCCAAGACCGTAAAAATTGTCAAAAAATTTAGTCTACTCCTCTAGAAATGATAAATATTCATTGAGTAATTTTATATTTCAATAAAATATAATTATATTTTCAACCTACTCACCAAACAATAAGTTAGCATAAATACTTTCTGTAATAGAAGATATGTCTAACCCCCACACGATAAACCTATAGTTTCTTATGCAGTATGTGTCCTTTTGCTGAAGTGTAAACCACATAGTTTTTGTGTGCTCCGAACATGCCAACTTCTGAGTCAACAAATGGCAATTTTCGGGACAGCTGCTATAAGAAATCAAATAAGAAAGGCATTTCTGACTTCAAATGACTTCATTACGAAAACCCCAAGGACAAAAAATCATACTTCATATCATAATAATATTCAAGGTGGCAAGGTCATATGACAATTTGGTAAAAGCATAGCTCCTAGCCAACTCTACCAAAGTCAAATGATGCGTTTGATTAAAGCATTGTTGAAAAACGGCCAAAATATGAGCAAAGGCACTTCAAGGTAATTTTTTTCAACATGATAACTCTTGGCCAAATGTTAAAACATAACTTGAAACGCTGAATTGGAAATCCATTAAAACTTATTTGTACAGGAAATAGCTAAAATAGCATCCCAGAAATAGCTCTGAACCACAATATGAACGGTGTTATGAAACGGTTAAGCAAGCACAAGGTTTGAAAGTTTTATGAACAAAGAAAAAAGAAAACAATAGTTTTTCTTGGTGTTTTATCTACCCCAGAAAGTGAATAACTTTTATATTTATTTATGAAGATTTTTATATATCCGCCAAGAGTCCTTGGTTACGATACCCGATACGTATTGGTATAAAAATACATATCCAGGAACCGAATACCGAAAAAAATAAAACCAAAAGATAACCTAGTTAATAAAACGTAAGAAAATAATAAGTGGAAAATATTTTCAAGATATTAGTAAAGCATTTCCAGATTTTGGGAAAAAAGAAACCCATAAAGCTAAGCTAACTTCGTCTGTGCCAAAGTTGTTATACTCTTGCAAGTGCTCCTTTAAATATTGTCAAAAATAATCTTTTTCCCACAGCGACCCATTTTCCGACCGATCGTTCGTATGGGAGCTATATGATATAGTCATCCGATTTGCACAAAATTTTGTAGAATTAGGTGAAAGCATGTGAAACTAACAAATATAAATTTCAGGATGCCATCATTAAAAACTAAAAAGTTTTTCCAACTAAGTTTGTTTTTCAGACCTATGTTTTGAATGACAGCTTTACCATATAGTTGTCCGATTTGCTTCCAACTTTGCAGAATTATAAACAAGCATAGAAAACTTATGAATACAAAGTTTGGAGACGTTTCCATTGAAAATAAAAAAGTTTTTTACACTTAAACTAGTTTTCCGACCGATTTTTCCCATGGGAGCTATGAGATATAACCATCCGATCTGCTCGGTACCGACATATTACTAACGTGCAGCAAAAAGCAGACTCGAAATATTTATACTCTGTACCGTAGGTACATAGATTATTATAAGTTTGTGCAAAAGAATGCAACATCCAGAAGAAAACATTTCCGACCCTATAAAGTATATATATTCTTGATCAGCATCAACAGCCGAGTTATGTCCGTCTGTCTGTCCGTATTAACGCACAGATCTCAGAGATGGTAAGAGATAGAGGTTTGACATGTATGGGACATATGCTTCTTTAGTCTGCAGGCAGATCAAGTTTATTTGCAATTTTGGCCACGCCCACTGCCGCCCCCACAATTTAGAAAAAACGTCATATCTCCCACAGTTTTAAGGATAGATAGCTCGTTCCTTCTAGACATATTTAGTAATCAGGATAACTTATCGATCCGCCAAAGGAATGAAGAAGATCGGATGAACAGTTTTCGAGTTATGATCAAAAGACTGATCGGTGCTGCAGCGCAGTAACAGCGCTGCTTTCAGCTGCTACTTCAGCATCAAAATTTATGCTGAGCGTATAATTTCCTTGGTACAGAGTATGTTATAGTCGGGCCTGACCGGCTTTCTTTCTTGTTTAACTATAAAATAGGAAAGGGAGTAACGAAGACGCGTATTACCACTTATGGATTATTCTTATATGTTACAACAGAATGAAGTTGATTCAGCAAAGTGTTTTTTTTCTGAAAAGCACATTAAAATTGGTGATTATTATTTTATTTCCTAACTCCATCTTGGCTGGAACTCGAAGAAACTTTAACACGAAAGGCATCATATCGAAATTCGACTAACGAGACACAGTAAAGAAAGCGGTCAAATGATTTGCACTCAGCTGCCTGTTTTATATTCCGAAGTTAGGAAATTCAAACTTGAGAACTACAAGCGGTGTCTTCTTATATTTTTCTATATTTTATGACGATGTTCTGAAGAATTTTTTCTAAATTTAAGAAAGATTTGATCCCAAAACAAGGGCGTTTTACTAACATTAATAGTTGTCCCTCCATTTAAAGAATGCAAGGGCGAATTCTTCTAGATGTTCTAGTATAAATCTCAACTTGTTCATTAAGACTTTAAGGAACTTTTACCAAATTTCCGTTCTCACCAATTTAAATCAATAAACAGGGCAATTTCCTAGTAGTGCCAATTACACAGCTGGAGCACATCTTGTACCACAACATTAGCCCACATCCCTAAATACTCCTTCCTCCATTGCTGCATGGCGGTTTATGGCGTTGTTTATTTATTTAGTTCCCATTTTATGGTTTCATTTCAGCGAGGAAGCCGAGGATGCCTCGAAATGGAACAATTTTGTGGAATCAATTAAATCGAAACTAACCGTAAAACAGGTGGTGGACGGCGTACGAGCTGGAGGTTCCTTGTCCTTTGACTATTTGCTGTTAATTGTTACCGCCGAGTAAGTAAGATCAACAAAAAGTGCACAGGATGTGCAGTTTTAATGGCTCCACCTAACATATTTCGCAGCTCCCTGGCTGCCCTGGGTCTGGTGGAGAATAATTCACCGAATATTGTTGCGGCCATGTTGGTTTCGCCGTTGATGGGGCCCGTTATGTCGATTACATTCGGTGCAATTATCTCCGACAAAGAGCTAATGGTAAGTGCTCCGTCCGTCTGTCCGTCCAGCGACTGTGTCTGCGGTTTGCTCTCCGTTTTGCAGAAGTTGTGTGGGTGTGTGTGTGTGGCGAAATACCGGTGAAGCACAATATTGCCGCCCCCCAAAATATAGAAATTGTGAAAACCGAAAATCCATTGAAAAACGCGTTAAATGAAATTGTCAACAGAGTGGTGTGTGTGTGTTTGTGTGTGTACTTCTGAGTGATTTATGAGCAAATGACATTTGAAAAATAATAAAAATTGCATTGAAAATTGCTATGCCAATCGTCCGCCGGGCGTTCTCAGTGCCAGCTGTCAAAATTCGCAAACAACTGACGAAAATATTCACAAGGGCGGAAATGTGGCTAGAGTCAAATGCATTGCGACAGTTTTTCGCTCTTGATATTTTGCAAATTTTCATCGCTTTTGTGGTAAATGGCAATGTTGCCGAATTGTTTATTGACAGCGCCCAAAAATATGTGCAGAAGAAGATCCCCATGAAATATTCAAAATTCTGCTGGGCAAGTGGGTAGTTGTTCTCCATTTGATGTCCCAATTGGTTTGTAACGAAATTAGTGCTCTGGGAAATGCATTGAGATATTTGGCAGGCGAATAAGCACATTGTCACATTCAAATTTACTCTAAACCGAGCAGAGCTAAAGCAATGATAAGTGTTGGGTTGTTTTGAACCAAATTGATTTGTTCTCGAAACTGAAGCAGTGCATAGGTTCTTCTTCGATTGTTCTTTATGGTTCAGTGTGTTTTGTTTAGGAAGTGGTTCAATGACTTGTTTAAGCAGTGCATAGGTTCTTTTTCGATTTTTCTTTATTGTTCAGTGAGTTTTGTTTAGGAAGTGGTTCAATGACTTGTTTATGCAGTGCAAAGGTTCTTCTTCGATTGTTCTTTATTGTTCAGTGTGTTTTGTTTAGGAAGTGGTTCAATGACTTGTTTATTGATTTGTTCAAGAATCTCTCTCTCCCTGAGCTGTTCAGTTGCTTCAGACTTATTCAGCGACTTGCTCAGTGAGTTGTTCAGTACTTACTGTTAACTCATTGTTCAGCTGTTTTTGCTTGCCTGTCTGATTGTTTAATGAATGCAACATTCTGGTGTGGCAGTACCAACTGTTTTTTGCACAGAGTATATTGAAATTGTATTTGTAACGCATAGAAGAAAGCCTTACCGACCACATAAAGTATATATATTCTTGATCTGCTAAGTAGATTTAGCCTTGTCCTTCTGTTTCTATGCCATCTCCTCCGTCAGTTTGAAAGCTATCTTCAAAAAACTTTACACGAAGTCTTCTGTTACCACTACGCTGCACATTTGACACAATCGAACGGCTCATATGACTATAACATATAGCTGCCATGGGCACGATCGGTCGAAAAACTAGTTCTAGTGAGAAAAACTTTTTTGTTTTCAATGCAAACGTCTCCAAACTCTGTATTTACTAGTTTTCTATGCTTTTCCATGATTTTGCCAAGTTTGGTCGAAATTAGACATCTATATAGTATAGCTGCCATAGATAAGTAAGGTTACAAAAGTAGTCTTAGTAGGAAAAACTTTTTTGTTTTCAATGTAAACCTCTTTAAAATTGGCATATATTTATTTTATAAACTTTCTCACAATTCTTGAAAGTTTAGTCAAAATCGGATGTCTATAGGTTATAGCTGCCATAGGAATGATCGGTCGAGAAACTAGTTTTAGTGAGAAAAACTTTTCTGTTTTCTAAGATAACGTCTCCAAACTTTGTATTTCTTAGTTTATTATGCTTTTCCATTATTCCACTAAGTTTGGTTAAAATCGCACATCTATATAGTATAGCTGTCATACAAAAGTAGAGTCAGAAAAGTAGTCTTAGTGAGAAAAACTTGTTTGTTTTTAGTGAAAAAGTTCTTCAAATTATTTAGAAAAACGTGCTGCAAGGGTATACAAACTTCAGACCAGCCGAAGTTAACTTTCCAATTTTTTAATTTGATTTCATTTTAGTGTGACCACTTTTTTACGCAAAAATTGTGCCGAGCTCTTGTTTAAATTTTCATGTTGATTACACATGAAGAACATTTTGAGTTTCTTTGCATTTTAAATTGGAGTAACAAAAATTATTACTTAAAAACCGAATTTTAGTATGCATGCGTGTCTATTTTTCAAAGAGACTCGATATTATTTATCTTAGTATCTTCTAATTAGCTCGTATGTGTCAGATAAACTCAGATATTGCTCTGTTTTTGTGACAGATAGCTCTATATTGAAGATTAGAAGGCGGCCCTTAGACATTAGAGATGTTGTGCACTACATATAAGCTGGGTTCACCTAAGAAATTCTTCTTAACTCCAAACCCAATGTAAAGTTGCAAACTATCTAAGGACCGATTTCACATCGTCTACATAGCTTCTATGTGTCAGATAAATAAAAATTTTGCTCTGTTATTTGTAGGATTATGTGACAGCTCTATGTAGAATATTAGAAAATGGCCCTTAAACTGCATATTCTGCCTAGAAACTATTACTTAAGAAGCTCTAGCAACTAGTTTTTACAATTTTATTCGGCATTTTTTTTTTGGTTCTGCGCCTTTGTTCAAATGGGCGCTAATTTCAATTAGCGGTTCTGCAAAGGAAAGCAACTAGGATCGTTCCGTCATCTGCAGGAATATCACTATTTTTTATCATTCAGTAAAGATTCAATAGTGTTAATGCAGCCCAGAGGTCATTGCCAAGGCGTCATACAACTTCTTTTACCGCTTTATCTTTTAAGTTGTGCTTTCAGTTTTTCTTCGTGGTCACAATTGTGACGATACTCGTTCGCTATCCAAAATAGTTGCCATCTTGTCCAGTTACTACTCGAAAAGTAACGGATGGAGCTTTGAGCTTTGTATGTCAAGCAAGCGGCATTCAACAACGCAGCACATAAGTGTGACCATGCAAATGCATTAGGGTTTTTGATTTACCGCTGGATATGCTATCGATAGTTTGGCGAATTGACTATCGCCGCTATCGATTGTGCAGCCCTGTGGTGCGTTTTGGGTGCTGCCATTCTTTTGAAAAAGTTTGGACCGCATTTTGTGACATAAACGGCAAACAAAATGAGAATTTATATTAATACTTGTAATGCGGTAAGTTGAGATTATTAAGTGTTGTAGTTTGTGGCTAATAATTCCATCTTGTAGACGGTATCTGTCGATCATCGAGGCATTATAGTTAACGGAGTAACCCTTCGCAACGGACACCGCGGCGGCAATGGCTTTCGCATTGCCATGTACAATTCGCGTCGCCATGTTGGAAGAAGCGCGCGTCGTGGCGCCAGGGGTTCATTTAGACAGGCGCAAGCTCCAACTGATCGTGGTCAACCCGAATATGGAGTTGGCGATTCTATGAGTGCCAATGATGGAGCAAGTTTTGGAAGAAACGCGCATCCTTCGGCCCAATTTGCTGATATTGTTCGTGGTCAACCCGAAGCTGGAGTAGGAGATTCTATGAGTGCCGACGATGGAGGCATTGCAAATCAAGGAAGCGGGAATTTCACAACTGACGGCATTGGTTCGTCGCTTGCTCCGTTGCAGGGACCAAGTTTGCCAAGAATTGCGCATCGTGGCCAGGGCTGTCGCTCTCATCGTTCAGCGCAAGCTGCTGCTACTGTTCGTGGTCAATCCGAAAATGGAGTTGGAGAGTCTGTGAATGAAGTAGAGAATGACCACGATGGCGGCTTTGCAAATCATTTGAGCATGGATTTCTCAACTGGCAGCAATCACTTTGCCATGTCCATGTGGAGTCGCAATGCGCTAATAGTGCGTGGTGGTCATGGTGGTCGCCATCATCGTCCAGCCCATGAAGGTGAGCAAGACTATGCCGACGAGAATGCAGGTTCAACGGATGATGCATGGGATGATTAATCCTTGAATTCTTATGTATATGCTGCTGTAAAACCAAGACCCTGAACTAATTGATTGATTTAAATATGAAAAGCTCTTGAATTAAGCGTCTTGTCAACTCTGAAATAAAGTACCGAAAGGCTTGGCTTCATCTTTTTTGAACGGTGAGAATTTTATTGAAAAAAAAAACAGAGGAACGCATCCCCGAAGTTTATGTACATTTGCAGTTCCCATAACTTATACATATCTAAAGTGTTTAAGTGATTTTTATACCAAATTTGATGCCCACCACTGCTTTACACCATGTTGGTATACAGAATATTCAGAGAATGTGATGGAAGAACAAGTGCAATTGAAAAACTATTCTAATAACGACTATTTCAAATATTTTTTCTGAATTTTGGCTTCCATATTAAGCGCAACTTTTGCTTTAGAGAACCATATGTGAGCAATATAATAATATCCATTGAACTAGTTATTATAACTTTTGATTGCTAAGTCTGCGACCATTGGCTATTTCAAGAAGCTCAACAATTTTTCAATGCAGCAAAATGAACAAGAAAGAAAGTCGGTCAAGCCCGACTATAACATACTCTGTACCAAGAAAATTTCTTTTGATCATAACTCGAAAACCGTTCATCCGATCTTCTTCATTCCTTTGGCGGATCGATAAGTTATCCTAATAACTAAATATGTCCAGAAGGAACAAGCCATCTATCTTCAAAACTGTGGGAGATATGACGTTTTTTCTAAATTGCGGGGGCGGGAGGGGGCGTGGCCAAAATTGAAAATAAACTTAATCTGCCTGCAGACATAAGAAGCATATGTCCCATACATGTCAAACCTCTATCTCTTACCATCTCTGAGATCTGTGCGTTCATACGGACAGACAGACGGACATGGCTATATCGACTCGGCTGTTGATGCTGATCAAGAATATATATACTTTATGGGGTCGGAGATGCTTCCTTCTGGATGTTACATACTTTTGCACAAACTTATAATACTCTATGTACCTACGGTACAGAGTATAAATATTGGAGCCAAACAACAATGAGGAAACCCTCGAACTTATCATAATTATACTCCGTACTATGGGTAAATAGGGGCTTGACCGCCTTTTTTTTCTGTTATACACTTGCAATTGTCCAGATGTTTGTAACGCATAGAAGGAAGCATTTCCGACCACATAAGGTATATATATTCTTGATCAGCATGACGAGCTTAGTTGATATAGCCATGTCCGTCTGTTTTTATGCCATCTCCTACGTCAGTTTTAAAGCTATCGCGTCCAAACTTTGCACGAAGTCTTCTGGTACAAACACGCTGCACATTTGTCGGAACCGGCTGGATCGGATGACTATTACACATAGCTGCCATAGAAACGATCGGTCGAAAAACTAGTTCTAGTGAGAAAAACTTTTTGGTTTGTAATGCAAACGTCTCTAAACTCCTTATTTACTAGTTTTCAATGCGTCTTCATGATTTTACCAAGTTTGGCCGAAATCAGACATATAAATAGTATAGCTGCCATTGGAAAGTGAGGTTAGAAAAATAGTCTTAGTAAGAAAAACTTTTTTGTTTTCAATGTTAACCTCTTTAAAATTGGCATATATTTATTTCATAAACTTTCACACAGTTCTTCAAAGTTTTGTCAAAATCGGATGACTATAGGTTATAAAATAAAATGTCTCCAAACTTTGAATTTCTTAGTTTACTATGATTTTCCATAATTTCACTCAGTTTGGCCGAAATCGGACATGTATATAGTCTAGCTGTCATACAAAAAGTAGAGTCAGAAAAGTAGTTATATTGAAAAAAAATTGTTTTGTCCTTCAAATTAGTTAAAAAACTTGCTGCAAGGGTATACAAACTTCGGCCGAGCCGAAGGGTATTATAATTTTGCCCAGAAGTTCGCAACGCAAAGAAATATTCATTTCCCATCCCATAAAATATATATATTCTTGATCAGGGTGACGAGCTGAGTTGATTGAGCTTGGTTCCTCCGTCTGTCTGTCTGTTTCTACGCAAACTAGTCTCTCAGTTTTAAAGCTATCCAGCTGAAAATTTGCACAGAGTCTTTTGTTTGCTGTACGCTACTAATATGTAGGAACCGACCGGATCGGATGACTATATCTCATAGCTCCCGTAGGATCAGTCGGTCCGAAAACTAGTTTTAGTAAGAAAAACTTTTTTCTTTTCAATGCAAACGTCTCCATACTTTGTAAGCGTAGGTTTTTTATGTTTTTTTATGATTTTACCAAGTTATATTAAAATCGGACAACTATACGGTATAGCTGCCATACAAAAGATGGGTTTGAAAAACAGTCTTAGTTAGAAAAACTTTTATGTTTTTAATGGTAGTATCCTGCAATTTTGTATTTGTTTGTTTTACATGCTTTCACATAATTTTGCAAATTTTTGGCCAAATCGGATGACTAAATCATATAGCTCCCATACGAACAATAGATCGAAAAATGGGAAAAAGAGTATTTTTTTGAAAATATTTGAGCGAGCACTTGCAAGTGTATAAAAACTTTAGCACAGACAAAGTAAGCTTAGCTTTCTTGTTTTAAGTTGAAAATGAACCATGGCCTTAATATTTTGAAGATTGATTGTTACGTCTAAGCACTTAAGATGCCAGGATTGAAAATCAAAGGCAGCAGTAAAGGAATTAAAGTTTGTAATACTTGGGAGTTCCGTTCCAAAAAGATTGACAAAACAAAACAAAACTCAACAACAGCAACCATTTCCGCATTTTGTTTGCCTGCCTGCCTGCCGGCCAGCAGCGGCAGCTAATTCAAAACTCAACAGAAAAGTGTCGCCCAACTAAGCTACTTAAAATTAAAGAAGGCAGCACTTAAGGCCTTATCAAAAGCTCGAAGCAAATAAAACTCAACTTGAACCTTGTTGTCAGGCGGCTGTCGCAGCACCTGCTGTCAAAGCGGCAACAGTGGGCCAGTTCTATAGCATACTTTTGGCGGCAGGCTAAAGATAAGGTTTTTTGGTTTGGTTTTTGCAGTTGTGTCGAATCAAAAGCGCTTTTCATATACCGCTAGGTGTGTACTTTAAGACCGACACACAGACGAGAGTTCATAAATGAATATAAACACAAAAAATAGAAGGCAAACATTTTCGTTTGCCTGCGTTTCTAATGAACATGTTGCCAGCCCTTTTGCTCTGGTTGGGTCTGTGGCTACCCTGAAGGGAGTACGGCGTCTGCTGACATAATTTCACCAGCAAACACACACACACACACACACACACACATTGGCACGTCCATAGACACCTGTCTTGCCTGGGTGTACTTCAATTAAATTTTAATGAAATGAATTTGTTTTTGTCGCCTTCTTTTTATGAAGTAGCTCTGGTTGTGTGTCATAATCTATGCCACAATTAGTGGCATAAATCAGTTTCAATACTGCAAATGTTATATATTTAGATAGAAAACAGCAAATTGATACTTGAATGTTGGACATTAAACGGGAACAGTTTTAGAAATATTTATATATTTAGATAGAAAACGTTAAATTGATACTTAAAAGTTGACATTAAATGGGAAAAATTGTACACAAATAAAATTTTGATGGCATAATTTTAAAAGTTCAACAGGCCACCTAAGCGAAAATGGTAGTAAAAACCATCACAAAAATTAATAAAATATTGAAGAAAACTACCATTATCCAAATGGAAATGGAATCACTTCTTAGGGTAGTCTAAATCCGATTCGAGGGGAACTAAATAAATTGAACCTAGCTCAAATTTCATACCTATTCGTTTCCGAAAACCCTTTAGAACCGAAGGAGATTCCCAAACAGAAAATCTAACACTGTTTAGAATTCTTATGAGAACCAGATCCGATCGCTCTCTTCTTATTATAGTTGACATCAACTCAAAAATTAAAAATTTTCCAACACAGAATCTATTTTTCCTTTCACATTATGTCCATACGTACACTCAGTAAAAAGAAACTTAGTTCCTTGTGCTTGATTTTAGTACAAACGGTGTCAATAGTACGAAAATTCTTAATTCAAATATAGGTGCAATCTACTTATTTCTACTAAGAATTGTTTAATTCCAATATTGACTTGACTGTTTGTGAATATATTTCGAGTTATATATAAATAGTTTTAGGTTGAAATGATCTTAGTCAAGCCCGTTTTACTCTCAAAATAAGTACAGCGTATTCTTTCTTTTAATTTCTTATGTCAACCCAAACAAACTTTGAAAAGCATATAAAAGTACTTCAAACCATTATCAAATGTTCTTGTATTGGTTTCAATCAAATTCAAAAACTATTCCCAATTTGTTCTAAAACAATATCAACCAAAGAAGTGTGGAGATATCGAAGGGCCATGAAATAACCAAAGACCGATGTATTATTATTGTAGATCAGTAATTACCCATCACTACATAGTAAAGGGGGTGCTCTTATCAGCTCAACTGTTTCGCTTATAACTCCAATGTTTTTTGTCCGATCTGATTGTACTTTTCAGAATAGATAGATATTGGGCCTAGCCTGATGTATACCAAACCACGAGGCTCTAACTTAAAAATTGTGGATCTGACGGTTTGTAAGGTTTATTGTGTATAAAAGGGGGACGGGGTGGAATCCAAATCTGAAACAAACTTGATCTGCATACAGCATAAGTCTACCTTTATGCAAAAATTTGTGGATCCATCTCTTATAGTCTCTGAGATCGACGCGTTCATACAGACAGACAGACGGACATGGCTATATCGACTCGGCTGTTCATGCTGATCAAGAATATATATACTTTATGGTGTCGGAAACGTTTCCTTCTCCCTGTTACATAAATTCGCACACTTTCATGAATCCCCTCTTTCCCATTTTCAATGGGAATAGGGTATAAAAATACGTCAGTGTGTGTTCTTTTTCTTGTCCTAGTGGAACGGCTTAAATTTAATATTTTCATTTACCAAATGTTAAATTAAATATGAAAACATATTTCCATATTTTCAATTCATACTGAAATCCTCTAACAAACTTTACACATTTATCTCGTTTTGGTTTCATTACAAAATTTACATATATATATATAAATCAAAACTTTGCAAGCTGTGGCCACAAAAGGTAAAAATAATAATACAAAAAATATAAAAAAATACCAAAAAAAAATCTAACACCTCGTACAGTTAAATTTTATTTATCAACCAATTTGAAAAGTAAATTTTTGTGTAAATTTATACAAAAATTGATTTTTAAATGAAAAATCACACTCACCCAGAAATGATGGAAAATGTGACAAAAATTAAAAGCGAATCGGAATTGTTTCGTACCTGAAAAGAGAGCAATAAACACGAAATTAGTACAATACTCTACACACACACACAAACACACACACACTTGACTTTAATGCAAGTTGGTTAAATTGTTGTGCAAACTCTTTAACAACCCATTTACTTGAAAGTTTTCTTTTTGGCGAGTGAGTAAGAAAGAAATTTGTTGAGGGGGTGGGTTGGAGCTAAGACGACATCATGTGGCTGACATTTGAGCATTTTTCTTTTGTGTGTGCAGCTGCCAACAGCAGTTTGAGTTGTGTGGCTGCAAAATTTGGGTTAACATGTCACGAATGCACTCGCAGTTTGGGTTTTTGCGCTGCAAAGTATGCAACATTATCGCTTAAAGTGTCGCTGACTGGCGTCAGTTGGCATTTAACATGACTCGCCTCTCCTGGTCACTCATTCTCTCTCTCTGTGTGCTCCCTTTTGCAGCGCGTTGGATTCTTGAGCCTGGCCCTGGGTATGTTTCTCTCCCTTCTGTTTGGCTTTATCTTTGGTCTAATACTGGGAACCACCGAAATGCCTTGGGGTCAGAATTCCGATTGGCCCACTGAGGAAATGCGCGGCAGGTAAGCCCATACCATCCCCAAACCCCACCCTCCCTCCCTCCCTCCCTCCCAATCAATGTCAATCAAACCGAACAATTGTAGGAGATTTGGCATTGAGGCAAATGAACGTGACGACGTGTGCTGTGAGCATGTAGAATAATGGAATAAATTAATATATATATTTTCCAATAACTCATGTGCCTGCTGTGTCGCTATCAAAATTAATTTCTAAATTATTTTCATTTTGCTAGGAAATTTAATTTGTGTGATTCGTTTGATTCGCATTTCATGTGGGTCTTTGAACTTTCAACATGAGCCCAGCATGAAATTGATTGACACTATTAAAGGAATGTCAGTTAAGGTCTATTGTTCAATGGGGAAAATGTCTGCAGCGTTTCCCTTGTTCAAGGGGAAACTAGTATTTATCGAGTTGAATACCCGGTGTGTCCGGATGCTTTGCATTGTGATAATATAATTCTTATGAAAGCCTTTCTAAGCTAATTTCAACTGGCTGCAAATTGATGCTAACAGGTTTAAATTGGGAAAATATCTAATTACCCCAAATACCAATCGAAAGGTG
This sequence comes from Lordiphosa andalusiaca, assembly GCA_035044965.1. Lineage (NCBI taxonomy): Eukaryota > Metazoa > Arthropoda > Insecta > Diptera > Drosophilidae > Lordiphosa > Lordiphosa andalusiaca. The sequence continues at coordinate 2,093,254 of JAWNNM010003462.1, forward strand.
TGGATCTAAACCGCTTTTACAGGGGCTTAGCCGGTGGGTTGGTTGGTAGCTGGGAAAGTGTCTTACTTAATAGTAATCAATTTCCAAGTCTTAGCTTTCTTTTGCTAACTAACTTTTGGTCCAAAAAATATCCATTAATAGCAGGGATGCAAACCGGTTCTGAACCGAACCAGTTTTGAACCGAACCGCTTATTCCAGCTATTTCGCCGAACCGCAAACCGAACCGCCTTCACTTCAGAATTCCTGAACCAAACCGAAATCCACAAATCAAAATGGTTCGGTTCGGTTGAGCTCTCTGACAAGTATTAAGGCGTGAATCGCTTTCCTCTAGACAATGTTACTTATTTATTTGGCAGTTGGAATCGTTTTCCCAGAATAATTTTTATACATTTCGTTGAACCCTCTAACCTGATTTGTGTATGTCATTACGCCATGAAATCCTTCTGTCGAGGTGCACGCCTAAGTAGACAATTTCGATTGATTGCGGAAACCAAGTGCTTACACTTTTGCTGGTAGATGTTTATGCTCTTCCACGTAAGGTGACTTTCCAAAAGTCTTGTTGCGTTAATTGGACATTGTGATCTGCTCGTATTGCCGGATCATCCGCAAATGTACTTTTAAGTCGAGGGTCTGTTTTTATGTCGGGAGAGCTTAGTACGTATGGACAACAACCGAGAACGCTACCCTGTGGCATTCCGACTCCTATGGTGTGTATTCATTATATCGAACCATGTTTTCGAACGGCATTCCTCAAGGAACTTATAGACTTAATAATATATATATAAATAATAATAGTATTTCATAATGTGCCATTGTGAACCACTGAACCGAACCGAAACCGCGGTTCAGTTAGCTCCAAAAACCATGGAATGAACCGAACCGGCGGTTCAAAAACTGTGTGAACCACTGAACCGAACCAGTACTTATTTTCGAGTGGTTTGCATCCCTGATTAATAGTACGTTGAGTTTGAAAATATTGGTTCAAGCTTAATATTCTTCTTTCAAACCCGAAATACTTGAATGTCAACTGTTCGGGATATATTAAGTATAGGCAGTTCCTATTAGGTACATTTTCAAACCGAAAATAAATTTAACAAGAAAGAAAGTCGGTCAAGCCCGACTATAACATACTCTGTACCAAGAAAATTTGTCTTTTGATCATAACTCGAAAACTGTTCATCCGATCTTCTTCATTCCTTTGGCGGATCGATAAGTTATCCTTATTACTAAATATATCTAGAAGGAGCAACCCACCTATCTTTAAAACTGTAGGAGATATGACGTTTTTTCTAAATTTGGGGGGGCGGGACGTGGCGTGGCCAAAATTGAAAATAAACTTGATCTGCCTGCAGACATGAGAAGCATATGTGTCATACATGTCAAACCTCTATCTCTTATCATCTCTGAGATCTATGCTTTTGTACATGACTCGGCTGTTGATGCTGATCAAGAATATATTTATATATATAATTCATAGGTTCGGAGATGATTCCTTCTGGCTGTTACATACTTTTGCACAAACTTGCAAGACTCTGTGTACCTGCGGTGCGGAGTATTAAAACTAGAATACGAGACTCAAAATTTTAAAAAAATCCAACTACACAAATGAGAACGGAGCCTCAGGTGGTTATGAAATAGATGTATCTGAAAACCCGGAGTATTTTACGGAGAAAGTGTTTAGTTTAGAATGCAGAAAAAATTGTGGAACTATTGATCAAAACACACACAAATTTGATCCAGCTAGAACTAGGTATAGTCGTGAGATTGTTATACAAATTAAATTTAAACTATTGCCTATTTCGAACTCAAATTCAACTCATTTTCCACCCATTTAAAGTAGAAACAACACACAAATTGCACGAAAAGCCACCATTTTCAATTTCATTCAAGAGTTCACTTTTTAGCCTCATTCATTTTGTAGGCATTTAGGGCTTAGTACTGGCTTACATTTTGGCAAAATCAAAATCCATTAAGCATGTTAATTATCCGTTGTCGTCCCATTACGGTCGTCCTCGAGCACACAGAACTTAAAGTCAGTGTGGAATATCTAGGAGTGAAAATGTAACAAATTACTTGCAAATAATTCAACTAATCTGATACGGAGAACGCCCAAGTTGCTTGAGTCTCTAAATATATATATGAGCAGACATTTGTTATGGCATCGTTTTTTGGTTGTTTAGCCAAAATCTTGAAGTTGCCACGCGCCCCCCCTCCCTCCGTCCACCCTGTCTACTTAAATCTTTTCCTTTTGGCAAAGGGAAAGCGAAATATGTAGGCTTTGGCAGGCCGACGGCAACAAACAATAAATTAAGCTCAGCCGCAGAATTCGCCGGAAGTTGCGTGAAATGAATGTGTGTCGGCAATTGTGTTAATTGCACAAAATAAATTGTTAAAATAATAATAGACAAGCGAGAGAATCCGAGCAGAGAGGAGACGACTGACATCTAAATAGATGTACTATATATATATACATGTATATATATGGGGATATCTAAATAATTAAGTGAAGCAGCAGGCTTGTGCTTTATTGTTGGCCAGTCACAGTCCCAGACCCACAAGTCATCATCATCATAATAATATGGCAAAATCCGCTCTCATATTGCGCAGGACCCTATGGGGCGTATGTTTCTAATGGTCATCCCACCGCACTCGTTTGGATGCTGGTGGTCAATGTGGGCGCAAAATTGTGTCACGCGGCGCGTGAAAATTGAAGCCATGTCATTGCCTGTCCATTGAATTAGTGAGGTTGGTTTTCTGCCCAATGGCGAATCATAATGAAATTTACCAGAGGAGAGGTATGTGGTGGGTAAGGGAGGGAGGCAGTGATTGGTGGGTTTGAATGGGACACATAGGCAATTTTTTAAACGGTACTTATGCTAAATGTACCTTAGTAAGTGGCCATCCAGCTAAATCCGGGGCTTATCCCCCAGTAAGACCCATTAACTTAGTGTAGGAAGATTGTCTTTAAATGTTTAACGGTTTAACTTTAAGTGTGGCCAGTTTGCTATAGAATATTTTGTAGAAGGGTCACTCTGTCTCTGGTTAAAGGGACACACTTATGCTAAATGTACCTCTCTCTCTCTGTATCCGGGGCTTATCCCCAGTAAGACCCATTAACTTAGTGTGGGAAGACTGTCTTTAAATGTCTGTTGAACTTTAAGTGTGGCCAGTTTGCTACAGAACATTTTGTAGAAGGGTCACTCTGTCTCTGCTTAAAGGGACACACTTATGCTACATGTACCTCTCTCTCTCTCTCTGTATCCGGGGCTTATCCCCAGTAAGACCCATTAACTTAGTGTGGGAAGACTTTCATTAAATGTCTGTTGAACTTTAAGTGTGGCCAGTTTGCTACAGAACATTTTGTATAAGGGTCACTCTGTCTCTGGCTATGCTTAATGTACCTCTCTCTCTCTCTCCCTCTCTTTCTCTCTGTATCCGGGGCTTATCCCCCATAAGACCCAACAACTAAGTGTAGGAAGATTGTCTTTAAATGTCTGTTAAACTTTAAGTGTGACCATTAAATAGTTTGCTCCTTTTCAACACTAACACTAAGGTCACTCTGTCTCTTGTTTAGTTTTCATATAATCATCATATAATTTGTCTATTTTCCATTATCCAAAATAAGAACTCTTCACCATTTCCCCCCTCCTCGCTAAAACGAAAGTTTATAATTCCACAAAATCGTACAAAATGAAATTTATGCTTCTTTGCAACAAGGTTGGTACAGTCACGCCCTTACATTTGCAGCGACCAGCAAATGTCACATTCAAATTAACAAACATAATCAGTGCAACTGCTGGATTAGTTTATGTAGAGTTGGGGGGGAGGAGAGAGGGAGAGAGCGGGCCTAGCCTGTGGCCAGCAGCAGCACCATTTCCATCATCATGTCACTTACCTCCCGCCCCCCCCTTCTACCCCTCTCGCCTGGTGTTAGATTCCTGGTTTCAGCGTTTGTGCTTGATTTTTAGAATATTTTATGGTCTCTGCATTTGAATATTAAATTTGAAATTTTAGCTAAATGAAATCGTGTGCTGGTCAGCGCAGTTATTTTATATATCAACTGCAAATAAAAGCCTTAGCAGCTTAGTTAGGCTATGCGTTTCATTTAAAATTAAATTCATTTTAGGTGATTAAGCGGTTTGGTTTTAAAATGTGGCCGGAATATGAGAAACGTGTTTCAATTGTTAAGTAGGCTTTATGGGTTTATTTTTTTTTTCATTATTTTGTGGACTTTAAGTATAAAATATTTAGGGTTTTGGGAGCAGACCTTGTTTTGTATATTTCAAAAGAAGCCATAAACACAGGGAATATTTCTCTTTAGTTTGGAAAAAATGCACCTCCTTTAAAGTTAAACATACTTCTTAATTTGTAAACCTAGTCCGAAGGGTTTTCCAGATTTCTCACAATTTCGAAAACGATCACATGAAGAATGCATGAAATCCAATTGGCTGGCTAATGGGACAAAGCAACAAAGTCCAAATTAATTCAGTGCTCGGATTCGCGAATTTGGCGTTGTAAAAATCGTAACTTGTCAATGGTAAGAGATACTTCAAATATTTCAAGGGGACGATCATAGAGAATTTCAAAAATAGTGTCCACCTAAGAAAGGAATGTTCAACAGAACATTCAAAGTAGAAATAATACATTTTAATAGAAATTACCATAAGAATTGATGCATCTATTCAAAAAAATCAACCAATTTCAAATCAGTATTAACGTTTGACTTTTATTGGTTCACAAAATTGACAAATGTCAACCAAAACAAGAAAAAAAGTCGGTCAAGCCCGACTATAACATACTCTGTACCAAGAAAATTTTTCTTTTGATCATAACTCGAAAACCGTTCATCCGATCTTCTTCATTCCTTTGGCGGATCGATAAGTTATCCTAATAGCTAAATATGTCCAGAAGGAACAAGCCATCTATCTTCAAAACTGTAGGAGATATGACGTTTTTTCTAAATTGCGGGGGCGGGAGGGGGCGTGGCCAAAATTGAAAATAAACTTGATCTGCCTGCAGACATTAGAAGCATATGTCCCATACATGTCAAACCTCTATCTCTTACCATCTCTGAGATCTGTGCGTTCATACGGACAGACAGACGGACAGACGGACATGACTCGGCTGTTGATGCTGATCAAGAATATATATACTTTATGGGGTCGGAGATGCTTCCTTCTGGATGTTACATACTTTTGCATAAACTTATAATACTCTATGTACCTACGGTACAGAGTATAAAAAAAAATTCAGCATTTTGAAAAATTGTTCAATTTTGAACCACTGTATAAACCAATCGGGCTATCTAGGGTTGGGCTATAATTATGTAGTATGCTTTCCATTTTTTACGCTTAAGATTACGCTTCTAACAACAAAAGATCTGTTTGTTATTCATGCTTATGCCCATAGACATTTAAAATCCACATTTTCCATCTTTGTTTCAAATTGTAAACATTTTCCATAAATCCACATTTTTCACGTTTGTTTAAAATTGTGAACATTCTTCATATACTGTGTTTTTACCAATTTTAACGTATAAACAAGATAAAAACATCTAGAATTAACTTTTCGTCTTAAAAGTGCAGACACTTTGGCTTTCATTGTGTCAAAACTATCAAGCTATCTGTTCGATTTGGAATCCAAAACTAAAATGTTTTACATTTTGGACCAACTGTGCGTGCATTTGACTTAAAAGTGCAGACACTTTTGTTGAAATATTTTTTTTTCTTTTTCATTTTACCAATTCAAAACGAAAAACATTTAGACATTTACCAATTTTACAGTATAAACAGGCTGAAAAGCATCTAGAATTAACTGATTTAAAGTGCAGACATGATTACAATAGTGTTAAGTGCGATATTTTTCTGTTCAGATATTAAAATTTTGTCCGAAAAATCGATTTAAGCCCGTTCTTCTGACCAGTTTCGAGTCATATTGGATTTGATTGACAATATTATTGAAATAAGTTAATGAACATATTGTAATATGAATATTTAAGAATATATTAAGTAAAATAGTAAGAAATAAGGGTTAACAAGCAGCAATGCATTGTCCAGCGGATCGAAATATTACTGCAAAACAACAGCCTAAATAATTACATTTCACGATCAATTGGCAATTGCTTTACATGTTGCAAATGCTAGAGTTTATTTCGAAATATCACAAGGGATCGAAAAAGACTCATCAAGGTGATATTAGTTAAACTGTTCTTCCAAATGTAATGTAGTCAAGTCCGTAGTTAGTCCGTCAACCTGAGTGAATGCAAAGTGGGGATTATGTATGACGTTGGTAGAACTGACTTTCAATTACTGAGATTTAAATTGAAATTTTATTTAAAGAAATAAAGTCGGCCTACTTTTAGGGGCATTTATCATGACATTACTGTTGTGTATAAACGGGGTAGCTTTCTGCTTTCTTTCTGCTTGCATTTAGCAGGCTCTATTATATTTAAAATTGATTAAAATAATGAAAGTTATATTCTGATGGTTCAACTTTTTACCAGAGACCTTTCCCCCTTTCCACATTCAGTGACAAATTCATACTCGCAAATTGCATTATTTCAAAACGAGACCCAAGGGCCACAAATTACGAAAAAGCGTTCTCACCACGTGACATTTTCTACAAGCTTAAGTGAAACTCTTGTTATTACTTGCTGTTAACCCGCATCACCCATTAGCCGCACAAATGTTTTGTCGGCCTACAAATTTGAAATGACTGGCATTAGAAAAAAAAAAACTTTGCCGCGACTAATTTATGGCCTCAACCCAAAGTTGCGGCAATAATTGAGCGTAAATTGCGGCGCATAATAAAGTTGTGTTTGTGCATAAAATGTTAAATATATATATATATATATATACATATAGAAGAGAAATCCCAGTCACGGCGGCAACACAAAACCAAAGTCAAAGCGCCATTAATCAACAAAAGTTGCGCCCAGGTACAAACGAATTTCCGCGTAGGCACACACAAATGAGAGGAGCATGAATCAAAATATTAAAAAAGAAAAGTTTTCAAACATTTTTCACCACTAAATGACTCAAGCCCTGGGCGGCCGGGCGTTGGTTGGCGGAAGTGATAACAAAAGCCGCTGACACTTGACAAAGTTGCACACGAATGTCGAAATAGAAGTGGCCGGGTGGCCAGGTGGCACAGCTGTCTCTCTCTCCGGCTGCGGACGGTGACAGGGCCAAGATAAGCGGGCGTCGAAGACAGCCGTGGCCAAGCTGGCCAAGCATTCATCTTAATGTGACTTAATTTGCAGTTCTCATCCCCAAAATGGGGCCACAGATGTGGCGTTACAATATTTAATTAATTTTTGTGTTTTTTTTTCTGTCTTCTCTTCTCTTCGGCCGTTTTACAGTTGAGTTTTTCTTGGTTTTCAATAATTTTCCCATTTCAATTCGCAGGGGCAATGTGCGCGCCTTATGGATGGGCGTATTGTGGGCGTTAACATCTGGCACTGGCGTGGCCGTGGCCTTGCTACAGGGCTCGGCGGGTCCACTGATTGGTGTGGCCATATCCGCCTCGTTGCTGCCGCCAGTCGTCAATTGTGTAAGTATATATATATATATATATATGAATGGCATGTCAAAAGTCCCATTTAATTGGTAATCCGATATTGAAAAGAGTTGGCAGTATGGAAAAAAAAAAAACGTATTGAAGGTGGGTTTTATTTTCCATTTTCGATGGAATTTTGACTAGATTCTGACAAAACAATAGCATACTTATGTGGGCACCCAGAAAACCCACACAATGCACACACAAAAAACTGCAGCATATTCAGGTCGGAAGGCACAAACATTGAATTCACTTACCACGCCCAGAGCCCCCCCTTCCCCACTGCGTATGAGTAATAGGCACAGCATATAAATAAAATTACTCATACGCACCGTTGGCACCGGTTAGAAGGCAAGGCAATTAATTGCAACACGCTTTTTGGGCTGCTGCAGTTAGCGGCATTTTAAGTTAAAAACATGAACAGAGACACAGAGCGACCGGCACCAGATTTCTTTGATTTATGATGGCCAGGAGGAGTGGTGGGGCACACATGCTCGACCACAGTCGCCGGCATGATTAAGCGATTTCAGCGCCATTGTTTTAGTCCTCCTCTCTGTCCATAATTTGCTTTTGCATCATTTTGTCAGGCTTGCGGTGGCCCAAAAGCCTCTCAGCCTTTCAGCCGTGCCTTTGTCTTTCTGTCAGCATTGATAAATGTCAGCCAGCGTCGTCGTCGTCGCCGGGGGTTTGTTTGTTTGGCTGTTGGCTCGCCGTTTCCTCTGTGCAAGTTTTTGCTTGCATTTCCACTTTTGGAGGCAGCTCTCTCTCTGTGTGTGTGTGGGCCCTATAATTTTACGCAGCATCCGCTTTGCAGTTCTGGCTCTGCTCTGGGATTCTCAATTTGCACTTGAAAATTGGGTCGAAATTTATGCACTCGTTGCGGTAGGCAAACAGCTGAGACCTGCCCTGCCCCTGCCACCCCCCTCGCTTCTTGTCTTTTTGCAGCCGGACAGATTTATGGCCAAAAGTTTTGGGGCAATGCACTTCAGATTAATCAGCAAATTGTATTTTGGCCTAATTTATGGGCGAAATTCACTTGAAGCGAGCAAATTTCATGGCACAAACTTTTACTTTCATTTTGTGGCTTTGCACAGTTTGGACAGTTGCAGCCCTTTTTTGTTTTTTTGGTTGTAACTGGCAAACACTTTTTAGTGGCTTGACTAAGTGGTTGCTTGGGAAGATCTGTGAGTATTTACAAATATTTGCAGTAACTGCAGAATTAAAGTATTTTTGCAACTAAGAGTCAACCGCTTGGATGGCGGTGTGGTTTGTTTGTATGCCAAGTACTTTTTAATGTGTACTTAAATGGGTTGGAATTTATACAGTTTTTTAGAGATTAGAATGAACATTTATATGTGCTCCAAGGATGTGCGTGTAATAGTGGACGTCAAGGCGTGTACCCCAAGGACACACAAGAGCTTTAAGAAACTTGTTCTTTACTTTATAATTAAATAATAAACTAAAATACTGATGTTAGTGTATGCTTTATTAGTATAGCTCGGATATATATGCTAAAAAGAATATGCGTAATATAAATCCGGGCTATATTTATTAGACATACTTTGCTGCACAACAAAATTTTGGCATTTCACACCAAAATTAAAGTACATAAAGTATATATGTCATATCGGAGTTAAGAGAGAGGAGTTCCTAGAGGAATGCCCTTCGACATCAGAGGCTAGAAATGAATATGTAACATGCAATGCATGGCATGCAACTGACGCACCTTATTTATCATATTATATATCTACTTCTTACATAGGTTGAATTAAAGTAAAGACGAAGTACAGATGGTCAATAATCAACTTTCAAGAAAAGAATGCAGATTGATGACTGGTATATTACAAGATCGTCGGGCATTTGCAGATAACTTACAGGATAATATGTAAAATTTGCGTAGTCACTTTTAAATTTTATATCAATCCGATATTACCAAGAATGTAGAGGGTCGAACGCAACGTCATTTAAAAAACATTATCTTGGGGAAACGATACAAATTCTCAAGTTTAAAAGTATCATTGGTTAGAGGCAAATGATATATTATATGTTTTAAAACACGTGAAAGAACTGAACCGAACCGAACCGAACCGTTTTTCTTATTGATTTTCGCTTTGGCTCAGCGTAAACGTAAGAAAGCTGGCTCAGCTTGCGGTTCAGTTCACCAGCTGAAATAAGCGGTTCGGTTTGGTTACAAATCGCTTCGGCTCAGAGCCGGTTTGCATCCCTGCCTTCTAGGCCATATATTTTTCTGAATGCATATCGTTATGCGATTCGCGTTTGTCTTCTGTCTAAGAGCTTCCATTATTCTCTTTCAAAGAGCTAAGACCATATATTTACTTGAGGTTAATTTCTTATTTGGCTCTGGCAACCAACAACTTATTTGTTAAGTTATAACTTCAAATGTAGGAATGTGCGTCAGACGACAGTCCACTGATTTCCCTATATTATCAAGCTGCAAATCTAAGGTAACATCCACAGAAAATCCCAAGGCTAGGGTTTATTCGAAAGGTAAGCTTAGAACTGTTTTAAAGAAATATGTGCGGGCCAACTATCCAACACATAAAAATTATATATCTCATTTAAAAAACAAGAAAGAAAGTCGGGCAAGCCCGACTATAACATACTCTGTACCAAGAAAATTTGATCATAACTCGAAAACCGTTCATCCGAGCTTCTTCATTCCTTTGGCGGATCGATAAGTTATCCTAATAACTAAATATGTCCAGAAGGAACAAGCCATCTATCTTCAAAACTGTGGGAGATATGACGTTTTTTCTAAATTGCGGGGGCGGCAGGGGGCGTGGCGAAAATTGAAAATAAACTTGATCTGCCTGCAGGCATATAGTAAGAAGCATATGTCCCATACATGTCAAACCTCTATCTCTTACCATCTCTGAGATCTGTGCGTTCATACGGACAGACAGACGGACATGGCTATATCGACTCGGCTGTTGATGCTGATCAAGAATATATATACTTTATGGGGTCGGAGATGCTTCCTTCTGCCTGTTACATACTTTTGCACAAACTTATAATACTCTGTGTACCTACGGTACAGAGTATAAAAACAACTAAGGGCGCTGCACTTGAGTGCCCCGATTACAAAGTACAGTATACACCTATCTTCATGCAAATATTTGTGGCTCTATCTCTTATAGTGCCTGATACAGACAGACGGACATGGCTATATCGACTCGGCTTTTGATGCTGATCAAGAATATATATACTTTATGTGGTCGGAAATGTTTCCTTCTCCCTGTTACATACTTTCGCACAACTTCATGATATGCCTTTTTCCATTTTATTGGGAATAGGGTATCAAAAGAAACGTAGGCAGTTTAATACTGGATTTTATTTCAGCTTTTCTATATATATTTTCTTTAAAACTAAGAGCATTCGTACAACCAAATCCCACATTATTTAGAACTTTAAAGAGGCTTCAAGTCAAAAGGTTATACATGTTTATAATTTTTGAATAAATTGGGTGGCGTCGACAGCTGTTTGAGTAAACTCCCTGTTAAGTCTTCAACAGTCTTCGCCTTCCTACTTCCAAGTCGATAGAGGCCCATTTCAGTCGAGCCTTGCTATGACACTGCTATGAGTTTTTGATGCCAGCTCATTTCACAATGTGACTGATTTAGTAAGCTATTTCAAAATCAATCATAAAACGGTTTAGCTAGCTTCAGGACACTTAAACAGATGCTTAAACTAGTTGGCCATTTATAGAGAATCTTCTTTGAAAGTTTAGTTTTCTAAAGATATCAGTCGGTCGACCTTGAGCTCAGATTTTGTATTTAGCTTCCTGTCTTACTTCAACCTCAGTGTCAAAACAGCTCGACAGCAGATTAACCGTTCAAGCCTCCCGATTTACTATATACTCTTCTGAAAATCTTAACTAATTCCAAGAGATTTTCCGTTTGTAAAGTTCATACCATATTTTATTCCCTGAAACTTTATCAAAGGATGCTTTAGAATCTTATGAACCTCAGAAAATTCGTTTTCTGAAACCAACTTAAGTTAGGAAGTACCAAACTATTTTATATTTCATTCACCCTTATTTAATGTTGTCTCTTGCTCCCTCTCTCTCTCTCTCTCTCCGTCTGTCTGCTTTTCCCCAGCAAATACTTTCCAAAAAATAATTGCAATTCTTATTTTCAGCTTATTAACTTTTAATAGACTTTATTTACGCGTCGCGGCAAAATGAACTTCAATCTTCTTTCCACTAGCAAAAAAAAACTTTTTCGCCTTTACTTTCAAATCCGAGCAAGCAATAATTTAGCTGAAAATGGTCATAAATTCGAATAATAGCAAAAGAATAGAAAGTAAGAGAGTAAAAACCGAGCAAAGTCATGAGCTTTAGCACAAATAGATAGAAAAACAAACACAGAAGAGCCACGCACTTCCGGACTGGCCGGGCCATGTGCTGAGTCATTATAATTTATAATAGCAAAGCAAAAGAGGAGTAGACCAAAATGGAATAGAGAATAGAGCAGAGTAGAACGAGCAGACAATGCGACAATGAAGTTTTATCTACGAGTCCACAAAACCCACCCACCACCCACCACCCATCACCCACCATTCCCAAACCGCACAAGAAATTTATAACAATTCAAGGCCAACAACCAACGCCACTTGGTATGCCGGGGGCAACGCCGGCAGCGCCAGTTTCAATTTCAATTTGGCACCGAGCTTATGCGGCGACCTTATGACCTCGAAAGTAGACGCCAGTCAGGCCATACATGACGCGTCCGGAAATGTGAACACCCCAACTTCCGCTACAAACTCCACTCACTCTTTGCACTTTTTCACCATTTGTTGTTCTTCTTTTTGTTTTCAGGGTCTATTTTGGTCGCTGGCCTGCATTTGGCTCATCTATCCGGAAAAGCGTATACCACATTTGAAAAATGAGGCAATGAACTCCACCAGCGGCTATCCGTTTCTGTATACAACCTATTTGCCCACGGAATTTCTGATCAATGGCATTGTATCCGCCTGCCTAACAATTGTGAATGTGATTTGCATATTCATCACGGCCATTATAGTGCTGAAAATCAAGGAAGTATCGGCTCCATATACGGCCAGTCCGGATTTAAAGCGGTAAGTCTACATGCTGTTATCCAGTTTGTAATTAAAAGTGAGACTTCAGCATCGAACTTTCGCTCAGCGAGTTGCACTTAATGAGGTAGAGGCAAGTGCTTTTAAGCTTATCATTTCCGTTATGTGGGCCAACAGTCTGTGGGCCATTTGTTATGGCAATTAATAATAGCAACAGCCGGAGTTGGAGCCGGAGCCGGAGCCGAGGCATCCAGTATAACAACACCAGCCAAACACAGTAATCCTCCAGTGGAACATTTAATCAGCTACAAGTGCTTTGGCTCATGCCGAATGCTTTCCCTTTTGAGACTTACTTTCCTTGGCGTGATTTACGAATACAATTCTCTGAACACAATGACATTGACTTTGGCTTAATTGCCGGCTTAGGCCCGGGATAAGACCAATGTGTGGGAGTGCCGGATTGAAGCTTTGCCAAACAAAAGGTAAATATGTACGCACACTGAGAGCCCATAAATGACGCACACGTGTAGCGCCTGCTCCCGGAACTAGCTGGGGAAATTAACTTATATTGTCACATACTTGGCCCGGACTGTGTCACATTTAATCAATGGATATACAGAAAAGATTGGTTTGACTGTGACGAATAGGAAATACTCTTGAGGTTTTCATAATGAAGGAGTTTGATTGATCCCATCAAATAAAGTTGTGCTCTTTGAAACCAGCGATCGAACTGATTGTTGACAAATTCTGGGCCCTTTTCTTGCAAATAGATTTAAAACTAAGCAAGAAAATATCATTGAAAAAGTATGAGAAACAATCAACTCGGTTTTTAAAAAAGTTTAGTGTTGGAAAACGTTTTCTTCAACTCTCGTAGACAACTAAAAAAAACTAAAACTAAACAGATTAGATCATCTAAAAAGTCAGAGAAACTATTAACTCGGCTTCCAGAAACGTTTAGTGTTGGTAAACGATTTCTTCAACTCTCGTAGTCCACATATAACTTTATATATACCCTCTAAAAAGGTATAAAAATTCAATGGGCACGTTCAGCAGAAGGATTGATTTCTGAAGAAGGTTTCAAAATGTGATTTGGTGAAATTCAACTTAAACATGGCAGAAAGACGGTCGGAAAGCAGCGCTGCTACTTCGCTACAGCAGCCAAGAGTCTTTTCATCAACCGTTCATCCGATCTTGATCATTCCTTTGGCGGTTATCCTGATTACTAAATATGTCTTAAAGAAACGAACCATCTATCTTTAAAACATTCCACTGAACACAGACAAATTTTTCACTACTTTTCTGACTCTACTTTGGTATGACAGCTATACTATATAGATGTCCGATTTCGACCAAACTTAGTGGAATCATGGAAAAGCATAGCAAACTATGAAATACAAAATGAGAAGGCGTTTTCTTTATAAAAAAAAATTTTTTTCTCACTAAAACTAGTTTTTCGACCGATCATTACTATGACAACCTATAACCTATAGTCATCCGATTTTGACAAAACTTTAAAGAATTGTGTGAAATCTTATAAAATAAATGTATGCCAATTTTAAAGAGGTTTACATTGAAAACAAAAAAGTTTTTCTCACTAAGACTATTTTTCTAACCTTACTTTTGTATGGCAGCTATACCACATAGATGTCCGATTTCGACCAAACTTGGCAGAATCATGGAAAAGCATAGAAAACTAGTAAATACAGAGTTTGGAGAATTTTGCATTGAAAACACAAACGTTTTTCTCACTAGAACTAGTTTTTCGACCGATTGTTTCTATGGCAACTGTATGTTATAGTCATCCGATCCGGCCGGTTCCGACAAAAGTGCAGCGTATTTGTACCAGAAGACTTCGTGCAAAGTTTGGTCGCGATAGCTTAAAAACTGGCGGAGGGGATGGCATAGAAACAGACGGACGGACAGACTGACATTTCTATATCGATCGATATTTATATATTTTATTCATTACATAAGATAGCTTATACATTATAAAATATCTAAATTAATTAGAGTACTAGCTACCAGGGCCTACGACTCTGATCAAGAATATATTATATATATGTACTTTATGTGTTCGAAAATGCTTCCTCCTATGCGTTACAAACATCTAGACCACTTATGACTGTTTTGATCAGACCAAGGGCTCGAAAAAGCATCTAATGCGATCCAAAATAAAAAAAAAAAAGTGTAAAATAGTCATAAATGCGGTCATTTTCTGATCATAAATTATTCTTTTGTCGTGAGAAAATGGTACCCTAGTAGATACTCTTCTTGAAGAGTCTCTTTAACCCGGTCTTCTGATCAGTTTCGTTTCAATTCCGAGTCACTTGCGAGTCTTTTTTCGACTCATATTTCTATACATAACATTTTATGCATTTGCATGAATTATTTTGGAGTCTTCTTTTAAGCACACATGATAGTTATTCCATTTTTATCATCAAAAAGTCTTAGAAAAGTCTCATCTTTTTCTCATTTCTCATTCAGTCATTCTCATTCTCAGTCTCATTTTTCCAAATGTTGGGTGAGTAGATTCTGCTACACTTTTTTTCAAATCAAAGCAGCCTTTTGTGATTTTTGCTTCATCATTATTTGAAACAGAAAATTCATTTGGTATCCAGCATCGACTGGTATAGGACTATTTTCTCTTATGACTTTCTTATTTTATTAAATAACTTTTTGGTAATTGCTTTTCGTTGGTGATGTCCTTTTTTGTCTCCGATTTTGTAGCAACGTGGCTTCATACATCCACACCGCCGATGGAAGCGGGCTCGGACTCGAGACATATCTTCGAATGTTTTAAGATTGTTTTTCCTTACCAGGGTTTGTTTTATTTTGAAAAGTTTCTCTTCCAAAAAGTCCTAAGTTTTAGCCCTTTTAGCCCTATGGTTATTTCTAATGTTATTAAATTTTTTTTTTTTTCAATGCTTATTAGTCTTTTCGAAAACAATGATTTATCGATATATTCATATTTTGTAAACTATTTATCGATATTATTGACTTTGATTTGACCCATAACCGTACTCTTTAACACTTTCCCCCAAATGAAGCAAATTTTTGTCTGCCAAATTAAAATTTATTCATTAAACACATAAATTATATCGGTTTGTTGTCGATAGATTTTTGATAAATTGTGTTTTTCGATGAAGTTGCTGTGAAGTCTATGGTATTATTAATCCCAAACATCTGGCATTGCTCACCGTGCTCACCAAGATGCTTCAAACATCGAGAATCAATCAAAAATGCATTTTGTTGTAAATCAATGTCCGAATATATCGTTTACAAATCCTACTTTTCTTTTCAATTTCCTTAATTCAATAGAAAACAAACCACAATTTATCAAATCCTCATTTCATAAGCCAAAAAAAGCTATTTTTTTTAACAGTAACAAACACACTTATTCATTATTTGACACCCCAAACAAGATATATATAAAGCCCCATTAATCTGGGCAAGAAAAATCCTACCCAGAATTTATGAAATTTAATAAACCCAAAATACGTTTATCTAACGCTTCGTTGCGTCTTCCCGGCAGTTGCCGGCTCAGGATATGACAAATCGCATAATTAACTGGCTTATTTCATGCCTTTCCTAAGAAATTACTCATACGCCAAGTGGCCAAGACTATGGCCTAAATGAAAATAAATGCGTTTTATTGCTGAGTCTTTCCATTCCTTCTTGCATAACAAATGGCCGCCTTAGTCTGAGCAGCAACATTGTTGCCACCCGCCCAAGGCCTTTGAGGCTGGCACATGTCTGGCCTGGCCTGGCCAGCTTCAATTTCCCAAAGTGGCGCATTAAATTACTTAAAGCGTGGGCTAAACAGTTTTTCCTAGCAAAAAAAACACAGCCCTCTTAAGTGTGTTCCACAATTTTATTCCTTTTTGTTTTTATTTTTTGTTGTTTTCTGCATTTGGTGGCCCATTTTTTAGTGTAACACACAGTCTGTGACAATTTCTGCGTATTTAGGCACGCGCACGCTCGCTGAACCCGCCTCGACGTCGCCCACCCCACACCCCCCACCACCCACACCCTTGGCCCTTTGTTGCGTTTGCGGCGCTTTTAACAATTGTTTATGCAATTTTTCTGTTTATGTTGCTGCACTTTGTCAGTGCAAAGAGAAGGCGTGGCATCCCACTAAGGCAGTGGACAAATAAATGTCATGAGCAGAGAGAGAGGCTGGCCTGGCATATGCTTTGGGCTTCCCCCCCACCCTTGCTTTTCTGTTTCAATTTCGTCCTTGTCGGCTGTTGCATTACGCATAAAGTGCATGATTTTATATTTATTTGTTGATATTCAGTTTGCTCTGCTTTTTGGCAAATTGGTTTTGGTTTCGTTTCTGCATTGTTGTGCTTTTTTTTTTTTTTCCTTATTTGGCCACAGTTTTTAGTATCTTTTTTTTTTGTTTATTTTTAGAGGGCTTTGTGCCAGAAAGATTGTATTTTGAGTATAAAATTGTGGACACTATAAATACGTATATCAATTCGTATTCGTATTTTGTACTAGACTGAATTTTGGCTCAAGCCTTTTACTGAAAAGTTTTGGGATCTATCAAAATTTAAAGTGCACTGGCTTTTCTTCTTTTAAAGCTGTTAGAGATTTAGCCAATCAAAACACAAAAAAATTTATCAAAATAGTTTCTATGCTTCATTGTATAGTGCGTTGCTACGCCCCCTTAAGATATCCTTTTCAATCCTTTTCTACAAATGTCAACTCTCAATTCTTTGTCATAATCCAATTAGTTGTTACGGCAAACTTTGATTTGTCCAAAAAAGATTCTAAAATTGAATTAATTTCAACAATCAACATAGAATAGAATATAACAACTTTTGTTTCTTTTCGGCTCCGTTGAAATGAGGAGTGAGCATTGTTTTGCCAACTCGGGAACATGCCACAAATAGCATATAGCAAATAGAATATAACAACTTTTGTTTCTTTTCGGCTCCGTTGAAATGAGGAGTGTTTTGCCAACTCGGGAACATGCCACAAATAGCTGGCCTTGTGAAAAGCAAGACATTTCCACATTTATGATACAAACTTCCAGCAACTGCCATTGTGCCTTGATTTTGGCTACAGCAAATGAAAGTTTCACTGGGAATTGAATACGCTTTTCCCCTCAAAAGAATTTTTGGAATAAGGCAATCTTCCCCCTTGAACAACCCTATCCAAATCCTTACCACTGTCATATTGTTAATAAGCTTTGTCACAACCAATCGGGTTCCAATGCACAGAAGCATAAAGATAAAATAGAAGTATCTTACCGAATTTCATATTTTCTGAATTTCGTTCGTTTGCTACTTTATTTCGGCTGTTGCAGAGGTAAATTATTTATGTTGACCAGTTCGGAACACAATTAGAAAAGAATCTACAAGAGCAGAGCACAAATGGCACAAATATGATCAATTTGTTGACTTTATTGTTTGAAATCTAGCACTCAACGACGGCGACGTGTTAGCTCACTGCGCCCATGCACATAATTGTAGGCGTACGTTAAAATGGCAACTTATACTTTTCTGTGCGGTGGTGGAGTTGAGTTAAACTGAACTCATTTCCAAAAAATTTCGAATATTTGTTTTAAAAATTTCAGAGAATATAGTATATGGTTCTTATTTCGAGTTAAGGCCAACTTATATTCTGAACAGGTTTTTCCACACTGTGTAGAAATACTCAAAAGTTTGACGCACTTTATACATAAAGCAAATCGTTTACGAGTAACGTAAGAAAAATGTCTTCTAAATTCAGGAATTAAATAAATTCTTAGTTATAATTGTAAACTATAGATATATAAATAAATAAATTAATCAAGGCAACAAGGTTCAGTATATTGATGGGTTGATGATGATTCTAAGTTTGATTTTGTGGCTCCCGAGTGGAGAGCTAAGGCTGACGATCCAAGAGCAACGGCTCACGGGCCGAAAGCTATGGCTCACGATCCAAGAGCAATGGCTCACGAGCCGAGAGCTATGGCTCAAGAGCCGAGAGCCATGGCTCACGAGCTGACAGCTATGGCTCACGAGCCAAGAGCCCGTTGATGGCTCACGGCTCCCGAGCTGTGGCTCTCAGCTCTGAGCCAGAAGCTGTGACTCACGAGCTGTGAGACGTTTAATGCTCCCGGCTCTCGAACAGCAGCTCTCGGCTCTGAGCGAGAGCCGAAAAGAGGCAGAGCTCGCGGCTCGCTCGTGAGCAATTCCGAACCCTGATTCTAGATGATTTTCATGTGCTGAACACGATTTTTTTTTCGAAAATGGTAAATACGTCTAGATTTTTGGATATGCTCAAGTAAACTTACTTAAAATGCATATTTTACCATTTTTAGGTTCGTTTTAAGCTTAAATTTTTGGTTTGTTGGTGCTCACTCTGCTCTTATCGCAATGTAATATTTCTTAGCTTTAAAAGGGACTATCTTGTATATTTCTAAAAATTTTTTAAGCAAAATTATACCATTTTGAGTTCATGTATTCAAAACCAGCCTAGTTTGTACTTTGATGCCCTATGTCCCACCTAGGGATTGGAATAGAAAAAGAAGATGATATGTAATGGATTTTGATAAAAGTTTTTTTAAGAATCCAATACAAAACACTAGCCAACTATAGTGATTTCCATAGCATAGTTTTGGGCAGTAGATAATTTAATAATTGTGACTCAAAATAGTATATCTTCGCTTAAAGAACCGGAAAACTGTTTGGAATGGTTGGTTTTAAAGCTAAGAAGTAGAACTTTGGGATAATATCAAAGTAAGTTAAAACAAGTAAAAAAAAAATGTGTCTTAAAAGGTTTGATATTGGATATTGAAGCATCTTTAAGTTCGAATTAGTAAAAATGTAAGCATGATAAAACATTTTTGAAACCAAATCATCTAGAACCAACACCAACCCTTCAATTTACTAGTTCCGTTGCCTTGGACTGTCAGGTTCTCACACTTGAAAGTCTGAAAGTCAGGCGGCGACTGATGTACCTTGTATTTTAAACACATTTTAACATTTCTTTGAATTCCTTGAGCCTTTATTTCACACCCCAACTAATTACTTTTCTCGTTTTCTTTTACAGCTTTTGGGAAACGGATCTTCGCACTGTACGTAAAACGAATCGTTCCACCATGCGTCATCATCGTGGCACTGTCGCAGGTGCCAGCGGTGGCATTGACAAGCTCATCGGGTGAGTGTTAAAACTGAAAGCAATACAACTGTTGCCAA
Source organism: Lordiphosa andalusiaca (assembly GCA_035044965.1). Classification (NCBI taxonomy): domain Eukaryota; kingdom Metazoa; phylum Arthropoda; class Insecta; order Diptera; family Drosophilidae; genus Lordiphosa; species Lordiphosa andalusiaca. The sequence continues at coordinate 2,113,056 of JAWNNM010003462.1, forward strand.
TTCTCACTCAGATTCTCATTCATTTTTATGATTTTCCAATCGTTTATCTTTTGTTTTTTGTTGTTGTTGTTGTCGTCACGGTAATTTGGCTTACGCTTGTGTGCCAGCTCTCCCAAGGGCAAGACAATTTTCTGGTTTACTTTTTCTTTTGGGATTTGTGTGAAAACAATTTGCGAAAGGTAAATAATAAAAGTATGTGCCGCCCCCCTCCCTCTCTTACCCCATCCTGGAGGGTTATAAATAAATGTTATGGCAGCCACGAAAAGCGTAGCACATACAACAAATATTTATCGCATAATTGAAATCATTGCCAAGGATTTATCACATTCTGAGCAACAAAAATGAAAACAACAACAAAAATAAAAATAATAATAGAATTCTCAACTCACGTTGCAACAATTCAAGACAGAGAGAGAGAGATGAAGAGCGGGAAAGGAAGAAGATATGGCAACGGGACAGACAGACGGAAGTCGGTAGCAAATTGATTTATAATTTTTCTTTTTTTACAATAAGTTATGAGCACAGGTGAACACAGTTTATTTGGGACTGTGGACGTGGTTTGTTTGGTAATGTCTGAAATAAAGCTACCTTTGATTAAGTTGGGCGGCGGATGAGCTATGGCAAAACAAGTGAACTTAAATTGGAGAAGCAGCTAGCATAATACACAATATCAATACAAATAAGACACATCAGCTGGCCAAATTTGTCACAACGCACAAAGCCAATTCGCAAAAGACAAACAAACGCACAAAACGCACAAATGCAAACACAGAACTATTTGGCCAGAAACAATAGGGGGTGAAAAAAATTCCATAATTAAATAACCAAAATACGACAAAAATATTTGCAAAAAACTGGCGAAAATTTGCAAAAAAAAGAGTGCAAAAACATGTAGGCCCAATCATAATTTTTGCTATAAAAAGTCAAAACTTTCTGGTATAGTTTATCATTTCCCCAAAGATGAGAACCATAACAGCTCTTCTTAGTTTCGCCATACTGGCTATAACTCTTAGCCACCTGCCAATGGGTGAGGCAGTGACCTGCGCTGCTGATCCCGCTGATCCGGCTTGTATCGATTGTACCGATCCGGCCAATGAAGCCAATGCGGAGTGTGTGGCTGAGGCTGAGACCACTCCTCCTCCTGCCGGTGAAGAAACCACTGCAGCAGCTGGAGAAGAAACCACTGCGGCAGCTGGAACAGATACAACTACTGCAGCTTCCACGGACACCACAACTGCCTCATCTGGTGGCAAAAAGAAGATAGTGCGCCGGTTCAGAAGAGTAATTAGTCGACCCAACAGGATTCGCAGAAGAAGGAGGGGAGGCAACAGGAATGTTAACACAAATGTAAGAAGGCGAGTCGTAGCTGGCTAATCCAGGAAACAGCACAACTTGATCGTTCATTGAGAAATTGCAAATTGAAGTTTAATAAATAACGAAAAAAAAAAAAACACATAATTATATATGACAATTTCTTGTAGCTGCCTTAGGATCGACCGATTTCAAGTATATTCAAACTTCGGCACAGACGAAGTTAGCTTTGCTTTCTCATTATACTCTGTACCGTAGGTACATAGAGTATTATAAGTTTGTGCAAAAGTATGTAACATCCAGAAGGAAGCATCTCCGACCCCATAAAGTATATATATTCTTGCTCAGCATCAACAGCCGAGTCGATATAGCCATGTCCGTCTGTCCGTCTGTCTGTCAGTATGAACGCACAGATCTCAGAGATGGTAAGAGATAGAGGTTTGACATGTATGGGACATATGCTTCTTATGTCTGCAGGCAGATCAAGTTTATTTTCAATTTTGGCCACGCCCCCTCCCGCCCCCGCAATTTAGAAAAAACGTCATATCTCCCACAGTTTTGAAGATAGATGGCTTGTTCCTTCTGGACATATTTAGTTATTAGGATAACTTATCCGCCAAAGGAATGAAGAAGATCGGATGAACGGTTTTCGAGTTATGATCAAAAGACAAATTTTCTTGGTACAGAGTATGTTATAGTCGGGCTTGACCGACTTTCTTTCCTGTTTGTAAAATTATGGTAAAATAGTTATAAACTAAAGAAAAAGGAGAGCAAATAGTCCAAATACGGATACTTTTTTAAAAAAAAATCTATTTGTTCAAAAGTTTTTAAGAACTTTTCTCTTATAATCGAGCTATATTTGTTGTTAGCTTGGTGCTTTGAGCCAAACAGAGTAAGTTAAAGAAACTGAGAGAGCAGAGAAAGCACATTGATAGCATTGAACCCGCTCTCACAGTTTCGTTTTTGGATGTGAAACATCTTAAATTTCGTTGAAGTATTTAAGTGGGGGTAAAATATGATTTTCTTTATGGGAGAGGCGTGTGCGTAGAGACTATAAAGCGATGAGCGCCATTGATTTTTGCACTTTTGCTGCTTTGAAATTCCCAAGCAGTTATGTCATTGCTGGCTTAGAAAAACAGTTAATTAAATAACAGTTGACAGGCGCAAAATCGTATACTACTTCGTGGTGTTGTGTGTTCCTCAAGCCGGCTACAACTTGCCAAACAGTGAACGATCTTACTCTTAAGCCTTATAAGCTCTTGATACAAGAGCGTACGTTCATAGATTTTGAAACTGCACTATGCTTCTGATTACAGCATTGAACAATCTTGGATTTGAGTACGTTTAGCACTTGATTCAAGAATTATTCTACTTGATTTAACAATATTTTCAAAAATTAAAGTTCTTAAATCAAAAAAACGGCATCAAAACTTCATACTTGAATCAAGAATTTCTATGCTTATCGAACTTCCTCTTTACTCTAGCTATATTGCATTATTAACGCATTGTTATTCTCCTAGGAGGAAGATATGCGACACTCTGCAATACATTCTGGGCGATAAGAAAACGTGAAAGCTAAGCTAACTTCGTCTGTGCCGAAGATTTTTTACCCTTGCAAGTGCTCGCTTAAATATTTTCAAAAAATACTCTTTTTTCCATTTTTCGACCGATCGTTCGTATGGGAGCTATATGATATAGTCATCTGATTTGGCCAAAAAATTTTATAATTATGTGAAAGCATGTAAAACAAACAATGAAAAAGTTGCAGGATGCTACCATCAAAAACAAAAAAGTTTTTCCAACTAAGACTGTTCTACAGACCTATCTTTTGTATGGCAGCTATACCATATAGTTGTCCGATTTCAATAAAACTTGGTAGAATTGTAAAAAATCATCTAAAACCTAAGATTACAAAGTTTGGAGACGTTTCCATTTAAAAGAAAAAAGTTTTTCTCACTAAAACTAGTTTTCCGACCGATTGTTCCTACGGAAGCTATGAGAAATAGTCATCGGATCCGGTCCATTTCGACATATTAATAGTGTGCAGCAAAAAGAAGACTCTGTGCAAAAATTCAGCTCGATAGCTTTAAAACTGGGAGACTAGTTCGCGTAGAAACAGACAGACAAACGGACGGACAAAGCTCAATCGACTCAGCTCGTCACTATGATCAAGAATATATATAGTTTATGGGGTCGTAAATGAATATTTCTAAGCGTTGCAAACTTCTGGTCAAAATTATAATACCCTTTGCAAGGGTATAAAAAGTTTCTAAAATATAGGAAAAAGTTTCTTCTGAGCGATAAAACAGCGTTAGGTAGGTAATTCCGGCTGACCCCAGATAGGGTCACGCATGGTCTGGAATTGTTTGGGGGGGCCTCTTGGCCGCTTCTTCTTCTAGCGATAAGAGAAACTCTCCCAATGACTATAGAGATACATAACACAACAAAATGTTGGCAGGGTTAATAAAATGATAAATGCCCTTCAAAGTATGCTATGCTTGCGAGTATTCATAAATCTGTATCATATTTTTCTTATATTTTGCCTACTGTTGATTCATTTTGAATATATATTCGACTGGTCTGACAAACTGAATGAATCCACTGTGTGTATTAATGTATAACACTGGCATAACTGACTCTTAATTACTGATTTAAGCTGTTAATTATTTAAGTAAATTAAGTTGGCATACTTTGGGGGGCATAAATCATGAATATTTTATTATATATTAATATAAATATAAATCTCAAAATTCTCAAGGCAAGAAAATTGTACCTAACTGACCAATTTTTGGAAACTTTTGGACAATTAGTGTAGATGTAATAATACCATTACCGAAAATACTTTAGTTTTCAGAGCTTGGAAACCATCTAGAATCACCCATAAACCTTCCAAAATCTAATAAGTCTAATTATGATGTCTTATGTTATCAAAAGACAGCGGATTTTGCATATTTTTAAACAGATATTCATCTTTGCCGAGCCAAAGTAAATGTTCATTTAATGTTGGGCTAAATCTTAATGTAAATAAATTACCAAAAAATCTTAAATTATAATTTAATGAATTAAAATGTCAGCAAAAGGCCAAATGCAGTGAAAAATTTTGTGAACTAAAAACCAAAATATACCAAATCCGCTGGGACCCTCAGTTAAGACCGCTTATTCTAGAGTTCTAAGACATGGCATACACCTTCGATCAGTTATGTGCGCTATAAAAGAAAGTTTTGTAGAATTCTTTCTCGAAGTGTATGAAAATGTGCGGAAAATATGGTGCTGGGTTTTTGCAATGTTGATGGGGAAAATTGTAGAAAAATTCTGCAGAAAAAAAAAAAAACTATGATATTTATCGGATTGACTTGAAAATCGGTTTGTAAGAATAGTATGCAATATCACTTGGGATTTTATTAAGAAATGTGACAGTATTTTGTATAGGACAAGTTCTAATTCATTCGATGGGCTTGATATTATGTTTAAAAGCTAAGCAGCTAATCAATGATGCATTTTTTTCTTCTGAAACTTAATAAATTATATAACAATTAGGCTCAATTCAATTAACTATTATTTTGTGCTGAGTGAATAAGCATTATCCTTTGCAAAATCTCTCTCTTTTTCAAATCTGACTATAAAATTTTCCACACCACATTTCTTTCAAGTCAAAGACCACACAAAAACCAAATGCCAAGTGGCAAGTCAACTGCCAGCTGTCAAGATATTGCTCTGTCTTTAACCGCAATGCTCAACTCCAAAAGTCAGACAGATAATTGTGAAATAATTGCCCGAAAACACACCCAAAAAGAAAAAAGATCAAAATCCTTAGAGCTTGGGTCAAATTAAACCCCAATTAGGGCAACGTTTGAGAAGTCTCTGGGGAGAGAAGGCACCATTTGCCATAACTGAGCGTAAAACAAACATTTTAGTACCTGTAAATAGAACAAAAAAGGGCGGGGGGGAAAAATAACAAAACTGACATCGCATCGGATATCCTAACAATGCAAATTCTAGCAACAAATTAGCAGCCGCTTTTCATTTACAAAAACAAAAAAACTTACAAAACCCATAAATGTTTTGTTAAATGCAGCGCTTTTTTTTTACCATTTCATTCATTTAAAATTCAGAACTAATTTTGTTGGTTGCATAAAATTAACACGTTGTACGCTCTTCCCCTCTTCCACCGACAGTCACTATCAGGGTTTGGAGGAGCCCCGCGATGCCAAAATGGACACAGCACTGGAACGGGCACTGGCCCAGGCTGAGAATGATGCTACATTCAAGAAGGTCAAGCGCATGAGTTACTCGAGCAATGCGGCGGGCGAGGTGAGTGAAAAGTACCCACTGAATGGGTTCATTTCAATTGCAATTTACGGCGGGATGTTTGCAATTAGCAGACACTCCGGGCACGGGTTGGCAATGGGTGAGGGTGGGTGGGGGTTGGTGGTTGTAGAAGCCAACTACTTGAGAAGGGTAGAAATGGGCTGACAGCAAGGTTTGTTGTGCGTTCAACTGGAAATGTTGCTGTCAGGTGGGAACTGGGCTTGCTTGGTTTTCAATTAAAGGAAATTTGTAATTTTTAACACAAAATTGTTAACAAAATTGCTTTAATATGTTTTATCTAATATAAAATCCAAGGCAGTGAGCAGCTCAATCCAGATCGCTTGCCAAACAACTGTTTAACAAATAAACGACATCAGCTGACCAAACTTATCAAAACGCACATTGTTGACGCGTTTTGAGAAACAAACGCACAAAAGCAAACACACAAGTTCTTTGGCCCTAAACAATGTTGGCTGGTATTTCCCCAAAAAAAAATTCCATATTTGCCAAAATATGCCAAAAAAAAGAACCTCAAAATGTGCAAAAAGTTGTAGGCCAAATCATAACTTTTGGTATAAAAACTCGCAACTTTCTGGTATAGTTTATCATTTCCCCAAAGATGAGAACCATAACAGCTCTTCTTAGTTTCGCCATACTGGCTATAACTCTTAGCCACCTGCCAATGGGTGAGGCAGTGACCTGCGCTGCTGATCCCGCTGATCCGGCTTGTATCGATTGTACCGATCCGGCCAATGAAGCCAATGCGGAGTGTGTGGCTGAGGCTGAGACCACTCCTCCTCCTGCCGGTGAAGAAACCACTGCAGCAGCTGGAGAAGAAACCACTACGGCAGCTGGAACAGATACAACTACTGCAGCTTCCACGGACACCACAACTGCCTCATCTGGTGGCAAAAAGAAGATAGTGCGCCGGTTTAGAAGAGTAATTAGTCGACCCAACAGGATTCGCAGAAGAAGGAGGGGAGGCAACAGGAATGGTAACACAAATGGAAATAGAAATGTTAACAGAAACCGTAACAGAAATAGCAACAGAAATGCAAACAGAAATACCAACAGAAATGCGGTAAGAAGGCCAGTTGTGTCTCCCTTAGTTTTTCCATTGAGGATCGCTTAAAAGCGTTAAAGGACATGCACCACATTCGAAACCATAATACAATGTTTAAGGCCGCAATGCAAAACAATAAAAAAACAATAAATTTTTACTGAAAATCTTAGTTAAATTTTAAACTTCAAATTCCTAGGCAAACGACATTCCTGCTTGCTTGCTTAAGCTGAGTTGATACAGGCGAATAATTTTCACCTTTTTCGAAGAAAATTTGTTCAAAGCTGGCAATTGCTTAAATATAAGAACTATTTCGGTTCGGCGGTTCGCACAGTTCTTAAATCAGCGGTTCGGTTCATTGCCTGCTTTTCGTAGCTAACCAAACCAAACTTTCGTTTCACTTTCTGTATTAAGATTTCCAACGTGATGCTTTAAGATTCTTAAACAATTGCCACAAATATACAAGCTCGGATATTGAGGCGCCTACCATGAAAAATAGTTTGAATTGTCTTAATTAAGAGTAAACAATATGTTGTCTTAAGTTAGATTTAGATCAAGAAACACCACAAAATATTGAGAATATGGTTCCTTTGTGAATATAGACAGGGAAAACTGATATACTCGCTCAAATCAATAAGAAACTTTCAAGAAGTTCTGACAGGTATATTAACCCTGAATTTTACTCAGAATTGTTGTTTTGTGAAAATTAGAAAAATATGCCATAAGCTAGAAAATATTTTGTACCTTTAACCGAAACTCTTTAGATATTAAATATGAGCCTGAAACTGTTCCGAACATACAATTTCGGTTTGTATCAAGAAAAAGTGCAAAATAGTAAAAATAAATTGAAAAGTTTTTGATCTTATCTGAACAGTTTTAGCAAGGTTAAATGATAAAAATCTATAATACAGGATAGAACTTATATTTCGAAAACTGGTAGCACTAATGTCAATAGCAAAAATATGGTAATACAGTCTGGTGTTCTTAACAGTGAATAAAAAAAAACCAATATGCCTTTCAAATTAAAATTTCAATAGGTGGTTTTCGTTGGTTTATTTTACACAACTTTCGATGTAGACCATGTCAGTAAGAGTGTGTCGATGTACTCAGTTTTTTTGTATGACGATAAAGCAGCTTTTGACAAACGCTCAAAAAATGGCTCGTGTGAATTGTTACTAAAAAATGATGAAAAAAAGTACGATCCTGAAGCTTCAAAAGACGTTATTGTGAACGTTAGTCTACGACCTACGAAGCTCATGATGCATGTACGTAGAACACCTGTAATATAGGTGCCTAAAATAGAGTGGAAAAGACGCTTCGTAAAAAGTTTTGAGCGTAAATTTTCATGAAATTCACGATTTATGGTGAAATTATAAACCAAACTGAATATGTTTGACAGTAACATGTGACACGAAAAAAGGTGAGCTGCCAACAAAACAGTGTTGTCAAAGAGAAAGTAAATAAAACACGAGAGCGTTAGTTAAAAGTCGGCCCTGCCCGACTTCGATATACCTGTTACTCAAGGCAATTAGTGTTTAATAACCTCATGCGGCTCAGATAAGTATGCAACGTTTTTTTAACTCTGCCATTTATGATCCGATTTTTATGAAAATTTGTGAGATTGTATATATTGGCCACATGCACTATACTGCAAAATCTGAGCTCGATGTAGGAGATATTCAACATTTTTCATTGCGGTGGCGGGAGGGGGCGTGGCCAAAATTTGAAACAAACTTGATCTGCCTGCAGACAATACTAGCTTATATTTAGTCTCTGAGATCTAGGTGTTCATACAGACGGACATGGCTATATTGTTGATGCTGATAAAGAATAAAT